>JAWNPG010000014.1:0-98296 GCA_035045145.1 Drosophila meridionalis | reverse complement strand
CCTACTATCAGTATCTGTATCAGTATCTGTATCTGTATCAGTATCTGTATCAGTATCTGTATCAGTATCTGTATCAGTATCAGTATCTGTATCAGTATCTGTATCTGTATCTGTATCTGTATCTGTATCTGTATCTGTATCTGTATCTGTATCTGTATCTGTATCTGTATCTGTATCTGTATCTGTATCTGTATCTGTATCTGTATCTGTATCAGTATCTGTATCTGTGTCACAGCTCTGTCTGTATTTGTATTTGTATCTCTTTGCTAAGATTTTGGTTAATAGGCAGTTAATAGAAAGACTTAATACAAATAGACGCAGTTAGATACATCTTTATGTAGAGCTCGTGTTTAAATGCGTATGCCCTGTCTATACCAATTCTTCTAAGTGTTTTTACGATTTGCCATCACAATTATGTACAGGGTATAGATACAACAAATTAATAAAAACAAGTAAGAGTGCTCTAGTCGAGACTGCTCGACTAGGGGATACCCTGAGCCCTGTGAAGAGCTAAATATCAAATAATTCTACGATTTTGTATGCATACATACAAACAACACATACACACATACATATGCACGCACGCATAAGCGCACGCTCTGCCAACTGCGCAGTTGACGCAGCGACTGCGCTGGGGCAGCAATGTGGACATTACTATGGGAACTTTATTGATTAATAACTTTTCTTAGCGATGGACCAAGTGCATCAAACTTTCACAACTTATTAATGGCATTCATATGTGTGTATGTGCCAAAGCACAAGTCTCTAGTATTTGATTTGCGCTTTTTACAAATAGGGGGCTATTTGTCGCGAATGGGCATAAAAAATCTAAAGATTACGGAATCTCCGTATTCATTGCACGCAACTACACAGTAAATTTGAAGTCTCTAGCTTAAAAGATGTACAAACCACGCCTTAAAAACACATTAAAATTATCGATAAATGCACATAAAATCGAAACGGAATGAGTTATCGGAAAAATTTTATAAACTTGTGCAGCGTATGGTATTATCGAGTATTCATGTAAAAATTAAAGTCTCTACGTTGCGTACTTAAAAATATCTCAGCGTTCACACGGACGGCCGGACAGACGGACGGACGGATAGACGGACAGGGCTATATCAACTCGTCTTGTCGCTGATCAAGAATATATATACTTTATGGGGTGTGGCACACCTCCTTCTGCCTGTTACATACATTTTCACAAAACCATTATACTCTTATTTCCCATTTTCAATGGGCTCAGGGTATAACAAGTAAGAAAACTCTAGTCGGAGGTGCCCGACTAGGAGATCCCCTGAGCCTCGTCCGATTTGCATTGTTTAATATGCTATATAGTTTGCTTATAACATTAAATTTTCCAAAATTGAATTATAATTTTGAAATTTTATTCAACTAGAATGTATGTAAATCAGAAATAAATAAATAATTAAATAAATAAACAAAAAAAAAAAAAAACAAACATGACCGAACCTGGACTCGAACCTGCATCTATTTACTACATATGCAATGTTATAGAGCATCATCTCAACTAGCACGACCATCTCATGTTTATAGATTTAAAAAAAAAAAATTAAAAAAGTTACGTTGTCGTCACTGAGTTTCGAACTCGGGACCTTTCGTTTACGCGCATTGCGTCTATGCACTACGCCACACCAGTATTGCGTTGCTTGTTGGCAAAACGCAAAGTAGTACTACAAGGCGATATGTGACAAATACAAAACTAAAGAAGCAGATCAATCGCAATTGTAATTCTTAGAATATGCTGAAATGTGCGCATATGAACGTATGAGTATGGGTACATACAAAAACGGTGGTCTGTTTCAATGTATGCGTGTAAAGGGCGATATATGACAAATACAAAACTACAGAAGCGGCTGTGCACATGCATAAGCAGACGCGCTTGCACGTTTCAATGTATGTGTATGTGTAAATGTTTTTGATGCGCGTCGCTGCTTGCCACGTGCGTGTGATTGGCTAAACGCTTTGTTTAATAAATCGGGACTGACTTAACGGATTTTGATGAAACTTTCGGCATATGATTCTATTGAATTTTTTACATTTTACAAACATGTTAATTTATTCACATGATTATATTTGGAACACACTCTCAACGAGTCGAGTGATGGCAAAAGGGGGAAGGGGGTAATTAGTAAAAAGAGCCGGTATCCAAAAAATAAAAAAATAGAAATTGCATAAAATTCACATGAATCTATATGCAAAATTTGAGGGGTCTAGCTCTAAAGGTTTGGGAGATAGAATTTTATAACCTGTTTTCGATAAGGTTTAAAATCGATAACATTACAACAAAAATAGATATCGTTTTTTGGTAACAAACTTGACCTGCGCGTGCTATTCACGGACCCAACAAAAAAAAATTCAAGTCTCTAGCTTGTCTAGATGCTTCAATCGACGCGTTCAAACATACGGACAGACGGACGGACGGACAGACGGACAGACAGACAGACGGACAGGGCTAAATCGACTCAGCTCGTCGCCCTGATCAAGAATATATGTACTTTGTGGGGTCTGACACGCCTCCTTCTGCCTGTTACATACATTCAACAAAACCATTATACCCTGATTTCTCATTTTTAATGGGCTCAGGGTATAAAAAGTGCGTAAGTTGCGACTACAGAGCTAAGGCATGATACATATACAGCCTTACACACTGCAGATAAAAAGATACTCGAACACACACTCACACACAGATACAGATGCGTATAAGTGTTCGTATTGTGCATTTTATAAGTTTTGGACACCTCTTAGTCCCCCACCCCATCCCAAATCGTGCACATTTATATATACACCTCCAGACACCAAGCGGACATACATACATATGTATGTATAAATATTGCCAGAAAGGGAAACGACAACAACAAGAACAACCACAATAACAACAACAACAACAGCAAAAACAGCAACGACAACGACAACGACAACAATAAATACAAAAGCAGCGTGCAGAAGCAGCAGCTAAACAGAAAGCGCAAAAAAGGCAAAAAAAACTCATATTATTTTGGCCTTCAAATGTTTGGCGTTCAATGAACCAACAACAACAGCGCGTACAACTAAGTTCGAGAGTGAGCGGGATTGGGGTAGAGATAACAGCAGCAGCTACACACACACATGGAAAACAAACGCACGATCTAGACGACTTACGTGGGGGGAATGGTTGTGTAACCCGCGGGCTACATAGAACGCGACCTCGTTCTATGTCCATGACTTGCATGGCACTCAAGCCAGACACGTGTTGTCAGCGTGTGTTTGCCTTTCTCTCTTCCTCACTCTCACTGTGTGTGGGTATCCACCGCACCACTGTCTGATTGCAGCTGCCGCCACCGCCACGCTCTGCGCGCTCCGCTCAAATAATGTCATCAAACACACAGAACACGCAATTCACAAAAGAGACACAGAACGAGAACAAATGTTGATACAGTAAATTTTGCATAAAATTTATACCGTTTTCCCACTTGGTGATTTCACTTTTTTTTCGGATAGACTGAATATATACGAGAATGCGTATGTGTACAGATGTATATATGTATGTATGTGGACAGATGTGTGTGTGTGTGTTGGTTCCGGGTGCGTCGCGAGGGGCGAGCATGGGTCAGTAACTTAAGTGTTAATTTGTTATATTAGCAAACAGGCTAGACGTGAATTATGGCGCCCAATGTAAACAATTATGCATACCAAAACATCCAATTAGTTATTCAATTTCGTTGCTGATAGGAATTTAATCTGTATGTGAAAATCGAACTAGGAAGTTTATGGGAATATACACTACTCAAGAGTATTTTTTTAGCGGACATTTGCAATGCTAATATCATAAAGAAGATCTGACATAACAAGTAAAAGTGCTCTAGTCGAGACTGCTCGACTAGGAGATACCCTGAGCCCTGTGAAGAGCCAATATTCCAATTATCTACGCATCTTTTATGCATCCATACAAACAACTAATTGCGTAGTTGACGCAGCGACTGCACTTGGGCTGCAGTGTGGGCGTTACTATAGGCACTCAATTGTTTCACTTTCTTCATGAAACTTTCACAACCTATTAATGTCATTCAGTTGTGTGTATTTGTCAAATCACAAGTCTCTAGTATTCGATTGGAGGCGAATGGGGCGTGGCATCTAAAATCTAAAAATTACATAATCTTACACGCAACTACACAGCAAATTTGAAATTTGAAGATTTGAAACGATGCTCAAACCACGCCTTAAAAACGAATCGAAATTATCGATTAATGCCTATAAAAATGAAATGAGATAAGTTATCAAAAAAACAAGTAAGAGTGCTCTAGTCGAGACTGCTCGACTAGGGGATACCCTGAGCCCTGTGAAGAGCTAAATATCAAATAATTCTACGATTTTGTATGCATACATACAAACAACACATACACACATACATATGCACGCACGCATAAGCGCACGCTCTGCCAACTGCGCAGTTGACGCAGCGACTGCGCTGGGGCAGCAATGTGGACATTACTATGGGAACTTTATTGATTAATAACTTTTCTTAGCGATGGACCAAGTGCTTCAAACTTTCACAACTTATTAATGGCATTCATATGTGTGTATGTGCCAAAGCACAAGTCTCTAGTATTTGATTTGCGCTTTTTACAAATAGGGGGCTATTTGTCGCGAATGGGCATAAAAAATCTAAAGATTACGGAATCTCCGTATTCATTGCACGCAACTACACAGTAAATTTGAAGTCTCTAGCTTAAAAGATGTACAAACCACGCCTTAAAAACACATTAAAATTATCGATAAATGCACATAAAATCGAAACGGAATGAGTTATCGGAAAAATTTTATAAACTTGTGCAGCGTATGGTATTATCGAGTATTCATGTAAAAATTAAAGTCTCTACGTTGCGTACTTAAAAATATCTCAGCGTTCACACGGACGGCCGGACAGACGGACGGACGGATAGACGGACAGGGCTATATCAACTCGTCTTGTCGCTGATCAAGAATATATATACTTTATGGGGTGTGGCACACCTCCTTCTGCCTGTTACATACATTTTCACAAAACCATTATACTCTTATTTCCCATTTTCAATGGGCTCAGGGTATAACAAGTAAGAAAACTCTAGTCGGAGGTGCCCGACTAGGAGATCCCCTGAGCCTCGTCCGATTTGCATTGTTTAATATGCTATATAGTTTGCATATAACATTAAATTTTCCAAAATTGAATTATAATTTTGAAATTTTATTCAACTAGAATGTATGTAAATCAAAAATAAATAAATAACTAAATAAATAAACAAAAAAAAAAAAAAAAAACAAACATGACCGAACCTGGACTCGAACCTGCATCTATTTACTACATATGTAATATTATAGAGCATCATCTCAACTAGCACGACCATCTCATGTTTATAGATTTAAAAAAAAAAATTAAAAATGTTACGTTGTCGTCACTGAGTTTCGAACTCGGGACCTTTCGTTTACGCGCATTGCGTCAATGCACTACGCCACACCAGTATTGCGTTGCTTGTTGGCAAAACGCAAAGTAGTACTACAAGGCGATATGTGACAAATACAAAACTAAAGAAGCAGATCAATCGCAATTGTAATTCTTAGAATATGCTGAAATGTGCGCATATGAACGTATGAGTATGGGTACATACAAAAACGGTGGTCTGTTTCAATGTATGCGTGTAAAGGGCGATATATGACAAATACAAAACTACAGAAGCGGCTGTGCACATGCATAAGCAGACGCGCTTGCACGTTTCAATGTATGTGTATGTGTAAATGTTTTTGCTGCGCGTCGCTGCTTGCCACGTGCGTGTGATTGGCTAAACGCTTTGTTTAATAAATCGGGACTGACTTAACGGATTTTGATGAAACTTTCGGCATATGATTCTATTGAATTTTTTACATTTTACAAAAATGTTAATTTATTCACATGGTTATATTTGGAACACACTCTCAACGAGTCGAGAGATGGCGAAAGGGGGAAGGGGGTAATTAGTAAAAAGAGCCGGTATCCAAAAAATAGAAATTGCATAAAATTCACATGAATCTATATGCAAAATTTGAGGGGTCTAGCTCTAAAGGTTTGGGAGATAGAATTTTATAACCTGTTTTCGATAAGGTTTAAAATCGATAACATTACAACAAAAATAGATATCGTTTTTTGGTAACAAACTTGACTTGCGCGTGCTATCCACGGACCCAACAAAAAAAATTCAAGTCTCTAGCTTGTCTAGATGCTTCAATCGACGCGTTCAAACATACGGACAGACGGATGGACGGACAGACGGACAGACAGACAGACGGACAGGGCTAAATCGACTCAGCTCGTCGCCCTGATCAAGAATATATGTACTTTGTGGGGTCTGACACGCCTCCTTCTGCCTGTTACATACATTCAACAAAACCATTATACCCTGATTTCCCATTTTCAATGGGCTCAGGGTATAATAATAAACACATGCAACTCATGGTATACACGAGTATTCATAAAAAATTTCAAGTCTCGACGTTGCATACTTTAGAATATCTAAGCGTTCACATGGACGGACAGGCGGACAGACGGGTGGGGCTATATCGACTAGTCTTGTTGCGTTGATCAGGAATATGTATACTTTATGAGGTGTGGAACCCCTCATTCTGCCTGTTACATACATTTTCACAAAACCATTATACCCTGATTTCCCATTTTCAATGGGCTCAGGGTATAATAAAAAAAAAGGAGAGCCGCAAACAGAGAGCGAATTTTGAGTCAATGACTCCATTAAATACGGTTTGCGGAATACATTATGAGTTTGCCAGGCATCGTTTGGCAACAAGTTACCTCATGCGTCGCCCATTTACGACTTGCCACTGGCCACTTGCAACGGCCATCACCCACCAATCCTCGTCGTTGGCATCGACTGCCACACGTTTCGCTTTATCAAGGTTCATGCCACAAATGCCGAAATTCCTTAAACCGGAAAGCACTTATCAGCAGACAGCCAATGACTGGGTGAGTGAGTGTGCGTATCTCTCTCTTTCTCTTTCAATATTTTCAATATTTTCCCCTCTCTTTCTCTCTCTCAGCATTGGAACGTATTAACGACTGCAGCTAATGCTGCTTCTAACACAACTTATCAAAACTTTTGTTACATTGACAAATGACGCTGCATCTGCAGAGGATCAAGTTAGTGTGCCAAGCCTATTTTACTGCGACCGCACTAAAGAACTGTTTCATTCCCACACTACACACTGTCTACTTGTCTATTTGGGAATAACTTATGATTTTATGGCCATGCGTTGACTAGATGTTTGCATATTGGGCCACAGCAGGAGATGCCAAATGCCAAAGCAAATGGAATCTCAATTCAAATTTACAAATAATTTAATTCAGCTAAAATGTATGTTGTATACATATATATATATATATATATATATATATATATATATATATATATATATATATATATATATATATATATATATATATATATATATATATATATATATATATATATATATATTATATATGGAAGCACTTTTCTATTCTTAAATATTTAAGTTATGAAATATTTAAGTTATGAAAAATTATATATATATATATATATATATATATATATATATATATATATATAATTTTTCATAACTTAAATATTTAAGAATAGAAAAGTGCTTCCATAATAGAATTTCTTCTTTTTCATATAATTCTTAATTATTAAATAATTGGTATGTGAATCACTTTCAGAAGCCATTTTACACACACAAAAAAATATATCCGTATAAATATATATATCATATAATATATCAACATTTATTCATTTTTATCAGGCACAATTACTGCAATAGAAAGATGATAATATTATACGCTGCACAAGTTTATACATTTTTTCCGATAACTCATTTCATTTCGATTTTATGAGCATTTATCGATAAATTTAGTGTGTTGTTAAGGCTTGGTTTATACATCTTTTGAGCTAGAGACTTTAAATTTGCTGTGTAGTTGCGTGTAATGAATACGGAGATAACGTCATCTTTAGATTTTGGATGCCAAGCCCCCAATAGTCCCCTATTTCAAAAAAGCGCAAATCAAATACTAGAGACTTGTGCTTTAGCAAATACACACATATGAATGCCATTAATAAGTTGTGAAAGTTTGAAGCAGTTAGTCCGTCGCTAAGAAAAGTTATTAAACAATTAAGTTCCCATAGTAATGCCCAGATTGCAGCCCTAACGCAGTCGCTGCGTCAACTGCACAGTTGGCAGAGCGTGCGCTTATGCGTACATGTATGTATATGTATGTGTGTATGTGTTGCTTGTATGTATGCATAAAAAAAGCGTAGAATGATTTGATATTTGGCTCTTCACAGGGCTCAGGGTATCTCCTAGTCGAGCAGTCTCGACTAGAGCACTTTTCCTTGTTATACCCTGAGCCCATTCAAAATGGGAAATCAGGGTATAAAGGTTTTGTTAAATGTATGTAACAGGCAGAAGGAGGCGTGCCAGACCCCACAAAGTATATATATTCTTGATCACGGCAACGATCTGAGTCGATTTAGGCCTGTCCGTCCTTCTGTCCGTTTCTTACGAAAAACCGATATCTATTTTTGTTGTTTTGTTATCGATTTTAAACCTTATCGAAAACAGGCTATAAAATTAAATCTCCCACAACTTTAGAGCTAGACCCCTCAAATTTTGCATATAGATCCATGTGAATTTTATGCAATTCTTATTTTTTTTTTTATATGTTGGATACCGGTTCTTTTTACTAACTACCCCCACCCCTTCTCCACCCATTGAGAGTCTGTTCCAAATATAACCATGGGAATAAATTTGCATTTTTATCAAGTGTAAAAAATTCAATAAAATCATATGCTGAAAGTTTCATCAAATTCCGTTAAGTCAGTCCCGATTTATTAAACAAAACGTTTTGCTGCACGTGGCAAGCAGCGACGCGCAGGAAAAAACATTTACATATATTCTCACATACATGCATTGAAACGTGCAAGCGCGTCTGCTTATGCATGTGCACAAATAAATTCAAGACTATTTATTTTAGCATATTCTTCAATAAAATCTGTGTTTGAATTGTGTTTGCATTTTCAGCCGCTTGTTTAGTTATGGATATGTCACGTATCGCCCTTTACACGCATACATTCAAACGTTCATATGCGCGCATTTTGGTATACTCTTAGAATCACAATTGCGATTGATCTGCTTCTTTAACTTCTTTAGTTTGTATTTGTCATATATCGCCTTGTAGTACTACTTTCTGTTTTGCCAACAAGCAACGCAATACTGGTGTGGCGTAGTGGGTAGACGCCAAGCGCATAAACGAAAGGTCCCGAGTTTGAATCTCAGTGACAACAGCGTAACTTAAAATTTCTTTTTAATTTATAAAGATGAGGTGGTTGTGCTAGTTGAGATGATGCGCTCTAACGTTACATATGTAGTAAATAGATGCAGGTTCGAGTCCAGGTGCGGTGATGTTTGTTTTTCTTCTTGTTTTTTTGTTGATTTGTTTATTTATTTAATTATTTATTTACGTTTGATTTACATACATTCTAGTTGAATAAAATTTCAAAATTATAATTTAATTTTGGAAAATTTAATGTTATATGCAAGCTATATAGCATATTAAACAATGCAAATCGGACGAGGCTCAGGGGATCTCCTAGTCGGGCACCTCCGACTAGAGTTTTCTTACTTGTTATACCCTGAGCCCATTGAAAATGGGAAATCAGGGTATAATGGTTTTGTGAAAATGTATGTAACAGGCAGAAGGAGGTGTGCCACACCCCATAAAGTATATATATTCTTGATCAGCGACAAGACGAGTCGATATAGCCCTGTCCGTCTGTCCGTCCGTCCGTCCGTCTGTCCGTCTGTCCGTCCGCCCGTCAGTCTGCCGGTGTGAACGCTGAGATATTTTTAAGTACGCAACGTAGAGACTTGAAATTTTACATGAACACTCGATAATACCATACGCTGCACAAGTTTATACATTTTTTTCGATAACGCATTCCATTTCGATTTTATGAGCACTTATCGATAATTTTAATGTGTTTTTAAGGCGTGGTTTGTACATCGTTTGAGCTAGAGACATCAAATTTACTGTGTAGTTGCGTGTAATGAATACGGAGATAACTCAATAGCCCCCTATTTGTAAAAAGCGCAAATTAAATTAAATTAAACGCTTCGTCAACTGCGCAGTTAGCAGAGCGCGCGCTTATGCTTGTATGCGTGTATATGTGTGTATGTGTTGTTTGTATGTATGCCTAAAAAAGCGTAGAATGATTTGATATTTGGCTCTTCACAGGGCTCAGAGTATCTCCTAGTCGAGCAGTCTCGACTAGAGCACTCTTACTCGTTTTCAAAGGGTCAGTGAGAAAAGGTTATGTGCTGAAAGTTTCAAGCGGTCGACTTGCTTTCAAATAGCCAGAGCGAAACAAATTTAAAGATAATGGTTTCTGTCTGAGCGCGAGCGAATTCGTTCGACGACCGCTGCAATCGGTTGTACGCTGTGTTTGAAATGGTCTGTAAAAAAGGTTATTTGCAGAGCATTTCAAACAGTTGACGTTTATTTGTGAGCTCTGGTATTAAATAAGACAAAGAATGAGTGCTTGAGAGTTGTTCCTTTCAGCCCTGGTGCCATTCGTTAGAGCCAGAATTATGGTACGTAGAATCTTCCAGAGATAGTCGCAGCAGCCCCTGTCAAACCATAAAATAAATAAATATATAAAAAAAAGAGAAAAATAATATTGCCGGAGACGTATTTCGATTGTTGTTTTTATACCCTGAGCCCATTGAAAATGGGAAATCAGGGTATAATGGTTTTGTTAAATGTATGTAACAGGCAGAAGGAGACGTGTCAGACCCCACAAAGTATATATTCTTGATCAGGGCGACGAGCTGAGTCGATTTAGCCCTGTCCGTCTGTCTGTCTGTCCGCCTGTCCGTCCGTCTGTCCGTCCGTCCATCCGTCCGTCCGTATGTTTGAACGCGTCGATTGAAGCATCTAGACAAGCTAGAGACTTGAATTTTTTTTTGTTGGGTCCGTGGATAGCACGCGCAAGTCAAGTTTGTTACCAAAAAACGATATCTATTTTTGTTGTAATGTTATCGATTTTAAACCTTATCGAAAACAGGTTATAAAATTATATCTCCCACACCTTTAGAGCTAGACCCCTCAAATTTTGCATATAGATTCATGTGAATTTTATGCAATTTCTATTTTTTTATTTTTTGGATACCGGCTCTTTTTACTAATTACCCCCCTCCCCCCATCGCCTTACTCGACCCATTGAGAGTGTGTTCCAAATATAAGCATGTGAATAAATTAACATTTTTATAAAATGTAAAAAATTCAATAGAAACATATGCTTAAAGTTTCATCAAATTCCGTTTAGTCAATCCCGATTAATTAAACAAAACGTTTGGCCAATTTTCACACGCACGTGGCAAGCAGCGACGCGCAGTAAAAAACATTTACACATACACATACATTGAAGCGTGCATACGCGTCTACAAGCATGTGCACAAATACATTCAAGGCCATTCGTTCTAGCATATTCTTCAACCAAATTTGTGTTTGAATTCTGTTTTCATTTTCATTTATTTATTTTTGATTAACATACATTCTAGTTGAATAAAATTTCAAAATTATAATTTAATTTTGCAAAATTTAATGTTATATGCAAGCTATATAGCGTATTAAACAATGCAAAACAGACGGGGCTCAGGGCATCTCCTAGTCGGGCACCTCCGACTAGAGTTTTCTTACTTGTTAACATTAATGTGGCAACTTTTTAGACTTTCATCTTATTTGGCGATTGGTGTTTGGCCAATTCGCATATTATATGTACATATGTATATTGGGCAGTTGGATATTTAGGTATTTAATGCTGCTGCTGCTTAGCTGCTCCGGCGCTTGGGCTCTCTTTTCTGTTGCCAGGCCAGTCGGCCAGCGACCACGCACAGTGGGGGCTTTGCTCATTTTACGTTGTAAAAGTCATAACTTTTGATCCAAGCAATGTGTTTCAAAAATAATTTGACAGAGAATTCTTTAAGCTTTAAAATGAATTTACGCATAGAGTAATGCGCTAACTGTTTTGTGTTAAACATGAAAAATTTGATTTTAGGCAAAAAAGACATGTTTTTGTATGAAACAGTTGTTTTTCTTTTCTTGAAAATTATTTTTGTTTTATTATTAATCTTAAAGATAACTAGATAAACGATAAAAATATAAAAATTCTTTAAAAATTTTTGTTCTATAAAAAAAAATTTTTTTTTCTGATAGCACTCATCCACAGAAGGGGAATATTTATCTAATAAACTTAAATTCTCAGGGTTGCTTTTATCAGTTTATTTTATTTTTTCAATAACAAGTGTTTGTTGACAATATTTGGCATTAGGTGGAAACAAAAAGGGACAACAACCGCAATTGTAACGACCAAAATGCAAAAAAGCCCAGACCCTTCAGTAAACGTGTTGCCGTCGGCAAATCTACCTACTGCATGCAGAAGCGCGACAATTTGACAATTCGATCGTTTTTAGTGCATTTTTAGTACATTTTATGTCGATTTTGTGTTAGATTTTTACTGTAGAAAACCAAACGGGCTGATTCGGGCAGCTGATCTTTTATGAATATTATGTAAAATACATTAAAAACTATCTATATATACATAAGACGAAGATGCAAATTTTTGAGGTTAACCAAAATTAATCTAGCTCCTAAATTAATTATCATAAAAACATACTTTTTTTTTAATTTGTTGAAAAAATACCAATGTTTCCAATGATATCAAAACATTAACAATTAGTGCAATATTTTTCTCGTAATTCAATTGAAAAGTGGAACATTTTCTACAAAACTTCTCTGTTTGGTTAACTTTTACAAATTGACCCTACTATGAAGGCTCATAACTATGCTTAAAATTCAACTATTTCATCTTTCAATCTTTCAGATCTGCTTCTGCATCTAGGGATAATCATTTGACATCAAGAAATCAATAATCTGTGTTCATCACTTTACTTGTTATACCCTGAGCCTATTGAAAATGGGAAATCAGGGTATAATGGTTTTGTGAAAATGTATGTAACAGGAAGAAGGAGGCGTGCCACATCCCACACCTCGTATATATATTCTTGATCAGTGCGACAAGACGAGTCGATATAGCCCTGTCCATCTCTCCGTCCGTCCGTCTGTCCGTCCGTCCGTCCGTCCGTGTGAACGCTGAGATATTTTTAAGTACGCAACGTAGAGACTTGAAATTTTACATGCATACTCGATAATAACATACGCTGCACAAGTTTATAAAATTTTTCCGATAACTCATTCCATTTCGATTTTATGAGCATTTATCGATAATTTTAATGAGTTTTTAATGTATGGTTTGTACATCGTTTGAGCTAGATACTTCAAATTTTCTGTGTAGTTGCGTGTAATAAATACGGAGATAACGTTATCTTTAGATTTTGGATGTCACGCCCCATTCGCTCCCAATAGCCCCCTATTTGTAAAAAGCGCAATTCAAATACTAGAGACTTGTGTTTTATCAAATACACACATATGAATGCCATTATTAGGTTGTAAAAGTTTAAAGCAGTTAGTCCATCGCTAAGAAAAGTTAATAAACAATTAAATTACCATAGTTATGTCCACATTGCAGCCCAAGCGCAGTCGCTGCGTCAACTGCGCAGTTGGCAGAGCGTGCGCTTATTCGTGCGTGCATATATATACATGTGTGTGTATGTGTTTGTATGTATGCATAAAAAAAACATAGAATGATTTGATATTTGGCTCTTCACAGGGCTCAGGGTATCCCCGAGTTGAGCAGTCTCGACTAGAGCACTCTTACTTGTTTTTATCTCGCTTTGCCGGCATAGGCGCTACTGTGCGACGATTATTAAGCAAATTAAAGAATGTAAACGCACACGCTTAGCATATACAAAGCAACGGTTGCTAGCCAGCCAGTAGGCCAACAAGTCCGTCCGTCCGTCGGTTTATATGGCAAAACTCTGTTGAGCTGGTTCACAACGTTTCACACTCATACATATAGTTTAACATAATTTGCTGCCTCGGATGATATTGCGCATCAACCTAATACGCCTCAATACCCTTAAAAAAAACTTAAGCTTAAGCAGTATTTTTATACCCTGAGCCCATTGAAAATGGGAAATCAGGGTATAATGGTTTTGTTAAATGTATGTAACAGGCAGAAGGAGGCGTGTCAGACCCCACAAAGTATATATATTCTTGATCAGGGCGACGAGCTGAGTCGATTTAGCCCTGTCCGTCTGTCTGTCTGTCCGTCCGTCCGTCCGTCCGTCCGTCCGTCCGTCCGTCCGTATGTTTGAACGCGTCGATCTCAGAACGTAGACGAGCTAGACAGCTGAAATTTTTTTTGTAGATCCGTGTATAGCACGCGCAGGTCAAGTTTGCTTCGTATGAACGATAACTATTTTTGTTGTAAAGTTATCGATTTAAATGCTTATCGAAAATAAGTTTTTAAGGTGTAGTTTGTACATTGTTTGAGCTAGAGACTTCAAATTTGCTGTGTAGGTGCGTGTAATGAATACGGAGATTACGTAATCTTTCGATTTTGGATGTCACGCCCCATTCGCCCTCAAAAGTCCCCTATTTGTAAAAAGCGCAAATCAAATACTAGAGACTTGTGCTTTGGCAAATACACACATATAAGTGCCATTATTAAGTTGTGAAAGTTGTATGCAGTTAGTCCATCGCTAACGAAAGTTATTAAGCAATTAAGTCGCTGCGTCAACTGCGCAGTTAGCAGAGCGCGCGCCTATGTGTGCGTACATATGTATGTATGCGTGTGTATATGTTGTTTTTATGCATGCTTAAAAAGTGCGTAGAATGATATGATATTTGGCTCTTCACAGGGCTCGGGGTATCTCCTAGTCGAGCAGTCTCGACTAGAGCACTTTTACTTGTTCTTCTTGTTTTTTTGTTAATTTGTTTACTTATTTAATTATTAATTTATTTTTGATTTACATACATTCTAGTTAAATAAAATTTTATAATTTAATTTTGCAAAATTTAATGTTATATGCAAGCTATATAGCGTATTAAACAATGCAAATTGGACGGGGCTCAGAGGATCTCCTAGTCGGGCACCTCCGACTAGAGTTTTCTTACTTGTTATACCCTGAGCTCAT
This sequence comes from Drosophila meridionalis, assembly GCA_035045145.1. Classification (NCBI taxonomy): domain Eukaryota; kingdom Metazoa; phylum Arthropoda; class Insecta; order Diptera; family Drosophilidae; genus Drosophila; species Drosophila meridionalis. The sequence continues at coordinate 83,143 of JAWNPG010000014.1, read as the reverse complement.
TGAAAATGGGAAATCAGGGTATAATGGTTTTGTGAAAATGTATGTAACAGGCAGAAGGAGGCATGCCACACCCCATAAAGATATATATTCTTTATCAGCGCGACAAGACGAGTCGATATAGCCCTGTCCGTCTGTCCGTCCGTCCGTCCGTGTGAACGCTGAGATATTTTTAAGTACGCAACGTAGAGACTTGAAATTTTACATGCACACTCGTTAATACTATACACTGCACAAGTTTATGAAATTTTTCCGATAAATCATTCCATTTCGATTTTATGAGCATTTATCGATAATTTTAATGAGTTTTTAATTCGTGGTTTGTAAATCGTTTTAGCTAGATACTTCAAATTTGCTGTGTAGTTGCGTGTAATAAATACAGGATGTCACGGCCCATTCGCTCCCAATAGCCCCCTATTTGTAAAAAGCGCAAATCAAATACTAGAGACTTGCGCTTTGGCACATACACAAATATGAATGCCATTATTAAGTTGTGAAAGTTAAAGTTAAAGCAGTTAAAGCATCGCTAAGAAAAGTTATTAAACATTTCACTTCCCATAGTAATGCCCACATTGCTGCGCAGTTGGCAGAGCGCGCGCTTATGCGTGCGTGCATATATATGCATGTGTGTGTATGTGTTGTTTGTATGCATGCATAAAAGATGCGTAGAATGATTTGTTATTTGGCTCTTCACAGGGCTCAGGGTATCTCCTAGTCGAGCAGTCTCGACTAGAGCACTCTGATTTGTTTCATGTGTACTCAGCTAAATTTCGCACAAAGTAAACAATAAACACAACAAGTAAGAAAATTCTAGTCGGAGGTGCCCGACTAGGAGTTCCCCTGAGCCCCGTCCGATTTGCATTTTTTAATACGCTTTATAGCTTGCATATAACATTAAATTTTCCAAAATTAAATTATAATTTTGAAATTTTATTCAACTAGAATGTATGTAAATCAAAAATAAATAAATAATTAAATATATAAACAAATTATCAAAAAAAACAGAAGAAAGACAAACATCACCGCACCTGGACTCGAACCTGCATCTATTTACTACATATGTAACGTTAAAGCGCGTCATCTCACCTAGCACGACCACCTCATGTTTATAGATTTAAAAAAAAAAAAATTAAAAAAGTTACGCTGTCGTCAACCGAGTTTCGAACTCGGGACCTTTCGTTCACGCGCTTTGCGACTATCCACTACTCCACACCAATATTGCGTTGCTTGTTGGCAAAACGCAAAGTAGTACTACAAGGGCGATATGTGACAAATACAAAACTAAAGAAGCTAAAGAAGCAGATCAATCGCAATTGTGATTCTTAGAATATGCTGAAATGCACGCATATGAATGTATGTGTTTGTGTATATACAAAAACGGTGGTCTGTTTGAATGTATGCGTGTAAAGGGCGATATATAACAAATACAAAACTACAGAAGCGGCTGAAAATGCAAAAACCGAATTCACACAGATTTGGTTGAAGAATATGCTAGAATAAATAGCCTTGAATTTTTTTGTACACATGCATAAGCAGACGCGCTTGCACGTTTCAATGTATGTGTATGTGTAAATGTTTTTGCTGCGCGTCGCTGCTTGCCACGTGCGTGTGATTATTGGCCAAACGTTTTGTGTAATAGATTGGGACTGACTTAACGGAATTTGATGCAACTTTCAGCATTTGATTCTATTGAATTTTTTACATTTTATACAAATGATAATTTATATTTATATTTGCAACAGACTCTCCATGAGTGACGAAGGATAGGGGGGGGGGGGGAGTGGGGGGGTTAATTAGTAAAAATAGCCGGTATCAAAAAAATAAAAAAATAGAAATTGCATAAAATTCACATTAATCTATATGCAAAACTTGAGGGGCTAAATCGACTCAGCTCGTCGCCCTGATCAAGAATATATATACTTTGTGGGGTACTACTTTGCGTTTTGCCAACAAGCATCGCAATACTGGTGTGGCGTAGTGGGTAGACGCAAAGCGCGTAAACGAAAGGTCCCGAGTTCGAAACTCAGTGACAACGGCGCAACTTTTTTAATTTTTTTTAAATTTATAAACATGATGTGGTTGTGCTAGTTGAGATGATGTGCTTTAACGATACATATGTAGTAAATAGATGCAGGTTCGAGTCCAGGTGCGGTGATGTTTGTTTTTCTTCTTCTTTTTTGTTGATTTATTTATTTATTTATTGATTTTTGATTTACACACATTCTAGTTGAATCAAATTTCAAAATTATAATTTAATTTTGGAATATTTAATGTTATATGCAAGCTATAAAGCGTATTAAAAAATGCAAATCGGACGGGGCTCAGGGGATCTCCTAGTCGGGCACCTCCGACTAGAGTTTTCTTACTTGTTTTTTTTTTTTTAATTTATAAATATGAAGTGGTTGTGCTAGTTGAGATGATGCGCTTTAACTTATGTAGTAAATAGACGCAGGTTCGAGTCCAGGTGCGGTGTTGTTTGTTTTTCTTCTTTTTTTTTTTTTTGTTTATTTATTTAATTATTTATTTATTTTTGATTTACATACATTCTAGTTGAATAAAATTTCTAAATTATAATTTAATTTTGGAAAATTTAATGTTATATGAAAGCTATGGAGCGTATTAAACAATCCAAGTCGGACGGGGCTCAGGGTATCTGCTAGTCGGGCACCTCCGACTAGAGTTTTCTTACTTGTTAATTGCTGGTTGTGTGAGAATTTGATGCACACTAAATGTGCTGGCCTCACTGGGCGTGACTATGACAAAATCATGTACACTACCAAAATTGGTTGCGGTGGTTTACGTTGGTCTTGCCCGAGTTGCTTGGAAAAACAAATTAATTTTTTTCTTTTGTCTTTGTTTATTTGAGGGCAATGAGATTTAATTTCTATTTAACTGTTATCAAATTACGAAACGACCATGATGATGCTCATTAGGAGAAGCGAGCTGATCTTACATACTTAAGAGTGGAAATTGAATTTTCGAATTTGGGCGGCGAAATGCGTTTGAAGAAGAAGAGTTATGTTGCCCATAATTCAACTTACAAAGATTTCTGATGCCAATAGTTGCCAATTTCTAGAGTACTTGAGACTTAATCATCTGTGCACTCAGACACATGGAGTTGCTGCAATTGGTTGCTGATATGGGAAAAGGCTTAGCTCTCGCACGGCTTGGACAGGAAACGGTCTGTAGTTTCGGCTTGGGATTGGGTTTGAGCTGGAATTTAGGTCTGGGTTTGGGTTCGGGTCGCGGATATGGTTGGAGATCGTCACACATTTGGCATTGACAACGGTGGAGTCGCTTGCATGGTAGCGAGAGGAGTCCGAGTAGTTGGGTCAGTCGAACGACATGGTCATAAAGTTCACACTCGCAAGTATACAAATTGAAATGGCGGTACTTTTGCTAATCTCTTTTTTTTTACCCGGTGCTTGTGTTGCTTCTTTTTTATACCTTTAGCCCATTGCAAATGGGAAATGAAGGTATAATGGTTTTATAAAAATGTATGAAACAGGCAGAAGGAGGCGTGCCACATCCCATAAAGTATATATTCTTAAAGGCGAGTCGATATAGCCCTGTCCGTCCGTCCGTGTGAACGCTAAGATATTTTTAAGTACGCAACATAGAGACTTGAAATTTTACATGAATACTCATTAATACAATACGCTACACAAGTTTAAAAATTTGTTTCGACAACTCATTCAATTTCGATTAAATTTGCTGAGTAGTTGCGTATAATGAATACGAAGATTACGTAAACTCCCAACAGCCCCCAAATGTAAAAAGCGCAAACCAAATACTAGAGATTTTTCCTCTAGCAAATACACACATATGAATGCCATTAATAAGTTGTGAAAGTTTCATGACGAGAGTCCATCGCTAAGAAAATTCCTATAGTAATGCCCACATTGCAGCCCAAGCGCAGTCGCTGCGTCAACTGCGCAGTTAGCAGAGCGCACGCTTATGCGTGCGTGCATATTTGTGTGTGTATGTGTTGTTTGTATATATGCAAAAAAAAAGAAAGCGTAGAATGATTTGATATTTGGCTCGTTACAGGGCTCAGGGTATCTTCTAGTCGAGCAGTCTCGACTAGAGCACTCTTACTTGTTTATTTTTATATTAATTTTGAATTTTTGTTTTGTTTTTTGCTTCTTTCAACCTTTTCAGTGTCTTGTGTTGGCGCGGAAGTTGTTGCTGTTGTTGGCTGTTTACTGGTTGTTGGTACCGTGAACGTTTTTCACAAGAAATTCAGCAGGCAAACTTAAATTTTCGTTTCTTAGCGCAGGCATTAAGATTTTTATGGTTATTAATTCGTTAAATAATACGAAGATGGCAACGGCGAATGCTGATGCGAAGAGCCGTAGCTGTTGCTGTTGTTGCTGCTGTTACTGCTGCTGCTCAGGTCGACTGTTGCCGGCTGCAGATTACAGGCTCTGGGAAAGGCCCAAATCTCCAACCTAAACATTACCCTCAACATTAAGCTTAACATGCGCTAAGCCAAGTGTGAACTTCTGTGAATGAAAAGCACTTTGCATTGGCCAAAGAAGCGAAAAAAGGCAAACAAATAAAAATAAAAACAAAACAAGTGTGCTCTAGTCAAGACTGCTCGACTAGAGGATACCCCGAGCCCTGTGAAGAGCCAAATATCAAATCATTCTACGCATCTTTTATGCATGCATATAAACAACACATACTTACACACACACATATGCACGCAAGCATAAGCGCGCGCTCTGCCAACTGCGCAGTTGGCAATGTGGACATTAATATGGGAACTTAATTGTTTAATAACTTTTCTTAGCGATGGACTAACTGCATCAAACTTTCACAACCTATTAATGCATTCATATGTATGTATTTGCCAAAGCACAAGTCTCTAGTATTTGATTTGCGCTTTATACAAATAGGGGACTATTGGAGGCGAAGGGGGCGTGGCATCCAAAATCTACAGATGACGTTATCTCCATTACACGCAACTACACAGTAAATTTGAAGTCTCTAGCTCAAAAGATGTATTAACCAAGCCTTAAAAACACACTAAATTTATCGATAAATGCACATAAAATCGAAATGGAATGATTTATCGGAAAAATTTTATAAACTTGTGCAGCGTATATTATTATCGAGTATTCATGAAAAATTGCAAGTCTCTACGTTGCGTACTTAAAAATATCTCAGCGTTCACACGGACGGACAGACGGACAGGGCTATATCGACTCGTCTTGTCGCGCTGATCAAGAATATATATACTTTATGGGGTGTGGCACGCCTCCTTCTGCCTGTTACATACATTTTCGCAAAACCATTATACCCTGATTTCCCATTTTCAATGGGCTCAGAGTATAATGAAATATATATATATTATAGTCCACATCTATTTGGAAAATACAAGACATTTAATAAATTTTTTTCTGTTCCATTTTTGCAATTCTAAGTTACAGTTTCTTCTACAGCATTTATTTTTACATTTATAAATGATTTATTTGTTTTTATTCAATTGATTTAAAACTATTCGCTTATTGAAAATGTAATAAAATTCGTTCACTTTACTTTGATCCATATAATAAAATACACAAATGGTATATGGTGTTATAGCCATAATACTGCAAATATCGAATAATCAATCCAATTAGCTAATTACTTCCACAGAGTAGGCAATAGTATTTCATTGTTAACAATGTCTAAGGACCAATTAATGTGGCTTTGAGCAAGGCTCGTCGCTTGGTAAATTCTGAACGGTGCTCTCGATTTCCTAAGGTGCAAAACAAGTAACAAGTACTCAGAAAACAGAAGTGAACAAAACAAATAAATGAACAGATATGCACGATTACATATTCATTACACGAACTACACAGTAAATTTGAAATCTCTAGCTCAAACGATGTACAAACCAAGCCTTAAGAATCAATTAAAATGATCGATAAATGGCGATAAAAACTAAATTTCGGTGATAAACTTCTTCTGGGTTGCGTACTCAGCGTACACGGATGGACAGGGCCAAAACGACTCATTGTGTCAAACTTATCAAGAATATATATACTTTATAGGGTGTGGCACGCCTCCTTCTGCCTGTTACATATATTTTCACAAAACCTTTATAGCCATTTTCAATGGGTTCCAGGTATAGTTTAATAATTATAAATCACCCACACAAATCATACCATATCATAGTGTGCGATCACTCAGCGATTTTGCTCACGCTCAGACTGAAACCATTTTTTTTTTTTTTTTTGGGTTTTTTTCGTCTCCGTCGCGTCGGGATTTTTATGATGCTGTCGCGACAAAATAAAATCTTTTGTGTATGCATGCATGGACATACATTCGGGGGTTGTTTTCGCGAGCAAATCTATTGCGCTCTTGCTCACGCTCTAATATATGCAAAGAGCGATCTATTGCGCTCTTGCTCACACTCCAAAGAGCGTTTCAAATGATTTTTTTTCCATCACTTGCTGAGCATCATTGCGCGACGGAAAAACGTTTCAATCCCGAGGCGATGCTCGCGCAAAGAGCAAAACGCAAAAGACTCAACGCAAAACGATCAATTCATTGAAAATGGGAAATCAGTGTATAATGGTTTTGTTAAATGTATGTAACAGGCAGAAGGAGGCGTGTCAGACCCCACAAAGTATATATATTCTCGATCAGGGCGACGAGCTGAGTCGATTTAGCCCTGTCCGTCTGTCTGTCTGTCCGTCCGTCCGTCCGTCCGTATGTTTGAACGCGTCGATTGAAGCATCTAGACAAGCTAGAGACTTTTTTTTTTTTGTTGGGTTCGTGGATAGCACGCGCAGGTCAAGTTTGTTACCAAAAAACGATATCTATTTTTGTTGTTTTGTTATCGATTTTAAACCTTATCGAAAACAGGTTATAAAATTATATCTCCCACACCTTTAGACCTAGACCCCTGAAATTTTGCATATAGATTCATGTGAATTTTATGTAATTTCTATTTTTTTATATGTTGGATACCGGTTCTTTTTACTAACTACCCCCACCCCTTCTCCACCCATTGAGAGTCTGTTGCAAATATAACCATGTGAAAAAATTAGCATTTTTATAAAATGTAAAAAATTCAATAGAATCATATGCTGAAAGTTTCATCAAATTCCGTTAAGTAAGTGCCGATTTATCAAACAAAACGTTTGGCCAATAATCACACGCACGTGGCAACCAGCGACGCGCAGCAAAAAACATTTACAAATACACATACATTGAAACGTGCAAGCGCGTCTACTATGCATGTGCACAAATACATTCAAGGCCATTCGTTCTAGCATATTCTTCAACCAAATCTGTGTTTGAATTGTGTTTGCATTTTCAGCCGCTTCTGTAGTTTTGTATTTGTCATATTACGCCCTTTACACGCAAACATTGAAACAGACCACCGTTTTTGTATGTACACATACTCATACGTTCATATGCGCTTATTTCAGCATATTCTAAGAATCACAATTGCGATTGATCTGCTTCTTTAGCTTCTTTAGTTTTGTATTTGTCACATATCGCCCTTGTAGTGAACTACTTTGCGTTTTGCCAACAAGCGACGGAATACTGGTGTAGCGTAGTGGATAGACGCAAGGCTCATAAACGAAAGGTTCCGAGTTCGAAACTCAGTGACTACAGCGTAACTTTTTTAATTTTTAATTAAATTTATAAACATGATGTGGTTGTGCTAGTTGAGATGATGTGCTTTAACGATAGTAAATGTAGTAAATAGAAGCTGGTTCAAGTCCAGTCCAGGTACGGTGATGTTTGTTTTTCTTTTCTTTTTTTTTTGTTAATTTGTTTATTTATTTAATTATTAATTTATTTTTGATTTACATACATTCTAGTTGAATAAAATTTCAAAATTATAATTTAATTTTGTTAAATTTAATGTTATATGCAATCTATATAGCGTATTAAACAATGCAAATCGGACGGGGCTCAGGGGATCTCCTAGTCGGGCACCTCCGACTAGAGTTTTCTTACTTGTTAAATTTTTTTTTTTTTAATTTATAAACATGAAGAGGTTGTGCTAGGTGAGATGATGCGCTTTAACGTTACATATATAGTAAATAGATGCAGGTTCGAGTCCAGGTGCGGTAATTTTTGTTTATCTTCTTTATTTTTTGATAATTTGTTTATTTATTTAATTACTTATTTATTTTTGGTTTACATACATTCTAGTTGAATAAAATTTCAAAATTATAATTATATAATTATTACTATATTGTGTATTAAACAATGCAAATCGGACGGGGCTCAGGGTATCTCCTAGTCGGGCACCTCCGACTAGAGTTTTCTTACTTGTTCCTATGAATGTTATGGCCAGCAGCGGCTCTCGCTCATAGTAATAGCAGCTATAGCATCATAAACTGAATCTGTCCATTGCAGCAACAAACAATTAAGTGTTCTCTAGTCGACTCTGCTCGACTAGGAGATATAAATTCTACACTTCTTTTATGTATATATGTATACCAAAAATACATGTATAACAAATATGCACGCACGCATAAGCGCGCGCTCTGCTAACTTTTCTTAGCGATGGACTATCTTTATCAAAATTTTTAAGAACTTATTAATTATAATCATATGTGTGTATTTACCAAAGCACAGGTCTTTAGCATTTCATTTGCGTTGAAATTTTGAAAATTGTGGGAAAATGGAGCGTGGCATCCAAAATCTAAAGTTTACATAATCTCCGTTTTCATTACACGCAACTACATAGTAAATTTGAAATCTCTAATCTCTAACTATGTATAAACCACGCTTTTAAAACGAATGCATATTATCGATAAATACCGATAAAAAAGAAATGGAATGAGTTAACATTTCATAAACTCGTTCAGCGTATGGTATTAACAAGTATTCATGTAAAATTTCAAGTCTCTACGTTGCGTACTTACAAATATCTCAGCGTTCACACGGACAAACGGACGGACAGACAGACAGACGGACGGATTTAGAGCTAGACTCCTCAAATTTTGCATATAGATTCATGTGAATTTTATGCAATTTCTATTTTTTTATTTTTTGGATACCGGCTCTTTTTACTAAGCAAGCGTGTATGTTTATGCATGTGCACAAATAAATTCAATTCTAGCATATTCTTCAACCAAATCTGTGTTTGAATTGTATTTGTATTTGTCATATATCGCCCTTTACATGCATACATTGAAACAGACCACCGTTTTTGTATGTACACATACTCATACGTTCATATGCGCGCATTTCAGCATATTCTAAGAATCACAATTGCGATTGATCTGCTTCTTTAGCTTCTTTAGTTTTGTATTTGTCACATATCGCCCTTGTAGTACTATTTTGCGTTTTGCCAGTACTGGTGTTGCGTAGTGGGTAGACGCAATGCGCATAAACGAAAGGTCCCGAGTTCGAATCTCAGTGACGACAGCCTAACTTTTTAAAATTTTTTTTAAATTTATAAACATGATGTGGTTGTGCTGGTTGAGATGATGCGCTCTAACGTTACATATGTAGTAAACAGATGCAGGTTCGAGTCCAGGTGCGGTGATGTTTGTTTTTCTTCTTGTTTTTTTTTGTTGATTTGCTTATTTATTTAATTATTTATTTACTTTTGATTTACATACATTCTAGTTGAATAAAATTTCAAAATTCTAATTTAATTTTGGAAAATGCAATGTTATATGCAAGCTATAATAGCGTATTAAACAATGCAAATCGGACGGGGCTTGGCTCTGTTTTCTCAATGCGTTGTCGTCATGCTTCAGACTCGGGTGCCTATTCAATGGCCAGCCAATGAAATCAGTACTGCGTAGATACATTCTGTTCTTTTCATTGCTTCTTTCTTTATTTATGTATATACCTACATATGTATATCTATACACTTATATAGTATATATTTTTGCTATTACTCGCATTTGTTGCTGTTTCTATTGTTGTTGGTCGTATCTATTCGTTGGCCCTCCCTGAACCCGGCCCGGAGCTGGCCTTTTGTCAATTGTAAGTGGCATTTTTAATAGAATTTTTATTACATGTGTTTCGTGTTTGACGTTGCTGTTGTTATTGCCTTAGCGATAATTTATGCTACCTTATGGCGGGTACGCATCTACTTATTTAAATGTAGTTTGAAGCATTTTATGACTTTTATATCGCTCGCTTTGCGTATTAACATAAATACTTTTAAGGAAACTTAATACATGTACACAGCGCAAGAGCAATAATTACAACAATATCGTTGTCTTCACAATCGCCTCCCTTCTGATAAGCTCTCACATTAAAGTCACGTCTGTAGGAATACTGATGCTTCTTCGCAAAACCAAGAAACAGAACTCTAGTTCTCTAGAGGAGGTCTGAAATCAGTTGATGTGAGCGAAATAGATCGTATCATTGATCGGCTCTTAGGAAGAGTATTAGTTTTACAGAAGAGTATGATAGTTCTGTAATATATTTTTTTGCGCCGTTGCGAACGAGTAAAAACCACAGTCCTGTCGTATTCAGGAACTCAGTAGTGATAGTGCTGGTAGTTGACGTGAGGTAGCGCGGTGCTGGCTCCAAATGAGGCAACTTTTACATTAGTTCAGCAGGAGTGCAGCTGGGCTGTGGCCGGATCATAACGATATTTTGAATTCATATTAATGAATTGAAATTTGTAGTCATATCCTTTTATTAGGAATTCTACTCTTTTTCTTCTATTTCATCTTTTAGCTGCTGGCATTTTGACCTCCAGCTGAGTTAAGCAATGACGCCACCGCATCGAGGGCGTGCCGGCAAAGGCTGTATACTCTGTGCTCTTATTCATAGGCTGGTTAATTGAATGTGGTAACTAGAATTTCTTTTTATAAGCATTAGGAAGCAATTCTTTTTTGTAAGGGGTAACTGGATACTGGTCACGCCTCCAGCCGACCTGCCGATCGGCCGACCGACCAATGACGTGCGCTTGGAAATATCGAGTCAATGGCAAAAATACCACCTTCCATGTTAATTGCAGTAAATACCCTACCCCGGGCCAGCAGCCGAGGTGTGAGTGAATGTAGTAAACTGTCGCGATTCTAAACTAAAAGGCAAACGCGACGAGGGTTTGTATTAATTTTATAATACCCTGTGCCTAGCCAATGGGTATGTTGTGCTAAAGCAGTTGAGTGGGTGCTACAAAGAAGTAAATAGTTTTCAATATGAAATTCATATGCATTTATGTACTTTATCTAATACATGTGGGTGCTGTAGTCTGATTACGTCTTTTACTATCATGCGTATATAGTTGATACAGGATACAACGATAGTTGGTACCTCTTGAATACTCGATAATACCATACGCTGCACAAGTTTATAAAATTTTTCCGATCACTCATTCCATTTCGATTTTATGATCATTTATCGATCATTTTAATGTGTATTTAAGGCGTGGTTTGTACATCGTTTGAGCTAGAAACGTGTAGTTGCGTGTAATGAATACGAAAATGACGTTATCTTTAGATTTTAGATGCCACGCCCCCTTCGCCCCCAATAGCCCCCTATTTGTAAAATGCGAAAATCAAATACTAGAGACTTGTGCTTTGGCAAATATATACATATGAATGCCATTAATAGGTTGTGAAAGTTTGATGCACTCAGTCCATCGCTAAAAAAGTTATTAAACAATTAAGTTCCCATAGTAATGCCCACATTGCAGCCCAAGCGCAGTCACTGCGTCAACTGCGCTTATGCTTGCGTGCATACGTGTGTGTGTGTATGTGTTGTTTATATGCATGCATAAAAGATGCGTAGAATGATTTGTTATTTGGCTCTTCACAGGGCTCCGGGTATCCCCTAATCGAGCAGTCTCGACTAGAGCATTCTTACTTGTTAGTATCAGTTTTGGTTTCAGTTTCGAAAAGAAATCTCCGCTCAGTCGCGACATAATGATTGCCCAAGCAATTCATTAATCACTGATAATTACAATAAATGTGGGCCTAGGCAACCCTGCCTATGCTTAGGTCTGCCTACTGAACGCGCGCTCTAGAATGGCCAACGACTATGGCTATGGCCCCAACTACGCGTTAAGTCGAGTCTGAATCTGAATCGGAATCGAAATCGGAGTCAGCGTGGTTGGGCATGGTCATGAGTGTCAGGCCTATAAAGAGTGTGTGCTGGTACATGAGAGGTACTGTCTGGGGGTTAAGTTTTCGAATTTTCGATCTTGTTGCCAAGCTTATGCATATTGCGGCTTGCGAATTATGGGACAAAGCAACCCGCGAAATGCCAGGGTCTAGGGTGGGGGTAGGGGCAGGAGTGAGCTTCACGTTTACCCCGATTATGTTTGATCTGATATTTCTCTTTCTTTTTACCTTTTCAATGAAAACGTTTCTTTTATTTGTACAATTCGTTAAACATTTTAGCTAAAGAATTGTTTCACTTTATGAAATCACGTTTTTGGGCCTTGACTGTGTTGCGACCAAACAGTTTAACATATTAATTCGACTCAATCCTCCGCCCTCTCAACATATGGTTGAATATTAAAATTTTTATTGGAAGCTGCCGAGCTTTTTCGGCATCTCTGGCTCCAATCATTTACGAAGTCAAATAATAAAACCACGATTTAATGTAGCTTATTATACCCTGAGCCCATTGAAAATGGGAAATCAGGGTATAATGGTTTTGATAAATGTATGTAACAGGCAGAAGGAGGCGTGCCACACCCCATAAAGTATATATATTCTTGATCAGGACGACGAGCTGATTTAGCCCTGTCCGTCTGTCTGTCTGTCCGTCCGTCCGTCCGTATGTTTGAACGCGTCGATTGAAGTATCTAGACAAGCTAGAGACTTGAATTTTCTTTTGTTGGGTCCGTGGATAGCACGCGCAGGTCAAGTTTGTTACCAAAAAACGATATCTATTTTTGTTGTAATGTTATCGATTTTAAACCTTATTGAAAACAGGTTATTAAATTATATCTCCCACACGACGAGCTAAGTCGATTTAGCCCTGTCCGTCTGTCTGTCTGTCCGTCCGTCTGTTACAGTTTCTTTTTGTGCCTAACTGCACTATGAGCGAATGAGAATGCGATAAAGAGCAGATTATTAGCTGCTGAGCCGAACATCCTCCCCCTCGTTGAAAGACCAAGTCTTTTAACAGGATCATCAACCGCACAGCTTATTGACAGCTCGACGTGTAGTTCCAGTGGGTGTGCGCAGAACAGCGACTCTCACAGCACCATCAGCTCCAGCGATGGTCTCAACTACTCGAGCTAATGGCCATTTCAACGGCGGCAAGCCTTCGTCCTTCACACATACGACATCATTGACCTTGATCGGAGGCTGCGAGGTGACCCATTTTCCACGCTGTTGGAGAATAGTAAGGTACTCCTCACTCCAGCGCTTCCAGAACAATTGCTGCATGTAAGCAATGCGTTGCCATCTACCGACCCGATTGTGGTCGAGCCCAGTTACGTCTGGCTCGGGAAAATCGATGAGTGGTCTACCAATCAAAAAATGTCCTGGAGTGAGAACTCCAAGATCATCGGGATTTTCTGAAAGTGGAACAAGAGGACGAGAATTGATTATAGCCTGAATTTGGCATACCAAGGTGCGAAGTTCATCGAAGCCAAGAAGTGATGATCCCATAGCGTGATATAGATGACTCTTTGCGGTCTTCACTGCTGCTTCCTATAGGCCACCGAAATGTGGCGAGCGAGGAGGTATGAACTTCCAATCAAAACTGTTGTTGATGCAGTAGTTCTGAGCTTCAGTGCGATGTTCCTGGCCCAACAATAAACGTTTCAGATCCGCTAGCTCGTGTCGTGCACCCACAAAGTTAATAGCGTTGTCAGACCAAATGCATCTTGGAATGCCACGCGTACTGATGAAACGCTTGACGGCGCCCAAGAAAGCTGCGTGTCGACCGCAAGAAGATCCTTTACGAGCTCCAACCATACAGCCTTAGTTGCGAAGCAAACGAATACGCAGATGTAGCATTTTATTGATGTTTTGTTTCGTCCATCGGGTTTGTAGTAAAATGGTTCACAGTAGTCGATTCCAGTGATGCCGGTGAGAACAGTATACGATCCTTAGGCAAGTCCGCCATTATATGCTCCACTAGACGAGGCCGGGATCTACAGCATATTACACATTTTCGCAATGCTCAGGAGACAGTTTTCATGCCGCATATGGGCCAAAACTGGAGTCGAATTACTCCAAGCAAGGCCTGCGGACCTGCATGATGATGCGCCAGATGAAGATGAGATACTATAGAGAAGGTCAAGGGATGCTCTTTGGGCAAGATAATTGGGTGGAGCGCATCGAAGCTGAGAGTAGAGTGCCGCAAGCGGCCACCAACTCGAAGTAGACTAAAGTCATCCATAAATGGAGAAAGCGAAAAAATTGCGCTTGACGAATGAACATTCTTTCCATATCGTAGTGCAGAGTATTCTCGGTGCAGCTGAGTTCTTTGAACAAGACGACACAATATGTGCGATCCTTGATGGAGATCGTCCGCTGACAATTCAGGTGTCTTTGTGCTCCTAATGTATTTGTTGATGTAACCAAAAAATACGCTTCATTGTTCCTAATGAATTTATGTGTTTGAATGACAAAGAGATATCCACATGTTCTGCCGAGAACAGAACTCTTTGACGCATTTTAGGAAGGCATGCTTCAGCCAAGCAGTGCCTAGGCCAACAATGTCTTTCTATTTGCAAAAACGAAGGTCCGTGCATCCATAATCTCGAATGCAAAAGCTCCAACGGTGCTGCTCCTTTCGATAATATATCCGCTGGATTCATCCCAGTGGACACGTATTGGCACTCCATGACGGTCGTGAGCTGCTATATGGCGCAAATCTTATTGGCGACCAATACATTGAATTTGAATGGCTCTTCTTTGTATACGCAATGATGAGGTAAGAAATATTTGCATTTATTGATCTCTGCGCTGAGCACCAAAGGCATATGATTAAGATCAATATATTCCTTTATAAATACTGAGTATTTCTCCTTTAAGTTTGATTTCGAGCAAACTTACGCTCTAAATTCAACAATCGACGCTTGGCCTGCAAATAGGAATCGCCCAAAGATTCAATGCTCTGCTTTTTTGGCAAACAGACTGAATATTCCCCAGAAGGCAATCGACGATAGTTTGTAATGAAATGCCGCTCGCAATTTAGTTCTTCTGTTGTTACCTTGGCAATAGGCTCGAAAACGTGTTCTACTTCCCAAAACTGACGCACCAACTCATCAAGCCGAGTGCTGTGATTGGCGTGATCCGAATTTCTTTGGGTTGCGATAAACGAACAGAGTTTGGGGCATGTTGCCCGCCACCTGAAATGATCCAGCCGAGCTGCGTTTTCTGGTAATCCAGGTGCCAACTGAATTTGCCCAACACACATCAGCTCGAAGAAGAGACCAGCTCCGATGAGAAGATCAATCCGTTGTGATTTATGGAACAAAGGATCAGCTAGCTGTAGGTTTGAGGGTATATTCCAAGTATTAGTAGAAATTGAGATGCCAGGCTGGTTGTCAGTAATAGTCTGGACGACGATGGCAGTGATGGAGGCAAAATAATCAGAAATCCGCGATTTCAGAACAAGATTGACTGAATATCCTTCAGTTGAGAAGCTGGCATCTCCAATGCCAGACACTGAAGTCAGTGATTTACATATTCGAAGCTGAAGCTGATTTGCAAACCGACTGGTGATGAAGTGAAGTTAAAATCCTGAGTCCAAGAGTGCACGACACGGAACGAATGTGTCAGCTGGGTTCTTGACAAGGATTATAGCAGTGGCTAGAATCACAACATCAGACGAGTTAGGAGATATGTGGACTTGAGGCAGAGAAGGTGACATTGCAACCATGGCAGTGGGATGTATTGCATTTGCTTGTTGTTTAAATTGCGGGACTACGGTGGATGTAACTGTTGAAGACTGATTGTAATGCAATAAAGTATGGTGCTTCAATTGGCAGGTACGGCAGGAACCAGATTTGCAATCCTTCAGCTGATGTCGTTTTCTTAGGCAATTGAGGCAAAGGGCGAGCCTCTTGGTCTCCTTAAGCCTTGCAATTGGGGACAATTGCTCAAAACGCTTACATTGGAATAGCGCGTGATTTGGATCGTCACAAAAAACACAACGAATAGGAGTCTTCGAAGCAACAAATGCTTTTCTTAAAGGAGTACTCACAATCTTTCCTGAATTGCTAACCTGACCATCCTGCAAGACTTGATCCACATTTTCAAGGACTCGACACCGTCCTTGCAAGAATTCTGACAATCTCGACCAAGATGGCAACTCATTAGTAGATGAGCCTTCCTCCCATTTAGCCTGAGTAGCCTTGTCCAGTTTTTGCAACACTGTTTGCACGATGACACAGTCAGCAACTTCTTCCCTCGATGCTAAAGAATCCATAGCACGAATGTGAGACGTAACTTTATCCACCAACTGCCTCAGCCTGACCACAGATGCATCAACTTTCTCAAGCCGGAATATTGCTCTGATGTGTGCCTGTACAATAAAACGTTTATTATCAAATCGACGTTGAAGAATATCCAGAGCGACGAGATAGTTGGCTTTGTTGATTTCCAATGAGCTGATGGTATCCAACGCAGAACCACTTAAGCAGGATCGAAGATGCTGGAACTTCTCAATAGGACTGAGATCCGGATCAGCATCTATTATCGACTTGAACATAGAGTAGAAGTTTTTCCACTCAGTGTAGACTTCACTAAATTTTGGCAGCTCCAGCTGCGGCAAACGCGATCGATTAACCTTAACGAGTGTTGGATGAGCATTTGAACCACTTATATTAAGCGTAGACGAAAGTTGTTGATCCGACCGATTTCCAAGGCTTTAAACTTTAACAAGGTTGATTCAAACCGCGCAGGCAAATCACTAGATATAGACTCAAAGTTAGATTCTTCTAGGCTAGTATAGACTGAATCAAAATTTGACTCTAACTTGGTTAGCGAATCCAAAAGCACACGTAAATCACACGAATCCATGTGGCTTAATTTGTCAATGTCCATATCAGAATATAACCTTTCAAGTCTATCGAAAAGCGCGTTTGTTTTGAGTTTTAAAAAAGTAACCTGAGATGCAGGCACTTGATCAACATTCGACTCTGAGCTATTCATTAGAGTTTGTTTACTCGCGAAAAAACACGTTTTGTTACAAAATTAATGCACAAGCTAATATACTCTCTAATGAACTTCGAGTTTAACTGATCTAATATGCAGGTTCACTCTTTCACTGTGATTGCGTGTGTTTGTATGTGTGTGATCGACACAGCTATTTTCGGATTAGCGGGCCTTCTATGCAAACACTGCACAAAAAACAAAGCGCGACAAACAACCGACGAACAAGAAGATGATAAAGATAAGCACAACGCAAGCGCGACCGCAAGCTTATCTGAGCTTTTATATACATATGTCAGTATGTGTGTCTTCTATGATTGACACAGCTTTTTCGGCTTAGCGGGCCCTATATGCAAACGATGCACAGCAGGCGCCAAACGCGAGGAACGAAACAGACGATTAAAGAGGAATAAGAAAAACTTAAGATAATGCACGCACAATTCCATACACTATTGTATGCAAATGAAGTAACTATCTTGAGCATAAATGTTAATGTTTTACATTCTTGTGTACGACGAGATTTGTTATTAATTTGAATGCACTATTTTGCACAAATTTTAATGTTTTGCACTGCCGTGTACGACGAAGCTTATTGTTAATTTGAATGCACTATTTTGCACAAATGTTAATATTGTACACGGTTTCGTCATATAACGCGATGTGTTATTAATTTGAATGCACTATTTTGCACAAATGTTTATGATTCATACCGTTGTACTTCGACGAAGTTGAGTACTAACTTGATACACTAAACGAAACACCACGGAATTTATAGAGTCACGTCGGGGTCACCAAAATGTTGGAAGATGCCAAGCTTTTTCGGCAACTCTGGCTCCAATCATTTACGAACGCAAATGATAAAACCACGATTTAATGTAGCTTATTATTTATTAATTTAATGCCGAGTCCGCGATGATCGTGTAGGCAAAGTTAATACAGTTACAATAGAGATAGGCGTTGCTCGCTTGAAGGTGATTTTCGAACTTAAAGAATAGAATACAAAATGATAAGCAAGAGACCGAGCAGCAGAAATTTACATACATATGTGTGTTACAGTTTCTTTTTGTGCCTAACTGCACTATGAGCGAATGAGAATGCGATAAAGAGCAGATGGCTTAAGAGAAGCTTATTTAAGAGCAATTATTAGCTGCTGTGCCGAACAATTTTAGTACCTTGAAAAAAGTTAAACTGTGTTCCTGTCAAAATTGCTATGAGCTGAGAAGTCGTTTCATTTGTTCTATTTTAATGCAGATATCTATCCATATATTATATGTTTACGCCTACTGGAGCAAATCGGCAACAAAGTTTGTATCGCAAAGCTGCAAAATTCATAAGCCTGTGCCACCTATATAAATAAGCTTATTAAGAATTGCTAAGACGGCAAAAATTACTTCTAAGGAGTATTAATATATACATGTATGTAATTTATCTGGTAAAATGATTATTTTTCGTATAACCTCGGTCAGTTATGTTGTTTTCATTTTGTGTCTGATGCCACCACCCTCGTACACACCAAATTAAATTGCATTGATGTAAAATTTATTTTTATACCCTAAGCCCTTTGAAAATAGGAAATTAGGGTATAATGGTTTTTTGAAAATGTATGTAACAGGCAGAAGGAGGCGTGCCACACCCCATGAAGTAAATATATTCTTGATCAGCGCGACAAGACGAGTCGATAAAGCCCTGTCTGTCCGTCTGTCTGAATGCTGAGATATTCTAAGGTACACAACGTAGAGCCTTAAAATTTTACCTGAATATTCGTGTGTACCATACTGCTGTCGAACAGTCTCGACTAGAGTGCTCTTAGTTGTTTTTATTGATTATTATAACATACAATTAGTAGTGCACGTTGGCGATGGGTTGCATGCGCAGAGTTTTAACGGAAAGTACAGTACTCTGTATTTCGAACATCGATATTTTAATAAATTTAATTTAATTATTTAAAACATTAAAAAATATTAATTATTTAATTTTTGTTTTCATAGACTCCCAACTGCAGGTGTACGTGCGCATGTGTGTAAAGTACTCATCGCTGATTGCCGCATGCGTGTGAAAATTGACTTAACATTTTATTTAATAAATTGGGACTATCTTAACGAAATCTTTCAATGTATGATTCTACTGAATTTTTTACTTATTTTTTGCTGGTAACATCGTACAACATCGGCGATCTTTGAGTACACGCCGCTGAGACCCGTTTTTCTGAATCGTGTGAACAACGAGAAGTAAGATTAGAAAATTATCGAATACGTACTAATCAGACCCATTCTTCTGAAACAACTGAACACCGAGAAAGAAGGCTGTAAAATGTTCAAATAAGCACTGCTCGATCAAGACAAACAATGCACGCTGATTACAGTCTTCATCCAAATGCCAATATTGGAAAAATGGATAACATTATCATATATATTGCAAATTTATCAAGAGTGCTCTAGTCGAGACTGCTCGACTAGGAGATACGCTAAGCCCTGTGAAGAGCCAAATATCAAATCATTCTACGCTTTTTTAGGCATACATACCAACAACACACACACACATATGCACACACGCATAAGCGCACGCTCTGCCAACTGCGCAGTTGACGCAACATTACTATGGGAACGTATTTGTTTAATAACTTTTCTTGGCGATGGACTAACTGCATCACACTTTCACTTATTTATGATATTCATATGTGTGGATTTCCCAAAGCACACGTCCTGTATTTGATTTGCGTTTTTTTCATATAGGGGGCTATTGGGGGCGAATGGGGTTTGGCATCCAAAATCTAAAGACTACGTAATCACCGTATCCATCACACGCCACTACACAGCAAATCTCTAGCTCAAACGATGTACAAATCACGCCTTTAAAACACATTAAAATTATCGATAAATGCTCATAAAATCAAAATGGAATGAGTTATCGGAAAAAATTTATAAACTTGTGCAGCGAATGGTATTAAGGAGCATTCATGTAAAGTTTCTCTACGTTACGTAATTAAAAATATCTCAGCGTTCACACGGACAGACGGACGGGCGGACAGTCGTATATCGACTCGTCTTGTCGCGCTGATCAAGAATATATATACTTTATGGGGTGTGGCACGCCTCCTTCTGCCTGTTACATACATTTTCACAAAACCATTATAGCATGATTTCCCATTTTTTATGGGCTCAGGGTATAAAAAGTTACGCTGTCGTAAATATAATACCATACGCTACACAGTTTTTCACATTTTTTCGATAACTCATTTCAATTCGATTTTATGAGCGTTTATCGATCATTTTAATGTGTTTTTAAAGCCAGGTTTTTACATCGTTTGAGCTAAAGAATTTCAAATTTTCTTTGTAGTTACGTGTAATGAGTACGGAGATTACGTTATCTTTAGATTTTGGATGTCACGCCCCATTCGCCCCCAATAGCCCTCTTTTTGTAAAAAGCGCAAATCAAATACTAGAGACTTGTGCTTTGGACAACATATGAATGCCATTAAAGAATTGTGAACGTTTGATGAAGTTAGTCAATCGCTAAGAAAAGTTACTAAACAATTAAGTTCCCATAGTAATTGCAGCCCAAGCGCAATGTTTTTATTTTAATTATTGGCCTATTTTTTTTTTGCGATTTGTGCACTAAAACGTGTCGATTAGGTATCAGATGGCAAATCTGGCAAAACCTGATCTCTTCTTGATACTACATAATTTATAATTATAATATAATAAGTTAATGAGTTTGGTTCTAGCGAATATAATAATATCATTCAATAATGTTATTAAAAAAAAAAAAAAAAAAAAATGCACACACACACACAAAACAAGTAAGAAAATTCTAGTCGGAGGTGCCCGACTAGGAGATACCCTGAGCCCCGTCCGATTTGCATTTTTTAATACGCTTTATAGTTTGCATATAATATTAAATTTTCCAAAATTAAATTATAATTTTGAAATTGTATTCAACTAGAATGTATGTAAATCAAAAATAAATAAATAATTAAATAGATAAACAAATTATCAAAAAAAAAAAAACGAAGATAGACAAACATCACCGCACCTGGACTCGAACCTGCATTTATTTACTACATATACATATAACGTTAAAGCGTGTCATCTCACCTAGCACGACCACTTCATGTTTATAGATTTAAAAAAAAAATTAAAAAGTTACGTAAAAAGCTGTCGTCAACCGAGCTTCGATCTCGGGACCTTTCGTTCACGCGCTTTGCGTCTACCCACTACGCCACACCAGTATTGCGTTGCTTGTTGGCAAAACGCAAAGTAGTACTACAAGGGCGATATGTGACAAATACAAAACTAAAGAAGGTAAAGAAGCAGATCAATCGCAATTGTGATTCTTAGAATATGCTGAAATGCACGCATATGAATATATGTGTTTGTGTATATACAAAAACGGTGGTCTGTTTGAATGTATGCGTGTAAAGGGCGATATATAACAAATACAAAACTACAGAAGCGGCTGAAAATGCAAAAACCGAATTCACACAGATTTGGTTGAAGAATATGCTAGAATAAATAGCCTTGAATTTATTGGTACACATGCATAAGCAGACGCGCTTGCACGTTTCAAAGTATGTGTATGTGTAAATGTTTTTTGCTGCGCGTCGCTGGTTGCCACGTGCGTGTGATTATTGGCCAAACGTTTTGTGTAATAGATTGGGACTGACTTAACGGAATTTGATGCAACTTTCAGCATTTGATTCTATTGAATTTTTTACATTTTATAAAAATGCTAGTTTATTCACCTGGGTATATTTGCAACAGACTCTCAATGGGTGTTTACGGGTGGGGGAGGGGGGGGCCCTGATTATACCCTGATTTTATTTTGTATACCCTGAGCCCATTGAAAATGGGAAATCAGGGTATAATGGATTTGTTAAATGTATGTAACAGGCAGAAGGAGGCGTGTCAGACCCCACAAAGTATATATATTCTTGATCAGGGCGACGAGCTGAGTCGATTTAGCCCTGTCCGTCTGTCTGTCTGTCCGTCCGTCCGTCCGTCCGTCTGTCCGTCCGTCCGTCTGTCCGTCTGTCCGTATGTTTGAACGCGTCGATTGAAGCATCTAGACAAGATAGAGACTTGTATTTTTTTTGTTGGGTACGTGGATAGCACGCGCAGGTCAAGTTTATTTCGTATGAACGATAACTATTTTTGTTGTAATGTTATCGATTTTAATGATTATCGAAAATACGTTTTTAAGGCGTAGTTTGTGTATCGTTTGAGCTAGAGACTTCAAATTTGCTGTGTAATTGCATTGCATGAATACGGAGATTACTTAATCACTAGATTTTTGATGCCACGCCCCATTCGCCTCCAATAGGCCCTATTTGTGAAAGGCGCAAATTGAATACTAGAGTTGTGCTTTGGCAAATACAAATATATGAATGCCATTAATAAGTTGTGAAAGTTTGATGCACTCAGTCCATCGCTAAGAAAAGTTATTAAACAATTAAATTCCCATAGTAATGCCCACATTGCAGCCCAAGCGCAGTCGCTGCGTCAACTGCGCAGTTGGCAGAGCGCGCGCTTATGCGTGCGTGCATATGTATGTGTATATGTTGTTTGTATGTATAACAAAAGTGTAGAATGATTTGATATTTAGCTCTTGACAGGGCTCAGGGTATCCCCTAGTCGAGCAGTCTCGACTAGAGCCCTCTTACTTGTTATTATTTGTTGAAGATTTTAGGCTTCTCGTGGTGTTTTGTTGTTGCTCGTAGTTTTATAATATTTATACCCTGAGCCCATTGAAAATGGGAAATCAGGATATAATTGTTTTTTGAAAATGTATGTAACAGGCAGAAGGAGGTGTGCCACACCCCATAAAGTATATATATTCTTGATCAGCGCGACAATACGAGTCGATATAGCGCTGTCCGTCTGTCTGTCCGTCCGTCAATCCGTCCGTCCCTCTGTCCGTCCGTCAATCCGTCCGTCCCTCTGTCCGTCCGTCCGTCGGTGTGAACGCTGAGATATTTGTAAGTACACAACGTAGAGACTTGAAATTTTACATGAATACTCGATAATACCATACGCTGCACAAGTTTATAAATTTTTCCGATAACTCATTCCATTTCGATATCATGAGCATTTATCGATCATTTTAATGTGTTTTTAAGGCGTGGTTTGTACATCGTTTGAGCTAGATACTTCAAATTTGCTGTGTAGTTGCGTGTAATAAATACGGAAATAACGCTATCTTTAGATTTTGGATGTCACGCCCCATTCGCTCCCAATAGCCCCCTATTTGTAAAAAGCGCAAATAAAATACTAGAGACATGTGCTTTAGCACATACACACATATGAGTGCCATTAATAAGTTGTAAAAGTTTGATGCACTTAGTCTATCGCTAAGAAAAGTTATTAAACAATTAAATTTCCATAGTAATGCCCACATTGCAGCCCAAGCGCAGTCGCTGCGTCAACTGCGCAGTTGGCAGAGCGCGCGCTTATTCGTGCGTGCATTTAATTTTGGAAAATTTAATATTATATGCAAGCTATAAAGCGTATTAAAAAATGCAAATCGGACGGGGCTCAGGGTATCTCCTAGTTGAGCACCTCCGACTAGAATTTTCTTGCTTGTATTGTTTTTGTTGTGGCAATTAACACAAGAGCATTAATTAAGTTACGAGCTAATGTCTTTTAGACAGCTGCACTGACAGACAGCAAGACGACATGAATCATGATAATTTGCTTAAAGCAAAATACGGAAAAAAGAGTTTAAAAATAATAGAAATAGAAAACAAGTAAGAGTGCTCTAATCTAGACTGCTCGACTAGGAGATACCCTGACCCCTGCGAAGAGCCTAATATATAAATTCATTCCACGCTCTTTTTAAGCATGCATAAAAACAACACATACACACACACATATGCACGCAAGCATAGGCGCGCGCTCTGCCAACTGCGCAGTTGACGCAGCGACTGCGCTTGGGCTGCAATGCTATGGGAACTTAATTGTTGAATAGGTTTTCTTAGCGCTGGACTTTCTTCATCAGCCTTTCACAACTTATTAAGGACATTCATATGTGTGTATTTGCCAAAACACAAGTCTCTAGTAATCGATTTGCGCTTTTGACAAATAGGGGGCTATTGAGGGCTAATAGTGTGTGGTATCGAAAATCTAAAGATTACATAATATCCGTATTCATTATACGCAACTACACTTGCTGACAAAATCGAAATGAAATGAGTTATCGAAACAATTTATAAACTTGTGCAGCGTATGGTATTAACAAGTATTCATATACAATTTCAAGTCTGTACGTTGCGTGCTTTAGAATATCTCAACGTTCACACGGAAGGAAGGGCGGACAGGGCTATATTTACTCGTCTTTTCGCGCAGATCAAGAATATATGTACTTTATGGGGTGTGGCACGCCTCCTTCTGCCTGTTATATACATTATCATAAAACCATTATACCCTGATTTCCCATTTTCAATGGGCTCAGGGTTTAAAAAAAAAACGATGAAGAGATGGACAGTCAGACAGACAGACGGACAGACGGAATGGTTCGGTCCATGATCCGTACAAGGCTGCTTAACAAATTTTCAACATTTTAATGTTGAAATTCGTTATAAATAAATGAACATTGTAACAGGCCAAATGTGCGTAGAGTAGGGCGAGGTATTTGGGGAGCAGCCAGAGCTGGAGGGATAGTGGTTAAACCAAAAAAGGTTGTAGGCTATTTTAGCAACTGCCATGTTCCATGTTGCTGTTATCTGATGCGTGATGCGCGATGTCCGATGTCTGATGTCCATTTTACGATGTCCGTGGTCCGTTGTCTTTTGGCAGCTGGGTTGTTAGTTTTTCCAGTTTTATTTTATGTATTTTTCACTGTTATCTATACACTTCAAAATACGCGTTAGTAATAATGATGAACATGTCCATGTCCATTGCAGCTTTTTGCCATTAGCCAGCAAAATCAGCTCGTGGGCAGTTTACTAATTGAGCAACGACAAGTTCGTCCATGCTCCATCAGTTTTTTCGCCAGTTTGAGAAACTGTGTTCATATTTCCGGTGCTTCGACAATTTGCAAAACCAACCAGGCCACCTTTACTTTTCCCCAAGGCAAACACAAAAGCATCAAGTAAGAAGAAACTGATTGCGTGAAACTCTGTTCCCATAAGGACATCTGGTGTATTAAATTAAAAATTGTATCCTAAGTCGCAAAAGTCGCCGATCGAATTGGTTAGCGATTAAAAAATTTCAAATCTTTGGAGTGCAAGCATCCAAATTTTACAGTTATATTGCTATGTACTTAAGAACTTGCCAAATATTTAAAAAATTTGTCTACGTCCAAATCGCTAACAAAGCTTTTAGCGCCAAGCTGTAAAATTCATATGCCCGTGTCACCTACATATATAAATAAGTTTAATAAGAATTGCTAAGCCAACAAAAGTCATTTCTAAGTAAATAATGGAATATATGTTATTCAATTTAATATTTAAGTTCTGCAAATAATTTATTTGCTAGAATTATAATTTTTCGTATAGCCTAGGTCAGTTATGTTGTTTTCTTTTTTGTGTGTGTTACCATATATAAATATATAAATATAAATAAATATTACATGTATGAGCCCTGTGAAGAGCGAAATATCAAATCATTCCACGCTTTTTTATGCATACATACATACATCCAACACATACATACATATACACGCACGCATAGGCGCGCGCTCTGCCAACTGCGCAGTTGACGCAGCGACTGCGCTTGGGCAGCATTGTGGGCATTACTATGGGAACTTAATTGTTTAATAACTTTTCTTAGCGCTGCACTTTTATCGAAAAAATGTTATAAACTTGTGTATCGTATGGTATTAATGAGTATTCATGTAAAATTTCAAGTCTCTACGTTGCGTATTTTAAAATATCTCACCGTTCACACGGACGGACGGTCGCTGATCAAGAATATATATTCTTTATGGGGTGTGGCATACATATTCACAAAACCATTATACCTTGATTTACAATTTTCAATGGGTTCAGGGTATAATAATTCATGGACACCTCAAACAAGAACTCTCCTCAATCAAATAATACGATACTTCTCCTTCCACTAACACAATTGATGACACTAACAGCGAAATCATACTTATCAATACACAAATAATCAATACACAAATTAACAAAATTCAAGACACTATGGCTCAACTTGTACACTCGATTCAATTTATTCAAACTTTGATGTGCAATTCTCAACTTTACAACTCTAACCAATGAACACAATCAGAATTGGAGTATGGAACGCTAACCGGCTCATGAAGCACCAACAGGAACTTATTACTTGACTTACATTTGCAGACATTCACATCATGTTATTTTCGGAATCTCACCTAAATAGCAGATCCTATCTAAAAATTCCAAATAATTACATTTACTCATCAAACCAGCCTGGCGAAGGTTCATTCGCGGGTGCTGCCATTCCTGTTGAAACTAGCATCTCACACTATCCTTTTAAACTCATTTCACATAATTTCGGTCAAGTAGCCTGCATCAAAATAACAGTCTTTTTGGAGACATTACAGTTGCTGAAGTTAGACCAGCTCCTGTACCAAACATTTTTACTAATACATACTTCACAAATATCGTAAAGTCTCTTGGACACACACCATGGAATATCTGCGCCACGGGCTCTATCACACTATCCATTTGGTAGAATCGGCACACCCAATGCTTTGGACTTTGGCTTATACTCTAGAATTCTATCACACTCAAGAAAAATTAGATTTAAGCTCAGATCACATTTCACTTATCATCAGCACTGGTGTGTGCTCTCATCTCATTCAACTGAGACAACCACTCCTTTCATTTAACGCCAACATACATAGTTTCAAACGTCTCATGAATACTCATTCACAGCTTGATACCTCTCTAGACACTAAACACGACATTGACAAAATTTCAACAAACAAAAACTTCAGGAAGATACCCCAATTACAGATTCAATTACTCCCTTTAAATTTGATGAGCTTCTTTCAGAAATAAACTCATTCCAAATAATAATTCCAAAAAGACTCCGGGATTCGATATCATTATTTATTTATTTATTTATTAAGAAGTTACAATTAATATAAAATTAACTTTAACTTAAGGCTAAGCACTGGCAGCAGGGGCCTTCGGCTGGATGGTGTTTAATGTGATTATAAATTATTTTAAAATTAGTATATACAGATTTTATTTTATAATAGCATTATTTCCATATTTACATTTCCTTTTATTATACCCTGATCCCATTGAAAATGGGAAATCAGGGTATAATGGTTTTCTGAAAATATATGTAACAGGCAGAAGGAGGCGTTCCACACCATATAAAGTATATATATTCTTGAGCAGCGCGACAAGACGAGTCGATATAGCCCTGTCCCTCTGTCCGTCCGTCCGTCTGTCCGTCCGTGTGAACGCTGAGATATGTGTAAGTACGCAACGTAGAGACTTGAAATTTTACATGTATACTCGATAATACCATACGCTGTACAAGTTTCCGATAACTCATTCCGTTTCGATTTTATGAGCATTTATCGATCATTTTAATGTCTTTTTAAGGCGTGGTTTGTACATCGTTTGAGCTAGAGTCTTCAAATTTACTGTGTAGTTGCGTGTAATAAATACGGAAATAACGTTATCTTTAGATTTTGGATGCCACGCCCCATTCATCCCCAATAGCCCCCTATTTGTAAAATGCGAAAATCAAATACTAAAGACTTGTGCTTTGGCACATACACACATATGAATGCCATTAATAAGTTGTAAAAGTTTGATGCACTTAGTCCATCGCTAAGAAAAGTTATTAAACAATTAAATTCCCATAGTAATGCCCACATTGCAGCCCAAGCGCAGTCGCTGCATCAACTGCGCAGTTGGCAGAGCGCACTCTTATGCGTGCGTGCATATGTATGTGTGTATATGTTGTTTGTATGTATGCATAAAAATATCGTAGAATGATTTGATATTTGGCTCTTCACAGGGCTCAGGGTATCCCCTAGTCGAGCAGTCTCGACTAGAGCACTCTTACTTGTTTAATCTTTTACATAGGAGGGGGTATGTTTTAGATTTTTTAAGAAACTCAATTATCTTACGGATGTTAATCTCGGTTGGGTTTACTAGGATTGATAAGGGGAAGGTGTTTTGGAAGATTTGGGTATGCAGGTTAGAGGTTGCGGGGCAGTCGCAGAGAATGTGTATTATATTAATGTTTGTGGTTGTGTGACAGTTGGGGCAAGGAAGGGTGTTGTCAGGGTTGCTATAGTGCTGTTGTGTCATTCTTGTGTGGCCTAGTCTTAGCCTTAGAAATTTTATTTGATCACTGCGTGTGATGCTTTTTATACCCTGAGCCCATTGAAAATGGGAAATCAGGGTATAATGGTTTTGTTAAATGTATGTAACAGGCAGAAGGAGACGTGTCAGACCCCACAAAGGATATATATTCTTGATCAGGGCGACGAGCTGAGTCGATTTAGCCCTGTCCGTCTGTCTGTCTGTCCATCTGTCCGTCTGTCCGTATGTTTGAACGCGTCGATTGAAGCATCTAGACAAGCTAGAGACTTGAATTTTTTTTGTTGGGTCCGTGGATAGCACGCGCAGGTCAAGTTTGTTACCAAAAAACGATATCTATTTTTGTTGTTTTGTTATCGATTTTAAACCTTATCGAAAATTGGTTATAAATTTATATCTCCCACACCTTTAGAGCTAGACCCCTCAAATTTTGCATATAGATTAATGTGAATTTTATGCAATTTCTATTTTTTTATTTTTTGGATACCGGCTCTTTTTACTAATTAACCCTCCCCCCTTCCCCACACCCTTTCACTACTCATGGAGAGTAACCATGTGAAAAAATTAGCATTTTTATAAAATGTGAAAA
This sequence comes from Drosophila meridionalis, assembly GCA_035045145.1. NCBI lineage: Eukaryota > Metazoa > Arthropoda > Insecta > Diptera > Drosophilidae > Drosophila > Drosophila meridionalis. Next base: position 54,234 of record JAWNPG010000014.1, on the reverse strand, counting down.
ATTCAATAAAATCATATGCTGAAAGTTTCATCAAATTCCGTTAAGTCAGTCCCGATTTATTAAACAAAACGATTAGCTGCACGTGGCAAGCAGCGACGCGCAGCAAAAAACATTTACATATGTATATTCTCACATACACACATTGAAACGAGCAAGCGCGTCTGCTTATGCATGTGCACAAATAAATTCAATTCTAGTATATTCTTCAACCAAATCTGTGTTTGAATTGTATTTGTATTTGTCATATATCGCCCTTTACACGCATACATTCAAACAGACCACCGTTTTTGTATGTACACATACTCATGCGTTCATATGCGCGCATTTCAGCATATTCTAAGAATTACAATTGCGATTGATCTGCTTCTTTAGCTTCTTTAGTTATGTATTTGTCACATATCGCCTTGTAGTACTACTTTGCATTTTGCCAACAAGCAACGCAATACTGGTGTGGCGAAGTGGGTAGACGCAAAGCGCGTAAGCAAAAGGTCTCGAGTTCGAAACTCAGAGACGACGGCATAACTTTTTTTTTTTTTAATTTATAAATATGAAGTGGTTGTGCTAGTTGAGATGATGCGCTTTAACGTTGCATATGTAGTAAATAGACGCAGGTTCGAGTCCAGGTGTGGTGATGTTTGTTTTTCTTCTTATTTTTTGTTGTTAATTTGTTTATTTATTTAATTATTTATTTAGTTTTGATTTAAATACATTCTAGATAAATAAAATTTCAAAATTATAATTTAATTTTAGAAAATTTAATGTTATATGCAAGCTATATAGCATATTAAACAATGCAAATCGGACTGGGCTCAGGAGATCTTCTAGTCGGGCACCTCCGACTAGAGTTTTCTTACTTGTTTGGTCTATATTTTTTAGGTAGTTTGACGTGTTGGATAGGTTTGTATTTAATCTCTGGTACCATCGGTTGCAGAGCTCTATGTTCAGTTTAAGTTTTTTTGAGAGTTCGTTTTTGAGGAGTTTGTTTATGTCTGTAGTGTTAAAGTTAGGGGTGTAGTGAAGGGGCATATAAAATGTGTCTTTGGCTGCACTGTCGGCTAACTCGTTCCCTTTAATGCCGCAGTGGCTAGGGATCCAAAGGAGTTTTATTTTTGAGTCAGATTGGGTAAGCAGGGTTCTAATAGTTGTGGGATAAAAGCTATTGTTGTTAATATTGCGAATGGATTTTATGGATGCGAGGGAGTCGGAGCAAATTATATATTTTCCAAGTCTGTTTTTGATCAGATTTATTGCATCTAGAATGGCTATGGTTTCAGCTGTTAGGATGGATGAATAATGGGGGAGGATGCATCTTTTCAGGACTTCGTTTTCGGTCGTAATCGCAAAAGTGGCTGTGTTGTTTTGTAGAGAGCCGTCTGTGTATATGAATTTATGGTTGTTGTATTTCTCTTTGATTTCAAGAAATTGTTGTCTGAATGTGCTTGGTGGTGTGTTGGATTTGCTCCGTCTATGTAGTGTGGTATTGATGACAGAGGGGGGGAATAGCCATTGGGGTGTGGTGGTTTTGCTTGGGAGGGGAAGGTAGGGAACGTTGGTTTCTTCACATAATGCAATGGTTTTTTCTATTGTTGACGTCAATTTGTTTCTTTTTTGGCTGTCCTTCTGTTTAGTGTATCTGTGGAGCGGTGAGTTTATGTAGGAGTATTTTGTAGGCTTTGGCTATGATCTCTTTTCTCTTTTTTGCTCTATTGTAGGTATGTTTGCTTCGAAAAGTAGGTTAGCGATAGGTGTTGAGCGTAGTGCCCCAAGTGATATGCGGATTGCGGCATTAAATAAAGTTTTGAGTTTATTGATGGTTGATTTGGGAGCATACCCGTAGATGAGCAGCGCGTAGTCAATTTTCGGAATTTCGGATTTTGTTACATTTAATATAGTATATGTATTGCAGTTTAGCTTAGAGCTTGCTAGGCATTTAATGATGTTAAGTTTGTTGTTTAAGGCTGGTAGAATTTGTTTGATGTGCGCGTCCCATCTATATTTATTGTTAATGGTGAGTCCTAAGATCTTTATATTGGTGACTGAGGCGATAGGGGTGTTGTTGCATGATATGCTGCAGATGCAGTTTTGCTTGCGGCAAACATGAAGGTGTTGACACTTTTCTGCTGATAGTGATGCTCCTGAATATGAACACCACTCACATATGTTGGAAAAGAGTTGGTCGAGGTTGCAGGATTGATTTTTTTGTTTGCTAAAAGGGATGATAAGGTAAAAGTCGTCGGCGTAGGCGGTGAAATGGATTTCTTTTTGTACGCTGATTATGTGGGAGAGTCTGTTGTAGGCGATTAGGAAAAGGATGACGGATATTGGCGATCCCTGGGGGATGCCGTTTTGAAGAGGATAGGGATTACTTTTGACATTTTTTATTTTAACTACAATTTTCCGGTTTGCCATGAAATTCCGTATAAACTGTATTATTTTGGGTCCGACTTTCGAGCGGTTTAATTGGTCTAGGATTGGGTGGACGCCGACTCTGTCGAAGGCTCTTGAGAAGTCAGGGGCAATGATAGAGGCGTGCTTCTTGCTTCTTAACGACTTCGTTATCAGATGGTCTGCAAAGAGCAGACCGTCTGTAACGGATTTGCCGTATTTGAAGCCCGTTTGGTTGGGATGGATGTAGGCGCTTGGCTATTATTATACCCTGAGCCCATTGAAAATGGGAAATCAGGGTATAATGGTTTTGTGAAAATGTATGTAACAGGCAGAAGGAGGCGTGCCACACCCCATAAAGTATATATATTCTTGATCAGCGCGACAAGACGAGTTGATATAGCCCTGTCCGTCTGTCCGTCCGTCCGTCTGTCCGTCTGTCCGTCCGTCAGTGTGAACGCTGAGATATTTTTAAGTACGCAACGTAGAGACTTGAAATTTTACATGAATACTCGATAATACTATACGCTGCACAAGTTTATAAATTTTTCCGATTACTCATTCCATTTCGATTTTATGAGCATTTATCGATCATTTTAATGTGTTTTTAAGGCGGGGTTTGTACATCGTTTGAGCTAGATACTTCAAATTTGCTGTGTAGTTGCGTGTAATAAATACGGAAATAACGTTATCTTTAGATTTTGGATGTCACGCCCCATTCGCCCCCAATAGCCCCCTATTTGTAGAAAGCGCATATCAAATACTAGAGACTTGTGCTTTGGCAAATACACACATATGAATGCCATTAATAAGTTGTGAAAGTTGTGACTTAGTCCAACGCTAAGAAAAGTTATTAAACAATTAATTTCCCATAGTTATACCCACATTGCAGCCCAAGCGCAGTCGCTGCGTCAACTGCGCAGTTGGCAGAGCGCGCGCTTATGCGTGCGTGCATATGTATGTGTGTATGTGTTGTTTTTATGTATGCATACAAAATCGTGGGATGATTTGATATTTGGCTCTTCACAGGGCTCAGGGTATCCTCTAGTCGAGCAGTCTCGACTAGAGCACTCTTACTTGTTTTTTCTAGGGTTTTGGATATGCAGCAATTAAGGGAGATGGGTCTATAACTGGTCATGTGTGTTTTGTTGGGTTTGGGTTTTATTATAGGAATGACAAGGCTGGTTTTGTAGGATTGTGGGATGGTGTTGTTGAATATAGTATTGAAGAGGTTTGTAATTCTGGCTTTATGGGCGTAAGAGGTATTTTTTATCATGGGATAGGAGATTCTGCTTAGGCCGGGAGTTGTATCTTTGAGGGTGTGTAACGCTGCTAGTAGTTCAATTAGTGTGATGTCAGATTCTAGTGCTGGGTGAATAATTGATAGAGTTGTCAGCATATTTGCTGGTAATGAAGCTATTGCTAAAATTTTGGTCGTTGGAGCAGTCGGACCAATGTTGGGCAAACAAGAGGGCTATGTGGTTTGTGTCTGTTGATAGTGAGTTGTTGGTTGTATATGTAATGCAATGTAGTGGCTTTGGTAGGGTTAAGGCCGCAGAGGCATCGGATGTTAGTCCAGATTTTGTCGGAGGGGGTGTTGGGTTCTATTTTAGATGTGAAGTCTGTGGTAGCTTTAGATTTGGATATTTTAAGCTCTCTCCGGAAGAGGGTGTTAGCTCTTTTGTAGTTGAGAAGGTTGTCGATGGTGCTATTGCGTTTGAAATTTCTCCAAGTTATTAATTTGTTGGACCTAAGTTTGGTCAATGTTTTATTCCACCAGGGTGTGTTTTTGTTGTGGGTGTGAGGGTTGTTTGGGGTATACTATGGTGAGCGGATTATAGGATTATTTTATTAATTATTGCAGCTTCTCTATTAATGTTAGAGGTTCTCATTTAGGTCGTTAGTTATTTTGGTGAATAATGACCAGTTGGCTTTTTTTTTATTTTGAAGAGGGGACTGGAGAAGTTGTCTGATTGGGGCGGTGGGAACAAGGATAATAAAATTGGAAAATGAACGCTGGTATGAAGGTCATTGATTATTTGAGGGGAACATACTGAGATGTCAATATGTGTGAAGGTGTTGTGAGTGGAGAAATGTGTTGGTGATCCGTCATTCAGTATAGTGAGATTGGCGTTTTGGAGGAACTTTGATAGGGAACGTCCTCTCCTCTTATCTTGGGCTGATCCTCAGCTGTGATGTTTGCTGTTGAAATCGCTTAGGATAATTTGGTTTGTGCTGTTAGTGCGTGGTATAAAGTGTTCGGTTAAATCATTAGGTGAAAATGTTTTGGTATACATAAATAATGTTAATTTTCTTATTAGACATAATTTCGATTCCTAGCGTTTCTATGTGTGTCGGTTGAGCTAGTGTCTTATGTTCTATGGATTCGTGGACCAATATGGCTACACCGCCAAATCGGTTGGAAGCTGTATTGATGTAAATTTCAAAGTTTACTGGGACAGGGGTGGGGATAAATGTGTTGTAAAAGTGGGTTTCTTGGAGACATACTATGTGTGGTGAGTATTTTTATACCCTGAGCCCATTGAAAATGGGAAATCAGGGTATAATGGTTTTGTTAAATGTATGTAACATGCAGAAGGAGGCGTGCCACACCCCATAAAGTATATATATTCTTGATCAGGACGACGAGCTGAGTCGATTTAGCCCTGTCCGTCTGTCTGTCTGTCCGTCCGTCCGTATGTTTGAACGCGTCGATTGAAGCATCTAGACAAGCTAGAGACTTGAATTTTCTTTTGTTGGGTTCGTGGATAGCACGCGCAGGTCAAGTTTGTTACCAAAAAACGATATCTATTTTTGTTGTTTTGTTATCGATTTTAAACCTTATCGAAAACAGGTTATAAAATTATATCTCCCACACCTTTAGAGCTAGACCCCTCAAATTTTGCATATAGATTCATGTGAATTTTATGTATATCATATCAAACACCCATTGAGAGTCTGTTGAAAATATAACCATGTGAAAAAATTAGCATTTTTATAAAATGTAAAAAATTCAATAGAATCATATGCTGAAAGTTTCATCAAATTCCGTTAAGTAAGTCCCGATTTATCAAACAAAACGTTTGGCCAATAATCACACGCACGTGGCAACCAGCGACGCGCAGCAAAAAACATTTACAAATACACATACATTGAAACGTGCAAGCGCGTCTGCTTATGCATGTGCACAGCCGCTTCTGTAGTTTTGTATTTGTCATATATCGCCCTTTACACGCATACATTGAAACAGACCACCGTTTTTGTATGTACACATACTCATACGTTCATATGCGCGCATTGCAGAATATTCTAAGAATCAAAATTGCGATTGATCTGCTTCTTTAGCTTCTTTAGTTTTGTATTTGTCACATATCGCCCTTGTAGTGAACTACTTTGCGTTTTGCCAACAAGCATCGCAATACTGGTGTGGCGTAGTGGATAGACGTAAAGCTCGTAAACGAAAGGTTCCGAGTTCGAAACTCAGTGACTACAGCGTAACTTTTTTAATTTTTTATTAAATTTATAAACATGATGTGGTTGTGCTAGTTGAGATGATGTGCTTTAACGATAGTAAATGTAGTAAATAGATGCTGGTTCAAGTCCAGGTGCGGTGATGTTTGTTTTTCTTTTCTTTTTTTTTGTTAATTTGTTTATTTATTTAATTATTAATTTATTTTTGATTTACATACATTCTAGTTGAATAAAATTTCAAAATTATAATTTAATTTTGCAAAATTTAATGTTATATGCATGCTATATAGCGTATTAAACAATGCAAATCGGACGGGGCTCAGGGGATCTCCTAGTCGGGCACCTCCGACTAGAGTTTTTTTACTTGTTTTGGTGTAGGAGCTAATAATAATAATAATAATGGTTTTTGTTGCGCGTCGCTGCTTGTCACGTGGGTGTGATAATTGGCTAAACGTTTTGTTTAATAAATCGGGACTGACTAATCGGAATTTGATGAAACTTTCAGCGTATGATTTGATTGAATTTAAATAATTTTATAAAAATGCTAATTTATTCACATGGTTTTTGCAACAGACTCTCCATGAGTGGAGATGGGTGGAGGAGGGTGGGGGCGGGTGGGGGTTGGGTTAATTAGTAAAAAGAGCTGGTATCCAAAAAAAATAAAACAAGTAAGAAAACTATAGTCGGAGGTGCCCGACTAGGAGATCCCCTGAGCCCCGTCCGATTTGCATTGTTTAATACGCTATATAGCATGCATATAACATTAAATTTTGCAAAATTAAATTATAATTTTGAAATTTTATTCAACTAGAATGTATGTAAATCAAAAATAAATTAATAATTAAATAAATAAACAAATTAACAAAAAAAAAGAAAAGAAAAACAATCATCACCGCACCTGGACTTGAACCAGCATCTATTTACTACATTTACTATCGTTAAAGCACATCATCTCAACTAGCACAACCACATCATGTTTATAAAATTTAATAAAAAATTAAAAAAGTTACGCTGTAGTCACTGAGTTTCGAACTCGGAACCTTTCGTTTACGAGCTTTACGTCTATCCACTACGCCACACCAGTATTGCGTTGCTTGTTGGCAAAACGCAAAGTAGTTCACTACAAGGGCGATATGTGACAAATACAAAACTAAAGAAGCTAAAGAAGCAGATCAATCGCAATTTTGATTCTTAGAATATTCTGCAATGCGCGCATATGAACGTATGAGTATGTGTACATACAAAAACGGTGGTCTGTTTCAATGTATGCGTGTAAAGGGCGATATATGACAAATACAAAACTACAGAAGCGGCTGTGCACATGCATAAGCGGACGCGCTTGCACGTTTCAATGTATGTGTATTTGTAAATGTTTTTTGCTGCGCGTCGCTGGTTGCCACGTGCGTGTGATTATTGGCCAAACGTTTTGTTTGATAAATCGGGACTTACTTAACGGAATTTGATGAAACTTTCAGCATATGATTCTATTGAATTTTTTACATTTTATAAAAATGCTAATTTTTTCACATGGTTATATTTTCAACAGACTCTCAATGGGTGTTTGATATGGGGGGGGGGGGGGGGCTAATTAGTAAAAAGAGCCGGTATCAAAAAAAAAAAAAAATAGAAATTACATAAAATTCACATGAATCTATATGCAAAATTTGAGGGGTCTAGCTCTAAAGGTGTGGGAGATATAATTTTATAACCTGTTTTCGATAAGGTTTAAAATCGATAACAAAACAACAAAAATAGATATCGTTTTTTGGTAACAAACTTGACCTGCGCGTGCTATCCACGAACCCAACAAAAGAAAATTCAAGTCTCTAGCTTGTCTAGATGCTTCAATCGACGCGTTCAAACATACGGACGGACGGACAGACAGACAGACGGACAGGGCTAAATCGACTCAGCTCGTCGTCCTGATCAAGAATATATATACTTTATGGGGTGTGGCACGCCTCCTTCTGCCTGTTACATACATTTAACAAAACCATTATACCCTGATTTCCCATTTTCAATGGGCTCAGGGTATAAAAATAGAAATTGCATAAAATTCACATAAATCTATATGCAAAATTTGAGGGGTCTAGCTCTAAAGGTGTGGGAGATATAATTTTATAACCTGTTTTCGATAAGATTTAAAATCGATAGCAAAACAACAAAAATAGATATCGTTTTTTGGTAACAAACTTGACCTGCGCGTGCTATCCACGGACCCAACAAAAAAAATTCAAGTCTCTAGCTTGTCTAGATGCTTCAATCGACGCGTTCAAACATACGGACAGACGGACAGACGGACGGACGGACGGACGGGCAGACAGACGGACAGGGCTAAATCGACTCAGCTCGTGGCCCTGATCAAGAATATATATACTTTGTGGGGTCTGACACGCCTCCTTCTGCCTGTTACATACATTTAACAAAACCATTATACCCTGATTTCCCATTTTCAATGGGCTCAGGGTATAATTAATTACTTACCAGGCTACTGGAAGAAAGCCACGATTACAACGATCTTAAACCCCAAAAAGCCACCGGACCGTACAGACTTGTACGGTACAGACTTTTACTACCTATTCTAGGAAAGGTTTTTGAAAAGCTTATACTTTCAAGACTTAGACTGACGTTCGAAGACAATTCTACTCTAGCCAATCATTAGTTTTGTTTTCGCTCACAACATTTTTCCACAGAACACTTTAACACATGGTAATAGCCCCGATACTCCAAGGACATGAGAAAAAACAATTTGGCGCAGCTGTCTTCTTTAGCATTAAACAAGCTTTGACAGAGTCTGGCATGAAGGTCTTCTTTTTAAACTAAAAAATATATTCTCACCATCTTTATTTAAACTCCTTTCTTCCTGGCTCCCAAAAAGACACTTTTCTATTCACATTAACGGATACTTTTCCATGAAACACTTATCCTCACAATATACATATATACTACCGATTTGCCAACACTACCATCAACCAATAATATAACAACTACAACTAAGATAACTAAAATTGCATTTGGCGGCATTAATCTGATGACGAAAAATAGGTGCACACATTCTTTGCGAAAATAGCTTTAATAGATATTAAAACATAACTGTTCTTCTCCCGCGCTTTGTTTCATTATGAGAGAGACCGCATATGATGCTAACATAATCAAAACAAAAACTTAGAAGATGCGTGCAATAGGCAAAGCGAAGAAACGAAAAGAAAATAAGTGTAAAGGGGGGCGCTAACCTGATGACGCGCAGTGTATATACATATACATATACATATATATCTGTATATAATGACACACACCAATATACATATATGGATGTTTTAGTCATAATTAGGCACTAAATCTCCTAGTCAACATGCTCGTCTGATTAAAATGTTAGTGGGCAACGGAACTGGGTGACTTTTAGCGGATGATCCGGGATGATGGGCCTTGATGATGCTCTAGTCGAGACTGCGCGACTAGGAGATACCCTGAGCGCTGTGAAGAGCCAAATATAAATCATTCTACGCTTTTTTTATGCATACATACAAGCGACACAAACACATACATGCACACACGCATAAGCGTGCGCTCTGCCAACTGCGCAGCTGACGCAGTGACTTAGCTATGCAGATTGCTGAATAACTTTTCTTAGCGAAAGAATAACTACATCAAACTTTTACAGCTTATTAATGGCATTCATATGTGTGTATTTGTCAAAGCACAAGTCTCTAGTATTTGATTTGCGCTTTTTACAAATAGGGGGCTATTGGGGGTGAATGAAGCGTGGCATCCAAAAACTAAATATAAAGTTATCTCCGTATTCATTACACGCAACTTCACAGCAAATTTGAAGTCTCTAGCTAAAACGATGTACAAACCACGCCTTAAAAACACAGCAAAATTATCGATAAATGCTCATAAAATCGAAATGGAATGAGTTATCGGAAAAATTTTTAAACTTCTGTAGCATATGGTATACACGAGTATTCATGTAAAATTACAAGTGTCTTCGCTGCGTGCTTTGGAATATCTCAGCGGACGGACGAACGGACGGACGGACGGATAGACGGACAGGGTTGTATCGACTCATCTTGTCGCGCTGATCAAGAATATATATATATATATATACTTTATGGGGTGTGGCACGTCTCCTTCTGCCTGTTACATACATTTTCACAAAACCATTATACCCTACTTTCCCATTTTCAATGGGCTCAGGGTATAATAAATAATTCCTTATGTCACACCCAAACTTTTAAACAAAGCGCTTAGCCAATTATCAGACGCAAGTGGCAAATAGCGTTGATAGCATAGCAAACATGTGCACACAAACGCATACGTATACATATATGTACATACATGGTGTGCATTTCAACGTATTCTAAGATTCACAATTGTAGTTGCTTTGTGTTTACATTGTGTTTGCATTTGTAGCAGTTTCTTAGTTTATGATAAATGGCGCCCTTCTAATTAACTAAAAAGTCTGATCGGACGGGGCTCAGGGGATATAATAGACGGACATCCCCAACTAAAGTTTTCTTACTTGTTTAATTTTCTTTAGCTTTTCTTGGAATTGCGCCCACTCGCACATACTAGTAGTTCACACATACATACACTCTCTCCATGACGCAATCGGCGGATTGAAATGCTAAATGCTGCTTTTTAGTATTGGCCATGCAGAAGTCTGGTTAAACATTCTTGGGAATTTTATTATCACAATGTCTTTGCTGTGGTATGGCTCGAACGTGTCGACAATTTCCTGTATGCCGAGACCAAAGCCCAGCAAAAGAAAAGGAATGCGGCCAGTGGAGAGGTCTTGCGAAATAGAAGCAACTTAGAAATTCATGAAATGCCTAAATAATGCTCGCAAAACCCATAAAGCGTACGAACTATTGGAGTACGTCTCTTCCTGGCCATCAAAAGATTAGGAACGATCCCAAACGATCCACAACTGTGTGTGCATGTGCGTGTGTGTGCGCTTAGTATTTGCTTCGAACATTTTTATGTTTCGAGAGTTACGTGTCTGAATTTTTGGTTAGAACTCACCACTAAATTGGTCACTGGGCACGTGAGGGCCCTACACCAAAACCCATTTGCATGCGAACTCAGCTCGGTTTCAATTTATTTAGTGGCTTTTAAATACATATCACGACTGGAATTTAGGGATATTGCCTATGGAGCGGTATATCTTTAATTCAGCCGCTTCTACTCAACTCAGCTCTCTCTTCTTCTTTTACTCTTCTTCTCTCTTTCTCTCTCTCTCTCTCTTTCTCTCTCTCTCTCTCTCTCTCTCTCTCTCTCTCTCCCTCTCTCTCTGTCTATTTCTCTCTCTCGCTCTTTCTCTCTCTCTCCCTTTGCTTTGCTTATGATGCCGCTACTTTCAGTTTAATGCTTGTAATTCTCAATATACATATCCTTTCGGTAAGATGGCTATCATTATCAGCATGGTTCAGAATTTTTTTCTGCCTATTTATACCCTGAGCCCATTGAAAATGGGAAATCAGGGTATAATGTTCTTGTGAAAAAGTATGTAACAGGCAGAAGGTGGCGTGCCACATCCCATGAAGTACATAAATTCTTGATCAGCGCGAAAAGACAAATCGATAAAGCCCTGTCCCTCTGCCCGTCCGTCCATGTGAACGCTGAGATATTCTAGAGTACGCAACGTAGAAACCTGAAATTTTACACGAATACTCGTAAATATCACATGGACTCGTCTTATCGCACTGATCAAGAATATATATACTTTATGGGCTGTGGCACGTCTCCTTCTGTCTGTTACACACATTTTCACAAAACCATTATAGCCTGATTTCCCATTTTCAATGGGCTCAGGGTATAAAAAGCGTAGAATAATTGGATATTTGGCTCTTCACAGGGCACAGGGTATCTCCTAACTTAGGAGATACCCTGTGCCCTGTGAAGAGCCAAATATCAAATAATTCTACGATTTTGTATGCATACATACAAACAACACATACTCACATACATATGCATGCACGCATAAGCGCGCGCTCTGCCAACTGCGCAGTTGACGCAGCGACTGCGCTTGGGCTGCAATGTGGGCATTACTATGGGAACTTTATTGTTTAAAAACTTTTCTTAGCGATGGACTAACTGCATAAAACTTGCACAACTTATTAATGGCATTCATATGTGTGTATTTGCCAAAGCACAAGTCTCTAGTATTTGATTTGCGCTTTTTACAAATAGGGGGCTATTGGGGGCGAATGGGGCGTGGAATCTAAAATCTAAATATAACGTTATCTCCGTATTCATTACACGCAACTACACAGCAAATTTGAAGTCTCTAGCTCAAACGATGTACAAACCAAGCCTTAAAAACACATTAAAATTATTGATAAATGCTTATAAAATCGAAATGGACTGAGTTAATGGAAAAATTTTATAAACTTGTGCAGCGTATGGTATTTACGAGTATTCATGTAAAATTTCAAGTCTTTACGTTGCGCACTTAAAAATATCTCAGCGTTCACACGGACGGACGGACAGACGGACAGGGCTATATCGACTCGTCTTGTCTTGATCAAGAATATACATATTTTATGGAGTGTGGCACGCCTCCTTCTGCCTGTTACATACATTGTACAAAACCATTATACCCTGATATCCCATTTTCAATGGGTTCAGGGTATAAAAATGCATATGGATGCACTTTACGAGGTACGAGTTTGATTTATCACTTCAATATATTGTATGTCTTATATGAATTGCCATAAGAACTGAACGCATTTGCCCCTCTGCGTTGCGAAGCAAGCAGCTTAAGCTGTTGATAATCTACTGTACTCTGATAAAGGCAAGGATGCTATGGACGACATCTACGTTAGACTTCTTGTCCTGATTGGATTTGGCAGCCAGGTAGAAGGACGCACAAATGAATAGCTGCCAGAGCTCACGCTGCTTGGTTCGGGGGCAAAGGTTTTTGGCTCCTAATAGAGTTCGACCACTCTTTCTGGGGTTTGTCTTTTTATAGACAGAGCCAATTGAAAATGGGAATCAGGGTATAACGGTTTTGTGAAAATGTATGTAACAGGGAGAAGGAAGCATGCCACACCTCATGAAGTAAATATATTCTTGATCAGCGCGACAAGCCGAGTCGATATAGCTCTCTCCGTCTGTCCGTCCGTCCATCCGACCGTATGAACGCTGAGATACTTTAAATTACGCCACGTATACTCGTTAATATATATATACAAGCTTATACATTTTTTTTCGATAACTCATACCATTTCGATTTTATGAGCATTTATCGATAATTTTAATGTGTTTTTAAAGCGTGGTTTGTACATCGTTTGAGCTAGATACTTCAAATTTGCTGTGTAGTTGCGTGTAATGAATATGATACGATAGATTATGTAATCTTTAGATTTTGGATGCCACGCCCCATTCGCCAATAAAAAGCGCAAATCGAACACTACAGACTTGTGCCTTGGCACATACACACATATGAATACCATTAATGAGTTGTAAAATGTTCATGAAGTTAGTTAATCGCTAAGAAAACTTATTTAACAATTAACTTCCCACAGTAATGGCCACTTTGCAGCCCAAGCGCAGTCGTTGCGTCAACTGCGCAGTTGGCAGAGCGCGCGCTTATGCGTGCATGCATATGTATGTGAGTATGTGTTGTTTGTATGTATGCATACAAAATCGTAGAATTATTTGATATTTGGCTCTTCACAGGGCTCAGGGTATCTCCTGGTCGAGCAGTCTCGACTAGAGGACTTTTGCTTGTTCGTTTTCTGTTTCTTTAATTCTGTTTTGTTTAGGCATAACTATAAGGGTTTTTATACCCTGAGCCCATTGAAAATGAGAAATCAGGGTATAATGGTTTTGTGAAAATGTATGTAACAGGCAGAAGGAGGCGTGCCACACCCCATAAAGTATATATATTCTTGATCAGCGCGACAAGACGAGTCGATATAGCCCTGTCCGTCTGTCCGTCCGTCCGTCCGTCCGTACGTGTGAACGCCGAGATATTTTTAAGTACGCAACGTAGAGACTTGAAATTTTACATGAATACTCGATAATACCATACGCTGCACACGTTTATAAAATTTTTCCGATAACTCATTCCATTTCGATTTTATGAGCATTTATCGATAATTTTAAAGTGTTTTTAAGGCGTGGTTGGTACATCGATTATGCTAGAGATTTTGCCACGTGCGTGTAATTATTGGCCAAACGTTTTGTTTAATAAATCGGGACTGACTTAACGGATTTTGATGAAACTTTCAGCGTATGATTCTATTGAATTTTTTACATTTTATAAAAATGCTAATTTATTCACATGGTTATATTTGCAACAGACTCTCCATGAGTGGCAAAGGGGAGGAGGGGGTGGGTTAATTAGTAAAAAGAGCCGGTACGCAAAAAATAAATAAATAGAAATTGCATAAAATTCACGTGAATCTATATGCAAAATTTGAGGAGTCTAGCTCTAAAGGTGTGGCAGATAGAATTTTATAACCTGTTTTCGATAAGGTTTAAAATCGATAACAAAACAACAAAAATAGATATCGTTTTTTGGTAACAAACTTGACCTGCGCGTGCTATCCACGGACCCAACAAAAAAAATTCAAGTCTCTAGGTCAACTACGTTCTGAGATCGACGCGTTCAAACATACGGACAGACGGACAGACGGACGGACAGACAGACGGACAGGGCTAAATCGACTCAGCTCGTCGCCCTGATCAAGAATATATATACTTTGTGGGGTCTGACACGCCTCCTTCTGCCTGTTACATACATTTAACAAAACCATTATACCCTGATTTCCCATTTTCAATGGGCTCAGGGTATAAAAACAAACATCACCGCACCTGGACTCGAAGCTGCATTTATTTACTACATATGTAACGTTAAAGCGGATCATCTCAACTAACACAACCACCTAATGTTTATAAATTAAAAAAAAAAATTTTGAGTTACGCTGTTGGCAGCACTGAATTTCGAACTCGGGACCTTACGTTTATGCGTTTTGCGTCTATCCACTACGCCACACCAGTATTGCGCTGCTTGTTGGCAAAACGCAAAATAGCACTACAAGGCGATATGTGACAAATTCAAAACTAAAGAAGCTAAAGAAGCAGATCAATCGCAATTGTGATTCTTAGAATATGCTGAAATGCGCGCATATGAACGTATGAGTATGTGTACATACAAAAACGGTGGTATGTTTCAACGTATGCGTGTAAAGGGCGATATATGAGAAACACAAAACTATAGAAGCGGCTAAAAATGCACAGAAGCGACTGTGCACATGCATAGTAGACGCGCTTGCACGTTTCAATGTATGTGTATTTGTAAATGTTTTTTGCTGTGCGTCGCTGCTTGCCACGTGCGTGTGATAATTGGCCAAACGTTTTGTTTAATAAATCGGGACTGACTTAACGGAATTTGATGAAACTTTCAGCATTTGATTTTATTGAATTTTTTACATTTTATAAAAATGTTAATTTAATCACATGGTTATATTTGCAACAGACTCTCCATGAGTGGCAAAGGGGAGGAGGGGGTGGGTTAATTAGTAAAAAGAGCCGGTATCCAAAAATTAAAAAATAGAAATTGCATAAAATTCACATTAATCTATATGCAAAATTTGAGGGGTCTAGCTCTAAAGGTGTCGGAGATATAGTTTTATAGCCTATTTTCGATAAGGTTTAAAATCGATAACAAAACAACAAAAATAGATATCGTTTTTTGGTAACAAACTTGACCTGCGCGTGCTATCCACATACCCAACAAAAAAAAAACAAGTCTCTAGCTTGTCTAGATGCTTCAATCGACGCGTTCAAACATATGGACGGACGGACGGACAGACGGACAGGGCTAAATCGACTCAGCTCGTCGCCCTGATCAAGAATATATATACTTTGTGGGGTCTGACACGCCTCCTTCTGCCTGTTACATACATTTAACAAAACCATTATACCCTGATTTCCCATTTTCAATGGCCTCAGGGTATAAAACACATTAAAATTATCGATAAGTGCTCATAAAATCGAAATGGAATGAATTATCGGAAAAATTTTATAAACATGTGCAGCGTATGGTATTTTCGAGTATTCATGTAAAATTTCAAGTCTCTACGTTGCGTACTTAAAAATATCTCAGCGTTCACACGGACGGACAGATGGACGAACGGACGGACGGACAGACAGACAGACGGACAGGGCTATATCGACTCGTCTTGTCGCCCTGATCAAGAATATATATACTTTGTGGGGTCTGACACGCCTCCTTCTGCCTGTTACATACATTTTCACAAAACCATTATACCCTGATTTCAGATTTTCAATGGGCTCAGGGAATAACAAGTAAGAGTGCTCTAGCCGATACCGCTTGACTAGGAGATACCATGTGTCTTGTAAAGAGCCATATATCAAATTATGCATACATACAAACAACACATTTCCCATTTTCAATGGGCTCAGGGTATAATAATTAATGTATATAATTTTTTTAATAATTAAATAAAAATTTTTTAAATTATCAATATTCGAAATACCATTTTAATTTGGTAAGTAAAATTTTTGACGGCATAGACATACACACAAAACAGAAAACAACATAGCTGACCTAGACTATGCGGTATAATTTTAGCAGCTAAAGCATTTCCAGTACTTACACATTGAATTGAATTACATATATTCCTTTATATTTCTTAGAAATGCCTTTTATCGTCTTTGTAATTCTTATAAAACTTATTTATAAAGGTGACACAGGCATATGAATTTCTAGAATAACAAATTATGAGTTTTTTGAGCTCCTGTTTGGGCGAACTTATTATGCACATATACAAAAGTTCCACAGTCATCCCATAACCACGCATTTTTAATGTGTGTGTGTAGCCCACAAGATCTAGCAACTGTAAGTTCTACAGGCAGCGAGTTTCGCATATAGGCACATAAATGCACATCCCTGTCGCAATTGACCATAAGCATGCTTATCGCGAAATCGTATTTGACTAGAGACAGTGGAAATGCGTGGATGTAATAATAATTGGTGATGATTGCTTAAAGAAGAACTTGGTCTGATTGAAGCATGGTTCAAAAGTGGAGAATAGTGATCAACGCCCAGAAGTCAGCTCAAGCTCATTTTCTCTCAGACCCGGACGCTGTCCTGCAGTCTCACTCAATGGCGACACCATCCCAGTAAGCAATTCAGTGAAATACCTAGGAAACCGTCAGGAGGCTTACCTGGAGGCAGTATATAAAACAAGTAAGGGTGCTCTAGTCGAGACTGCTCGCCTAGGAGATACCCTCAGAAAAGGCAAATATCAAATCATTCTTCGCTCTTTTTAAGCATGCATATAAACAACATATACACACGCACGCATAGGCGCGAGCTCTGCCAACTGCAGCGACTGCGCTTGGGTAGCAATGTGGGCATTGCTATGGGAACTTTGTTGTTGCATAAGTTTTCTTAGCGCTGAACTTTTTATACCCTGAGCCCATTGAAAATGGGAAATCAGGGTATAATGGTTTTGTTAAATGTATGTAACAGGCAGAAGGAGGCGTGTCAGACCCCACAAAGTATATATATTCTTGATCAGGGCGACGAGCTGAGTCGATTTAGCCCTGTCCGTCTGTCTGTCCGTCCATCTGTCCGTCCGTCCGTCTGTCCGTGTGTTTGAACGCGTCGATCTCAGAACGTAGTTGACCTAGAGACTTGAATTTTTTTTGTTGGGTCCGTGGATAGCACGCGCAGGTCAAGTTTGTTACCAAAAAACGATATCTAATTTTGTTGTTTTGTTATCGATTTTAAACCTTATCGAAAATAGGTTATAAAATTCTATCTGCCACACCTTTAGAGCTAGACTCCTCAAATTTTGCATATAGATTCACGTGAATTTTATGCAGTTTCTATTTTTTTATTTTTTGCGTACCGGCTCTTTTTACTAATTACATTCATATGCGCGCTTTTCAGCATATTCTAAGAATCACAATTGCGATTGATCTACTTCTTTAGCTTCTTTAGTTTTGTATTTGTCACATATCGCCCTTGTAGTACTACTTTGCGTTTTGCCAACAAGCGCCGCAATACTGGTGTGGTGTAGTGGGTAGACGCGAAGCGCGTGAACGAGAGGTCCCGAGTTCGAAACTCGGTGACGACAGCGTAACTTTTTTAATTTTTTTTTTTAAATCTATAAACATGAGGTGGTCGTGCTAGTTGAGATGACGCGCTTTAACGTTACATATGTAGTAAATATATGCAGGTTCGAGTCCAGGTGCGGTGATGTTTGTTTATCTTCTTCTTTTGTTTTTTATAATTTGTTTATTTATTAATTATTTAATTATTTATTTATTTTTTATTTACATAAATTCTAGTTGAATAAAATTTCAAAATTATAATTTAATTTTGGAAAATGTAATATTATATGCAAGCTATATAGCGTATTAAGCAATGCAAATCGGACGGGGCTCAGGGTATCTCCTAGTCGGGCACCTCCGACTAGAGTTTTCTTACTTGTTTGATTGGCGCTTTTTACAAATAGAGGGCTATTAGGGCGAATGGGGCGAGGCATCCAAAATTTAAACGTAATCTCCATATTCATCATACGCAACTACACAGCAAATTGAAATTCTTTAGCTCAAGTGATGTACAAACCACTTCTTAAAAACACAGTAAAATTATCGATAAGGGCTCATAAAATCTAAATGGAATGAGTTATCGGAAAAAATTTATAAACTTGTACAGCGTATGGTATTAACGAGTATTCATGTAAAATTTCAAGTCTCTACGTTGCGTACTTAAAAATATATATTAAATATATATTATATATTAAATATCAGCGTTCACACGGACGGCCGGACAGACGGGCATGTACTTTATGGGGTGTGGACGCCTCCTTCTGCCTGTTACATATATTTTCACAAAACCATTATACCCTGATTTCAGATTTTCAATGGGCTCAGGGTATAAAAAATATTTACGCTCACAAGGAGCGTGACAAACAGCTTTAGAGTTAGAAGATTCAGCTTTAGAGTTAGAAGATTCAAATCTCTCCATGGAGGCGTGGCATATCGAAAAATACCCTGTAAATTTCACATTTCTGATTCATTGTTAAATGCAAATTTTAAGAACTTGCCTTATATTATTTGTGTACGCCTAACGGGGCCGTTGCAAATCGGCAACAACTTTTGTAGTGTCAATCTGCTAAATTTATAAATTCCGTTAAGTCAGTCACAATTTATTAATTAAATTGTTTTATCAATCATCACACGCACGAGGCAAGCAGCGGCACACATATTACAATTGCGATTGTTTTGTGTTTCAAACGAGCACTAATCATAAAACCACAACAAATTTCAACTCTTGGAGTTACTGTTCGGTTAGCATTCATTGCGCTTCGAGCGCACATTATGCATTTTCCCTAAAGTGGCTAAGCCGAGCAAGTGCGACAAGTACTCAATGCTCAATTTTTTTTTTTCGTGGAATAATTTTGATCTAGAGGATTAGGGGATCTCCCAGTCGAGCACACCCGACTAAAGTTTTCTTACTTGTTTTTTATTTACTTATATATTAATTAATTGTTATATTTAACTCGTAGCTTCATTTAGCACATGCATAGATGGGAGAGAGAACATTTTATGGGCTGTTGAAAAACGAGAAAAAAAAACCATAATATTGATTGTCATCTCGTAGCTTGAATATGCCACCATCTTATCTGATGATATCAAGATAATAGCCTCCAAACTAGTTTTCCGATTGTCTCTGCGCGGCTAATGACGCCGCCATTAACCCGTGCGACTTTAATGGTGGATCGTTTAGTGAATAGAGCGCTGCGCAGGTGCCACTAGCGCGGCAGCGGCACACAAGTGGAAACAGATGACCAGCAACAGGTGAGTCGCGAGCAACACTGGGCATAGGTGACCGGGCTAATAATGCTTTTTCAAAGTCAAAGTCGAAGACCAAGTCGAAGTCTCGTATGCTAATTCTACATGCGGCAAATCAAATAAACATTCAAATATGAATTAACCCAATCAATGCAAATGGTTCGCACTAATTTGCCTGTTTCTATTATCATTTCATGTTTCGTGCTTAGTGCTTAGTGTTTGGCTTCGCCTTAATCGTTCCAACAATAAACCGCTTTAATTTCACAGTTCCAGTTTCTTTCGGCTTGCTTTAAAAAAATGTGACTTCCTTCTTTGCCAACACATTGCATTCCGGTCATAAATATACCTGCGACTATATAGTATTTTTAGTATACATATATATATTTATATGTATGGTATGGTATATATTGTATATGTATGCACATTTTTAAATAGCATGTGGGCATCTGCTCGTTAGCATGCCACCCATAATGACCCTCCATCAGCGGAAATGTTTAGCCAAATTACCTCAGCCACAATTAACAAGTTCTTATTACTTGACTAGACCTATGGCTAATGCTAATTGGAATTGCAGCCTGGCTAGGATAGGTGTAGTGCCTGGTGCTAGGGGCCAGTGCCGGGCGCATCGAGTCGTCTTCTTGGCAACGGACTCCCCTTTCTAGCAACCCGTATCCAGCCAGACGCTGTGGCTACATAGAAAATGTACAATATATATTCAATCACCTCTGTCAGCTCATCTATTCGTAATTTGTACTTATAAGTATATATATATATATATATATATATATATATATATATATATATATATATATATATATATATATATATATATATATATATATATATATATATATATATATATATATATATACCCGGCGAACTTCATACCGCCTAACAGTCAAAGAATGTCGTGTTACTGAACTAATTTAGGCTATAATGAACGTAATACAGTAATACAAAACAATACTAATATAGATAGAAATATAAAAGTATTATAATATGATGAATGATAATGAAAACATACAGAATGAGAATAAAAATTAAAAAAAAAGAAATAATTATGTTTTCGGATTTTCATTCAAGCACCTTGTGATAAACGACATTCTTCGTTTTTTGGTCAGATGCAAGAACAAATAATGCGGATGGTTTGCCGACACGTGAGCATGCCACGTACAATTGACCATGAGAAAAACACGCATTTTCTAGATTGAGGCCACAAATAGTCAAGGATTGGCCCTGTGATCTATTGATCGTCATGGCGAAGGCAAGACGAATCGGAAATCGAATTAAATGTTTCTTTGAGTATCGACGCGTGAATCACATTGCTCATCAGTTTTCTTATCATTTTGGTTGATTTAAATTTCTAAGCATGATAACTACCGAGCCAACCTTCAGTTATAAATTGTGCAGTGATAAACCAGGCACATCCAAGGAGTTCAAAAATTCAATTGGATAATTAGTAGCTTCTTCTTCGTTTGTTACACAGTCGATAGATTTCAATGAATACAGAGTACCTACGATTTGATTTTGAATTATAAAATTGAGGTCATCTACATCTTTATTTTAAGCCGCCAAAATTGCTCGCTCACTTAACCATTCAATATTTTTGTGGTTTGCAATGATATCCGGAAATACTTTGTTGATAAGCTCATCTTTTAATGAGACGAAATTGCAACAAGTAAGAGTGCTCTAGTCGAGACAGCTCGACTAGGGGATACCCTGAGCCCTGTGAAATCAAATCATTCTACGCATCTTTTATGCATGCATATAAACACACATATGCACGCAAGTATAAGCGCGCTCTGCCAACTGCGCAGTTGACGCAGCGACTGCGCTTGGGCAGCAATGTGGGCATTACTATGGGAACTTAATTGTTTAATAACTTTTCTTAGCGATTGACGAATGTCATCAAACTTTCACAACTTATTAATGGCATCCATATGCATGTAATTGCCAAAGCACAAGTCTCTAGTATTTGATTTGCGCTTTTTACAAATAGAGGGCTATTGTGGGCGAATGGGGCGTGGCATCCAAAATCTAAAGATTACGTTATCTCCGTATTCATTACACGCAACTACACAGCAAATTTGAAGTCTCTAGCTCAAAAGATGTACAAACCAAGCCTTAAAAACACATTAAAATTATCGATAAATGCTCATAAAATCGAAATGAAATGAGTTATCGGAAAAATTTTATAAACTTGTGCAGCGTATGGTATTATCGAGTATTCATGTAAAATTTCAAGTCTTTACGTTGCGTACTTAAAAATATCTCTGCGTTCACACGGACGGACGGACGGACGGACGGACGGACGGACGGACAGACGGACGGACGGACAGACGGACAAGGCTATATCGACTCGTCTTGTCGCGCTGATCAAGAATATATATACTTTATGGGGTGTGGCACGCCTCCTTCTGCCTGTTACATACATTTTCACAAAACCATTATACCCTGATTTCCCATTTTCAATGGGCTCAGGGTATAAAAATTTGGAGGAAATGATTCGATTCGTCAACAGGAATACGGCCATTACCGATATTCAGCAATTGCTTCGAGAAATCATCAGCAGATAGATCGTTCAACAATGCAACTCTCATATTTACAGACAGTTGAAGTTTGTTTACATATTGCCACAGATTTGATGCAGCAGTAGATTTTGGAATTACTGGTAGTGTTTGTCGGAAATCTCCAGATAATAAAATCAATGAACCACCAAAACATCTCGAGTCATTGCGCAGATCTTTTAATGTTCGGTCTAGTGCTTCCAATGCGCGTTTGTGCGCCATTGTGCAATCATATCGAAACGCTGCTCGATTCAAATCAATACTTGAACCATTTCTTCTTGCACTTCGAAGATTATTCCTCTGTTCGTCTGGACGATAAGCTCGGCGACTTCTCGCTTCTAATCTAGCCGTTCCACGGGCTGCCTCTCTTTGCTCTTGTGTTTGAGAAGCACGAATTAAGGCCCTTCCTTGCTCCATACTAAAGCGGCGCTGTTCTCGGGCGATTTCTCGTTCTTCGTCAGATATTTGACTCGCGATATACCGTTGCCTAATTGCATTTCGGGCCCGCTGGGAAAGATTAGATCTTCTAGGACGCGGCATTTTTATTAATAGTAATAGTGAAAATGCACTCGCACAAAACCACATAAAATAGTAATACTGAATATGAGACGAAATTGAACAAATTTGGAGGAAATGTAATCAAACCGCTTGATTCGTCAACAGGAACACGGCCATCTATATCAATCATTACTTACAGATTTTAACAAAAAAAATTTGACAGCTTCGAAATTAAAGTACCTTTAGGGAAAATATCGCAACGCTGTCGAACGGGATAAAAAGTATCCTATATCCATCTCCTGGCTCTAAGCTACCTCCCTACCAATTTTCAGCCAAATCTGTTCTGCCGTTCTTGAGTTATCAGTGGTGTAACTAACACGACTTTATACATGAGAATATTTAATGTAGACACAACATAAAAACAAGTAAGAGTGCTCTAGTCGAGACTGCTCGACTAGGGGATACCCAGAGCCCTGTGAAGAGCCAAATATCAAATCATTCTACACTTTTTTATGCATACATGCAAACAACACAAACACACACATGCACACACGCATAAGCGTGCGCTCTGCCAACTGCGCAGTTGACACAGCGACTGCGCTGCAATGTAGACATCACTATGGGAACTTAATTGTTGAATAACTTTTCTTAGTGATGGACTAACTTTATCAAACTTTTACAACTTAATGGCATTCATATGTGTGTATTTGCCAAAGCACAAGTTTCTAGTAGTTGATTTGCGCTTTTTACAAATAGGGGGCTATTGGGGGCGAATGGGATGTGGTATCCAAAATCGTAAGATTACATAATCTCCGTATTTACTACACGCAACTCTACACAGCAAATTTGAAGTCTCTAGCTCAAACAAGTTACAAACCACATTTATAAACTTGTGCAGCGTATGGTATTAACGAGTATTCATGTATTCTCAGCGTTCACACGGACGGACGGACAAGGATATATCGACTCGTCTGATCAAGAATTTATATACTTTATGGGGTGTGGCACGCCTCCTTCTGCCTTTTACATACATTTTCACAGAACCATTATTGTTGAAAATGTCATCTTTAGCAATGCGATATGTATCGATAAGTACGTATACCATATCTATGTTATAGGTACCATATCACGATTGAGAGACTAGGAGGTTATGCAAATACCCCTGTTATTTTAACACTGAAACGTCACAGACATGTCAAAAGTTGGCGCGCGTTTAAATTTTGTATGAAAATCCAGCAATTTTGACACTGTTATCTGTCTTGCAGCCAGAAGCCAAAATAAAACTAGCAACGCTTCTAATTACAAGATCTATATAGGTTCAAAAATCGGACAATATAAGGGTTACTACTTTTACTATTACTTTTCATTCATGAATACCGTTTTTAAGCTGTTAGTGCTCACAGACTCCATGGCGATTGAGTGATGTTCGTTGACTGCCGTGACATACTTGTTGAGTAACTTAAATTTTATTTTCCAAAGTTTAAATGTACTAAACAAAATAGTATTAAAAGGTATTTTTAACTTTTCGGTTGATTAATTGATAATTTATAGTTGGTAATATCATCAAAATTCCACACACGCGCATACTAAATTTTAACATGAGTTATCTGTGACGTCACAGAGAGCTGTTAGTTAACATTAAAAGTAACGGAACAATTCTTTGCATAACCTGGTGTCTTTTAACAGTGGTACCATATCTATGTTAGT
This sequence comes from Drosophila meridionalis, assembly GCA_035045145.1. NCBI lineage: Eukaryota > Metazoa > Arthropoda > Insecta > Diptera > Drosophilidae > Drosophila > Drosophila meridionalis. The sequence continues at coordinate 29,764 of JAWNPG010000014.1, read as the reverse complement.
CACAAATAAACCATTGTTGTGAAAGCACACAGGCGCGGTTTTTTATCTTTCAATTTAAATATAACTTCCGTCCATTTTGGGTAGAAAAAGGTTTTCTATCCAACAAAGGTTATGGGCCCAGGCGCGGATGTTTAATTGAAATATAAAGTGTTTGTTTTTAGTTACGAACTATTAACATCGGTGTGACTCAGAAACTAATTGATAATAGCTATGAGCGGAATTTATCAAATAGAAAAGTTGGACGAAGGCAATTATGAAACCTGGCGCGTTCAAATGCGGTGGGTGTTGGTGCACCAGGAGCTGTGGAGTGTAGCATCAGGTGGATTGCTACCAACGGATACTCCTGAGAACGTGAATTGGCAGGCCAAAGATGAGAAGGCGCTGTCAGTGATCACGTTAAGTGTGAAACCTTCACAATTGGGCAATTTGAAAGATTGCAAGACGTAGTCCGAGGCATGGAATCAGCTAAGAGATGTCCATCAGCCGAGTGGACCAACACGTAAGGTTCAGCTCTACAAGAAATTGCTTTTCAAGCGCATGGAGCAAGGGCAAAGCATTTCGAGTTATATAAATGAATTCGTTGGAATTCTGGATAGCCTCGGGACAGTAGGAATTGAGCTATGCGACGAATTGCGCACAATTATTTTGCTGTCGAGTCTTCCAGAGAGTTACGAAAATTGTCGTTGTCGCCATAGAGACGCGCGACAGTCTGCCGCCCTTCAGCGCTCTATGCATCAAAGTGAGGGAAGAGAGCCAGCGGAGGGAGAACGCAGAAGAAAAGAACGAATGCGTAAAAGCATTTTGTGCAACACATAAGCCAGCCGCGCAGAGAGCGAAAAAGCAGGGAAACAAAAATATGATATGTTTCAAGTGTGGCGAGCGCGGGCATATGAAGGCTGAGTATAAGAAAGAGAGCGCTAATGAGAAAAAGGCGAATAGAAGAGAGAACAAGCAGTGCAGTTTATTAAATGCGTTGAGCGCAGATCATTTGAAAAAGAGTATGTGGTGTTTGGATAGTGGCGCAACAAGCCATATGTGTTGTGATAAAAAGTTATTCACAAAGTTTGTTAAACACACAGAAATGATTAGTCTGGCTGACTCTGGTTTCCTGAAAGCAGAAGGAAAAGGAGAAGTAAAGCTGGAGACGGAATTATGCACGTTGCTGTTAAAAGATGTTCTCTATGTGCCGAAAATGAGCGGAAACTTTTTCTCAGTGAGCAGCGCTGTGAAACATAATTGCTTTGTAACTTTTGGGCAAGAGTATGCAAAAGTAATGCAAAAAGGTTTTTGCATGGTAAAGGCAAACAAGGTGGAAGACTTGTATATGTTTCAAGCTGCTTAGCTGCTATGCTGCAGCTAAGGCAGATGGTGTGCTGTGGCATAAACGGTATGGCCATTTGAATGTCAATAGCTTGAAAGACCTGATCAAGAAAGGAATGGTGCGTGGTATTGAAAACATGGTTTTCAAGGAGAACATAAATTGTAAAATTTGCATGCTAAGCAAAATTCATGTGCAGCCATTTCCTGACGCAACTGCCAATAGAGCTCGAGGCATATTGGAGTTGGTTCATGCTGATGTGTGCGGGCCTTTTAGTACACAGTCTTTGGCTGGATCGAGGTATTTCTTAACCTTTATTGACGACAAGTCAAGGCGGATCTTCGTATATTTCCTTCGGAGGAAGGATGAAGTCTTCAAGATGTTCATCGAGTTCAAAACGTTGGTTGAACGGCAAACAGGAACGTGTCTCAAATGTATCCGGAGCGACAATGGAGGTGAATTTGTCAATAAGCCTTTTGACGAATACCTGAAGAGTCAAGGGATCAAGAGGCAGCTGACAGTAGCATACACTCCTCAGCAAAATGGCGTGGCTGAGAGGGCAAACCGCACTCTGGTAGAGATGTCAAGGTGTATGTTGCTGCAATCAGGATTGGGCGAATCTTTGTGGGCTGAAGCAGTCAACGCAGCGGTATATGTGCGGAATCGATCGCCAACCAGTGCTTTAGGCAGTATGACGCTTATGGAAGCGTGGACTATTAAGAAACCTTTTGTTGGCCATCTAAAAGTTTTTGGTTCAATTGCAGTAGCTTTGGACAAGGGTCCAAGGAAGAGCAAACTGCAAGCAGAGGGCAAAGAATACCGCGTGATTGGGTATTCGGTAGCAAGCAAAGGCTATCGTTTGTACGACCCAGTATCTCGTCAGGTGATTGAGAGGCGAGATGTTCTTTTCAATGAGGACGGAGATGACAACTATTCATCTGTAACTGAGCTGCCATCATCTAAAGTTACCATGCAGTCTGGTAACGAGAGTGATGGCTCTGGCAGCAGCGATCGGGACAGCAGCGAGGGACGCAGAAGCGATCGGAACAGCAGCAATCGGGACAGCAGTGTTGGAGGCAGCAGCGATCGGGATAGCAGCGTTAGAGGCAGCAGCGATCGGCACAGCAGCGTTGGAGGCAGCAGCGATCGGGATAGCAGCGTTGGAGGCAGCAGCGAGAGACGCAGCAGCGAGAGACGCAGAAGCGAGAGGCGCAGCAGCAAGGGACGCAGCAGCAACGGAGGTAGCAAGAACAAAGGAAGCGAGTACGCAACTGTGAAAGTTGAGCTAAACACAGTTCCCCGCATTGGTCCAGGCAGACCAAGGTTGATTCGAACTGGCAAGCCAGGCAGGCCAGGCAGCACAACGTTCTTGGGCCTCTGGTTGCTACCAACGTGAAGGTGCCATCATCCTATGAGGCGGCGTTGAGGAGTGTTCATGCATCAGATTGGTGTGATGCGATGAAACGGGAATATGACGCACTAATGGCGAACCAGACATGGCAGTTAGCAGACTTGCCGGAAGGGATGCAGGATGCAAAGGGGTATACAGTCTGAAACGTGACAAAGATGGACTTGTTGAACGATTCAAGACACGATTGGTGGCAAAAGGTTGCTCCCATCGGTATGGCATTAACTGAGCGCACAGGAGTTGGCCAGGAATCTGATTCATCATTCCCGGACTAAGCATATTGATATAAGATATTATTTTGTTCGTCCAGTAGTAGACGAAGGTCAAATTAACTTAAAGTATGTTTGTACAACAGACATTATTGCAGATATCATGACTAAGAACCTTTGTAAGAACAAGCATGTTAAATTTACTAAAATGTTAAGTTTAAAATGAATTATGTTAATTTGAAATTTGTAACCATGATCGCATTGAGGAAGGGTGTTGAAAATGTCATCTTTAGCAATACGATGTGTATCGATAAGTACGTGTACCATATCTATGTCATAGGTACCATATCTAAGTTAGTTACAAATAAACCATTATTGTGAAGGCACACAGGCGCGGTTTTTTATCTTTCAATTTAAATATAACTTCCGTCCATTTTGGGTAGAAAAAGGTTTTCTATCCAACAATTATACCCTGATTTCCCATTTTCAATCCCATTTTCAATGGGCTCATGGTATAAGAATTAGCCTGTCCTCAGGCGGATAACTTAGGATAAAATGTGGGATTTGCTTCTAATATGTTTTCAATTTCGTTTACATTTGGTTGAGACTTAAATTCTATTTCTTTATCTGTTTCTAGGGTTGATTTGATTTGTTTCTTAAAATCCATACTAACATTTTGTAGTTGTGTGTAATACATAATATTATAACTATTACAGTGATTATTAAAGTAGTTAATGTTATAATTTGGAATTTATTATACATTTTTGTGTTCTAATATTTGTTTAGTTTGGATCTTATTTAGTTACAATTATATACCCTGAGACCATTGAAAATGGGAAATCAGGGTATAATGGTTTTGTAAAAATGTATGTAACAGGCAGAAGGAGGCGTCCACACCCCATAAAGTACATGCCCGTCTGTCCGGCCGTCCGTGTGAACGCTGATATTTAATATATAATATATATTTAATATATGTATATTTTTAAGTACGCAACGTAGAGACTTGAAATTTTACATGAATACTCGTTAATACCACACGCTGCAATAGTTTATAAATTTTTTCCGATAACTCATTCCATTTCGATTTTATGGGCATTTATCGATAATTTTCATGTGTTTTTAACGCGTAGTTCATACATCGTTTGGGCTAGAAACTTCAAATTTGCTGTGTAGTTGCGTGAAATGAATACGGAAATTGTGTTTAGATTTTGGATGACACGCCGCATTCGCTCCCAATAGAACCCTATATGTAAAAAGCCCAAATTAAATACTAGAGACTTGTTCTTTGGCAAATACACACATATAAATGTCATTAAAAAGTTGTAAAATTTCCATGAAATTAGTTCATCGCTAAGAAAACTTATTTAACAATTAATTTCCCATAGTAATGTCCACATTGCAGCCCAACTGCAGTCACTGCGTCAACTGCGTAGTTGGCTGAGCGCGCGCTTAAGCGTGTATGCATATAAGTGTGTGTTTATGTATTGTATGTAAGAATGCATAACAAAGCGTAGAATGATTTGATAATTGGCCCTTCACAGGGCTCAGGGTATCTCTTAGTCGAGCAGTCTCGACTAGAGCACTCTTACTTGTTATACCCTGAGTCCATTGAAAAAGGAAAATCGGGGTTTCATGGTTTTGTTAAATGTATGTAGCAGGCAGAAGGAGGTGTGGCAATAGGGAGCGATTGGGGCATGACATCCAAAATCCAAAGATAAGATAGTCTCTGTTTTCATTACACGCAACTACACCGCAAATTTGAAATCTCTAGCTCAGTAGGGCCTCTGCCGGCAGAGCGTGGCAAAAATAAGTAAAGTGACTAACACCGATTTGATTTCTTGGTGTCAAATGATTGGAAATTACCCCTAGATGATGAATCCAAAAGATTTTTTAAAATAAATGAATTTTAAGCATAGTTATGAGCCTTCAAAGTGGGGTCAATTTGCAAAATTTACCCAAACAGAGAAATTTTGTAAGAAATGTTCCACTTTTCAATTGAATTGCAAGAAAAACATTGCACCAATTCTTGATGTTTTGGTATCGTTGGAAAAATTGGTATATTTTTAACATAATAAAAGTAAAAAGTATGTTATTATGATCAATAATTTAGGAGCTAGACTAATTCTAGGTAACCTCAAAAATTTGCTCATTTTTTACAGATATTTGTCAATGTTTTTTACACAATATTCATAAAAGATCGGCTGCCCGAAGGCGCCCATTTGATTTTCTACAGTAAAAAACTAAAACAAAATCGGCATAAAATGAGCTAAAAATGCACTAAAAAAGGTCAAATTGACGCGTAGCTGCATGCAGTAGGTAGATTTGCCGACGACAAAACGTTTATTGAAGGGCTGGGTTTTTTGGCATTTTGGCCGTTACAATTGCGGTTGTTGTCCCTTTTTGTTTCTACCTTATGACAAATATTGTCAACAAACACTTGTTATTGAAAAAACTAAAATAAACAGATACAAGCAACCCTGAGAATTTTAGTTTATTAGTGTTTATTCCCCTTCTGTGAATGAGTACTATCAGAAAAATAAATTATTTTTTTTTTTTAATTTTAATATTTGTATAGTTAATCTTGTCATCTTTAAGATTAATAATTAAACAAAAATTATTTTTAACAAAAGAAAAAAAAACTTTTTATACAAAAACACCCCTTTTTTGCCTAAAAATCACATTTTCCATGTTTGAAACAAAACTGTGAAGCATTCTGTTGACGCAGCACCCTTGAAGTTTGAAGAATTCTCTGTCAAATGCTTTTTAAATTTTGGAATTACCTTACTTGGATCAAAAGTTATGATTTTTGCAACGCAAAATGAGCAAAGGCCCCACTGTGCGTCAAAATGAATTAAAAGTATCGATAAATGACTATAAAATCGAAATAGAATGAGTTATCGAAAAAAAATTGTATGGACTCGTTCAGCCATACGCGGAACGTATTCATGTAATATACTTGTACTAGTACTTAAGAATATATCAGCATTGACACGGACGGACGGACGGATGGACGGACAGACGGACAGAACTTTATCGATTCGTCTTGTCGCGTTGATCAAGAATATATGTACTTTATGGGGTGTGTTACATACATTTTCACAAAACCATTATACCCTGATTTCCCATTTTCAATGGGCTCAGGGTATAAAACTATGATTCCCTTTTCTGTATTTATGTCTACAAAATATTTAAGCGAATATCGTCTGTCGCTGTAATTTAAAGCATTTGTTTCCCCAAGTATTTTGTTAAGATTCATAAACAAATCACGTACAACAAACCGCAGCAATACAATGCAGCAGAATCGCATGGCGCTGCAAAAATCGATTCCTAAAGCGAAGCTTTTTGAATGGTGCGCAGCGAAACACACACACACACACACATACAAATATGCGTATATATATGTATGTATATATATATATATATATATATATATATATATATATATATATATATATATATATATATATATATATATATATATATATATATATATATATATATATATATATATATATATATATATATATATATATATATATATATATATATATATATATATATATATATATATACAATTATACTGAAAAAATCAATGTGCCGTTTGATTAAAGACGGCTCGCTTGCAATCGAAGATCACTGACGCAACCATGCCATTTCGTTTTTATCGGCATTTATCACTAATTTTAATTCGTTTTAAGGGCTTCGTTTGAGCTAGGGATTTCAAATTTGCTGTGTAGTTGCGTATAATGAATACGGATTACGTAAGCTTTATTTTGGAAGCCACGACACATTTACCCCCATAAGCCACCTATTTATAACATCTTAGAGTGCTCTAGTTGAGACTGCTCGACTAGGAGATACCCTGACCCCTGTGAAGAGCCAAATATCAAATCATTCGCGAGCGCTCAGCCAACTGCGCAGTTGACGCAGTTGACGGGTGTGGCACGCCTCCTTCTGAATGCTACATACATTTTTACAAAACTATTATTCCCTGATTTCCCATTTTCAATGGGCTCAGGCTATAAAAAGGACAAGTCAAATACTAGAGAATTGTGCCTTGGCAAATACAGACATATGAATGTTATTAATAAGCTGTGAAAGTTTGAGGGAGAAAGCGCGAAGAAAAGTTATTCGTGCGTGCATATTTATGTGTATGTGTTGTTTGTATGCATGTAGAAAGAAGCGTAGAATGATTTGAATATTGGCTCTTCACAGGGTTCAAGGTATCTTCTAGTCGAGCAGTCTCGACTAAATGACTCTTACTTGTTTATTTTGCTGTCGTTTGCGTTGGATTTGTATGTATATGTGTATACGTAGGTCTGTCGCCTTTTTCCTCCCTCGCACTCTGTCCCTCTGCATAATTTTTTTCCCTTTTTTGTTGTTTTTACCTTCTTTGCTATACATTTTAGGAATGCTAGCTTTATTTTTTTGTTATCTTTGCCGATGCAATATTTCCTCTGCCGTTAACGTTGTTGCTTTGATCGCTGTTTCAGTCGCAGTCACACGATCGTCTTTCTCAACAACAAAATGGATTTGTGTGTTTTGCAAGCGCCGAAGACGACAATGTCGACTCGACATACACACATACAGATATACATATATACATATATATATATATATATATATATATATATATATATATATATATATATATATATATATATATATATATATATATGCATATGACGCAAACGACATGATTAGTTGGCTGGCTGCGGCAGCAGTGACGGGATTCAACCGAAGATGATTCTCTGAAAGGCCCTGAGCACATCATAAAAACGTTCCTAAAATCCACACATACTTAACTGCCAATTAATTAAAATGCAAAAATTATTGCCGTGCGCCTCTGCCCGCTGCGCCTCTGTCGCATCTTATGACGCCGTTTCATCAGCTCAACGAGTTTCTGTTAGTCCCAATTGCCATTCTCAATTCGGCGCTCGCCTTTCGAAACCCAAAAGCAGACAACGAAAAGCGAACTGCGCCAACCAACTGCAAGCAGACCAGCAGAGCATGAGTATGTGCAGGTCTCCACGCGTGTGTAGGTGTTAGTCATAAACCGACCTGAGCCTACTTATTGTTAATTATCAGTTAATTAATTATTGAAGGACTGTGTTTAAATATATACACATACAATATATATATATATATATATATATATATATATATATATATATATATATATATATATATATATATATATATATATATATATATATATATATATATATCTGCGCATAAGTTTGCATTTCCAGATTCGACTCAGCAGTAGCTTTTGCTATGCTACATCGTTTTCAAGGATAACAGAATGACCTGATCAAGGCTGCGATAAGGGTACATAATATATAGGGTACATATCTATATATATAAAAAAGTCGGGTATGTTACAACACTTATAACTCGAGATCGGCAGGACCAATTTTCATGTTTTTGATTTGTTCGATTTGTCTCCGCCTCGAATAGCAGAATATATCTTAAAAATACAGAAAAATTGACGAATACTTGAAGAATGCGCTATTTTCCCTAAAAGTACTTTCATTTCGAAGCTGTGAAATTTGTTTGTCAAAATCTGTAAGTAATGATTGACATAGATAGATGGCCGTGTTCCTGTTGACGAATCGAGCGGTTTGATTTCATTTCCTCCAAATTTTTTCAATTTCGTCTCATATTCAGTATTACTATTTTATGTGGTTTTGTGCGAGTGCATTTTCACTAATACTATTAATAACAAGTAAGAGTGCTCTAGTCGAGACTGCTCGACTAGGGGATACCCTGAGCCCTGTGAAGAGCCAAATATCAAATCATCCTACGATTTTGTATGCATACATAAAAACAACACATACACACATACATATGCACGCACGCATAAGCGCGCGCTCTGCCAACTGCGCAGTTGACGCAGCGACTGCGCTTGGGCTGCAATGTGGGTATAACTATGGGAAATTAATTGTTTAATAACTTTTCTTAGCGTTGGACTAAGTCACAACTTTCACAACTTATTAATGGCATTCATATGAGTGTATTTGCCAAAGCACAAGTCTCTAGTATTTGATATGCGCTTTTTATAAATAGGGGGCTATTGGGGGCGAATGGGGCGTGGCATCCAAAATCTGAAGATTACGTTATCTCCGTATTCATTACACGCAACTACACAGCAAATTTGAAGTCTCTAGCTCAAACAATGTACAAACCAAGCCTTATAAACACATTAAAATTATCGATAAATGCTCATAAAATCGAAATGGAATGAGTAATCGGAAAAATTTTATAATAATTTGAAGTCTCTAGCTCAAACAATGTATAAACCCCGCCTTAAAAACACATTAAAATTATCGATAAATGCTCATAAAATCGAAATGGAATGAGTAATCGGAAAAATTTTATAAACTTGTGCAGCGTATAGTATTATCGAGTATTCATGTAAAATTTCAAGTCTCTACGTTGCGTACTTAAAAATATCTCAGCGTTCACACGGACGGACGGACAGACGGACAGACGGACGGACGGACAGGGCTAGATCAACTCGTCTTGTCGCGCTGATCAAGAATATATATACTTTATGGGGTGTGGCACGCCTCCTTCTGCCTGTTACACACATTTTCACAAAACCATTATACCCTGATTTCCCATTTTCAATGGGCTCAGGGTATAATAATAGCCAAGCGCCTTTGGTGGTTGGTATCGAAAAATAACTACATCCATCCCAACCAAACGGGCTTCAAATACGGCAAATCCGTTACAGACGGTCTGCTCTTTGCAGACCACCTGATAACGAAGTCGTTAAGAAGCAAGAAGCACGTCTCTATCATTGCCCTTGACTTCTCAAGAGCCTTCGACAGAGTCGGCGTCCACCCAATCCTAGACCAATTAAACCGCTCGAAAGTCGGACCCAAAATAATACAGTTTATGCGGAATTTCATGGCAAACCGGAAAATTGTAGTTAAAATAAAAAATGTCAAAAGTAATCCCTATCCTCTTCAAAACGGCATCCCCCAGGGATCGCCAATATCCGTCATCCTTTTCCTAATCGCCTACAACAGACTCTCCCACATAATCAGCGTACAAAAAGAAATCCATTTCACCGCCTACGCCGACGACTTTTACCTTATCATCCCTCTTAGCAAACAAAAAAATCAATCCTGCAACCTCGACCAACTCTTTTCCAACATATGTGAGTGGTGTTCATATTCAGGAGCATCACTATCAGCAGAAAAGTGTCAACACCTTCATGTTTGCCGCAAGCAAAACTGCATCTGCAGCATATCATGCAACAACACCCCTATCCCCTCAGTCACCAATATAAAGATCTTAGGACTCACCATTAACAATAAATATAGATGGGACGCGCACATCAAACAAATTCTACCAGCCTTAAACAACAAACTTAACATCATTAAATGCCTAGCAAGCTCTAAGCTAAACTGCAATACATATACTATATTAAATGTAACAAAATCCGAAATTCCGAAAATTGACTACGCGCTGCTCATCTACGGGTATGCTCCCAAATCAACCCTCAATAAACTCAAAACTTTATTTAATGCCACAATCCGCATATCACTTGGGGCACTACGCTCAACACCTATCGCTAACCTACTTTTCGAAGCAAACATACCTACAATAGAGCAAAAAAGAGACCTGATCATAGCCAAAGCCTACAAAATACTCCTACATAAACTCACCGCTCCACAGATACACTAAACAGAAGGACAGCCAAAAAAGAAACAAATTGACGTCAACAATAGAAAAAACCATTGCATTATGTGAAGAAACCAACGTTCCCTACCTTCCCCTCCCAAGCAAAACCACCACACCCCAATGGCTATTCCCCCCCCTCTGTCATCAATACCACACTACATAGACGGAGCAAATCCAACACACCACCAAGCACATTCAGACAACAATTTCTTGAAATCAAAGAGAAATACAACAACCATAAATTCATATACACAGACGACTCTCTACAAAACAACACAGCCACATTTGCGATTACGACCGAAAACGAAGTCCTGAAAAGATGCATCCTCCCCCATTATTCATCCATCCTAACAGCTGAAACCATAGCCATTCTAGATGCAATAAATCTGATCAAAAACAGACTTGGAAAATATATAATTTGCTCCGACTCCCTCGCATCCATAAAATCCATTCGCAATATTAACAACAATAGCTTTTATCCCACAACTATTAGAACCCTGCTTACCCAATCTGACTCAAAAATAAAACTCCTTTGGATCCCTAGCCACTGCGGCATTAAAGGGAACGAGTTAGCCGACAGTGCAGCCAAAGACACATTTTATATGCCCCTTCACTACACCCCTAACTTTAACACTACAGACATAAACAAACTCCTCAAAAACGAACTCTCAAAAAAACTTAAACTGAACATAGAGCTCTGCAACCGATGGTACCAGAGATTAAATACAAACCTATCCAACACGTCAAACTACCTAAAAAATATAGACCAAACAAGTAAGAAAACTCTAGTCGGAGGTGCCCGACTAGAAGATCTCCTGAGCCCAGTCCGATTTGCATTGTTTAATATGCTATATAGCTTGCATATAACATTAAATTTTCTAAAATTAAATTATAATTTTGAAATTTTATTTATCTAGAATGTATTTAAATCAAAACTAAATAAATAATTAAATAAATAAACAAATTAACAACAAAAAATAAGAAGAAAAACAAACATCACCACACCTGGACTCGAACCTGCGTCTATTTACTACATATGCAATGTTAAAGCGCATCATCTCAACTAGCACAACCACTTCATATTTATAAATTAAAAAAAAAAAAGTTATGCCGTCGTCTCTGAGTTTCGAACTCGAGACCTTTTGCTTACGCGCTTTGCGTCTACCCACTTCGCCACACCAGTATTGCGTTGCTTGTTGGCAAAATGCAAAGTAGTACTACAAGGCGATATGTGACAAATACATAACTAAAGAAGCTAAAGAAGCAGATCAATCGCAATTGTAATTCTTAGAATATGCTGAAATGCGCGCATATGAACGCATGAGTATGTGTACATACAAAAACGGTGGTCTGTTTGAATGTATGCGTGTAAAGGGCGATATATGACAAATACAAATACAATTCAAACACAGATTTGGTTGAAGAATATACTAGAATTGAATTTATTTGTGCACATGCATAAGCAGACGCGCTTGCTCGTTTCAATGTGTGTATGTGAGAATATACATATGTAAATGTTTTTTGCTGCGCGTCGCTGCTTGCCACGTGCAGCTAATCGTTTTGTTTAATAAATCGGGACTGACTTAACGGAATTTGATGAAACTTTCAGCATATGATTTTATTGCATTTTTCACATTTTATAAAAATGCTAATTTTTTCACATGGTTACTCTCCATGAGTAGTGAAAGGGTGTGGGGAGGGGGGGGGAGGGTTAATTAGTAAAAAGAGCCGGTAAAAATAAAAAAAATAGAAATTGCATAAAATTCACATTAATCTATATGCAAAATTTGAGGGGTCTAGCTCTAAAGGTGTGGGAGATATAAATTTATAACCAATTTTCGATAAGGTTTAAAATCGATAACAAAACAACAAAAATAGATATCGTTTTTTGGTAACAAACTTGACCTGCGCGAGTTATATATGCATTTAAGGTAATCGATATAAGCATATTTTTAAGCGATTTGTCATCACTAAAAGACAAAGTCCATACCTAAATGTTGCACGTTTGGGATGATGAAAGAACCAGCAACATTATGAAATCAAAAATTACAAAGAAATATTTACTAAGCTGACGCCAGAATAGTCTAGCAACATGTTGAAACTAAAATTAAAAAGAAACAGCTATGACGCCAGAATAAGCAGCAACATTGTAACTTTGACTTTAAAATGAATAAAGAGAGTTCTAATCTGACACTTAACTGGAGAGGTTGAGCCATGTTATTTAATTTCAAAACAAAGAACTCAAAACAAAATTGGCGCAGCCGGTAGGATCCTTTTTTTAAAAAGGATTCTGTGATAAATTCGAACTAAAAATCAGTCGACAAATTTATAAATCGATCATTATAAAATAAAAAGTCAAACTAAAAATAAGTTGACAAGTTTTATAAATCGAAAAAAAAAAGTCAAACTAAAAATAAGTTGACAAGTTTAATAAATCGAAAAAAGAGGTCAAACTACAAATAAGTTGACAACTTTTAAAAAGTACATCTCAACACTGGCAACCAGAAAACAAAAGAGAGCAGTATATTACGACAAAAGCAGGATGGCACAAGATAACCCACAAATGTCACCGCAGCAATTATATGAGCAGTTGATCAACAAGGAGCGGCAACTAGAGGAGCTACATCAAGCTTACGTCACGCTCCAGGGAAACACCAATGCGGCTCAGAAGGAACGGTTGTTTCAAAACATCAATTATTTGGGAACGTTCACGGGAACAGGTGATATATCGATAAACTCGTTCTTCAGCAGCGTGGAGTACCTTCTCCAAGGAGTGGAGGACACTGAACTAAGACGAGAGGCCACTAGGACAATCTTCAACAAGACAATCCAAGGACAGGCGAAGGATGTAGTTATCAATATACCGGCACCAGACAACTGGGAGCTAATCAAGTCAACCCTAAAGCTGAGGTATCGACCGGACACGGAACCCCATCAAATTTACCGTAAAATTTATGAATTAAAAGTAGACACAGTAAGCGAACTTGTAGCAGAACTACAAAATATTAAGTATAAAACAGACGAATTAAAAGTTTACCATCAAAACGATCATTTTATAGATTTAAGTAACGTAGAAAGTTTACTAGTAAATGCAGCTAAAGAAATGACTCAAGGCACTTTACTTGATAAAATATACGAAGAAAGAAATTTAAATGAGATTCTAAAAATAATGATGTTACGTAGATACGAAAATAGTTGTATTAGATTTCAATATAAGAAAAGTAAACCCAATAGGTATAACGCTGAGGCTGAGTCTAGCAAGAAAAATCATAACTACAAAAACGAAAATATCCAACAACAAAATTATAACAAGAAGCAACAATATTATCAACAAAATTATAACAATAACAAGCAATCCTATTATCAACCACAAAGTGGTCACAACAAAAATCAACAAAATTACCAACAAAACAATCAGCAACAATGGTACAGAAACAACTCAGGTCAGTACAGACAAGATTATACTCAACACAATTCAGGACAGAGTCATCCTAACCAAAATCATCAGCAAACAAATTCACAACAGTCAAAACAGTATAGGTCAAGGAATTCAGAACCCATGGAAATAGAAAACCTAGAAACAAAACAAGATACAAACAGTTACCAAGAAACAAGAAATGACTACGACCAGGCAGAGGTTAATAATACAGTTTTTTTTATGAAGCAGCCTCGGAATGCCTACCATTATTAGAACTAAACATCGATAAACATAGATATATAGCATTAATAGATACAGGAGCAAGTTTAAGTCTAGTTAACAACCAAATTAATGGGCATACAAAGATTAAGCTGCATAAACCCATATCATATAGCACAATTAATAGTAAGGACATAATAGAGTATGAAATTCATACAACAGCACCTAGAGAATTTAATTTACCAAACAACGCTAGAGTCCGCTGGAAGTTAGCCTCACTAAATGGAAGAAAGTATAACTTTATTATAGGTATAGACCTTCTACAATTTTTAAGTGCAGTTATTAATATTGAAAGAAACAGTTTAACATTAAATCACAAAGAAAACCGTATAATAAATAAGCCATATCAATATGAAGAAATCTGTGCATTACAGAGTACTATAGATAAATATGATAGCTTGGCATTAGATCATTTAAATACACAAGAAGTAATTGAAGTTAAGAAAATTATACAACGATATAGTAAACTTTTTTTCAAAGGAGATAAACTAACTAGTACAACCGAAATATAACATTAAATACGGACAACTACAGATGAACAACTTAATTCAAAGCTATATAGATACCCACCACAGCATGAGGAAGAAGTCAGAAAACAGATAAAAGAAATGGAAGAACAGGGAATTATTAGAAAAAGCAATTCAAGATGTTCGAGCCCACTTTTAGTAATACCAAAAAAGTTAGACAATTCAAAACAACAAAAATTTCGCATTGTAATAGATTATAGAAAACTTAACGAAATAACCATCGACGATAAATTTCCGATTCCTAATATAAATTCAATTCTTGATAAACTCGGAAGAGCCCAGTACTTCACAACAATAGATCTAGCAAAAGGCTACCATCAACTTCATGAAGAAGGAGACAGAATTTTTAGGTCATATCTTAACCAAAGAAGGTATTAAACCAAATCCAAACAAAATAGCCATAATAGAAAAGTTACCTTTACCAAAAACAGAAAAGGAGATAAAAAGTTTTTTAGGCATAACAGGTTTCTACAGAAAATTTATTAAAGATTACGCAAAAGTAGCACAACCCATAACAAAATATTTAAAGAAAAATACTAAAATAAATACAAAAGATCCAACTTTCATCGAAGCATTTGAAAAGTTAAAGCAGCTTATTTGTTCACACCCTATATTAAGATTTCCTAACTTTGAAAAAGCATTTACGCTTACAACTGACGCTTCAAATTATGCCATAGGATCGGTTCTTTCTCAAGAAGGGCATCCAATTTGTTTTGCGTCAAGAACATTGAACAATCATGAGAAAAATTATTCAGCAACAGATAAAGAATTTTTAGCAATACTATGGAGTGTAAACTGTTTTAGACCATATCTCTACGGAAGAAAATTCAAATTATTAACAGATCACCAAG
Organism: Drosophila meridionalis; assembly: GCA_035045145.1. Classification (NCBI taxonomy): domain Eukaryota; kingdom Metazoa; phylum Arthropoda; class Insecta; order Diptera; family Drosophilidae; genus Drosophila; species Drosophila meridionalis. Next base: position 14,059 of record JAWNPG010000014.1, on the reverse strand, counting down.
CGATAAAATTCTTATATTCAAAACATAAAGGGAAAGATATTTCGCCAAGGCATCAAAGATGGTTACTAAAACTAGGAGAATATCAGTTTGACATAGATTACTTAAGAGGGAGAGAAAACAGAGTAGCCGATTTCTTCAGCAGAATAAAAGGTAATGATTTTGACCCACAGCAAGATAACAATGACAACATATTAGACATAAACATAATAACAAATATTGAAGACACAGAAGATAACTATTCGTTAGCAGCAACTATACATTCAGCAGAAGAAAATTTACAGGATCATTTTCTAATAAAGGAAGAAATAGTAAATAAATATAAAACACAAATAATAATAACTAATTCCAAAACAGAAGAGTGTAAAACGATTCATGGAAAAAGAATAATTTTCATAGCAAAACACGACTTCCCAACAATGGAAGAAATTTTTACGAAATACTTAAACAAAGGAAAAGTAGGCATATATTCAGATCTACCGGATCAGGAATATAATATAGTGCAAGAAAAATTAGTTCAATTATAATCTAACAACAAACAAATAGAATTCACTAAATGCACACATAGAGCTCAAGATATAGAAACTGAAACGGAAGCTGTAAAACAAATATCTATTTACCATGTACAAGCGAGTATGCATTCAGGTATTCAAGAGACGTACAACAAAATAAACAAGTAAGAAAACTCTAGTCGGAGGTGCCCGACTAGGAGATACCCTGAGCCCCGTCCGATTTGCATTGTTTAATACGCTATATAGCTTGCATATAACATTAAATTTTCCAAAATTAAATTATAATTTTGAAATTTTATTCAACTAGAATGTATGTAAATCAAAAATAAATAAATAATTAAATAAATAAACAAATTATCAAAAAAAACAGAAGAAAGACAAACATCACCGCACCTGGACTCGAGCCTGCATCTATTTACTACATACATATGTAACGTTAAAGCGCGTCATCTCAACTAGCACGACCCCCTCATGTTTATAGATTAAAAAAAAAAAAAAAAATTAAAAAAGTTACACGCTGTCGTCACCGAGTTCGAACTCGCGACCTTTCGTTTACGCGCTTTGCGCCTACCCACTACGCCACACCAGTAATACGTCGCTTGTTGGCAAAACGTAAAGTACTACTACAAGGCGATATGTGACAAATACAAAACTAAAGAAGCTAAAGAAGCAGATCAATCGCAATTGTGATTCTTAGAATATGCTGAAATGCGCGCATATGAACGTATGAGTATGTGTACATACAAAAACGGTGGTCTGTTTGAATGTATGCGTGTAAAGGGCGATATATGAGAAATACAAAACTACAGAAGCGGCTGAAAATGCTCAGAAGCGGCTGTGCACTATGCATAAGCAGACGCGCTTGCACGCTTCAATGTATGCATATGTGTAAATGTTTTTTGCTGCGCATCGCTGCTTGCCACGTGCGTGTGATTATTGGCCAAACGTTTTGTTTAATAAATCGGGACTGACTTAACGGAATTTGATGAAACTTTCGGCATATGATTCTATTGAATTGTTTACATTTTATAAAAATGCTAATTTATTTACATGGTTACATTTGGAACAGACTCTCAATGGGTCGAGTATGGCGCGAGGGGGGGGGGGTGTAATTAGTAAAAAGAGCCGGTATCCAAAAAATAAAAAAATAGAAATTGCATAAAATTCACATTAATCTATATGCAAAATTTGAGAGGTCTAGCTCTAAAGGTGTGGGAGATATAATTTTATTACCTGTTTTCGATAAGGTTTAAAATCGATAACAAAACAACCAAAATAGATATCGTTTTTTGGTAACAAACTTGACCTGCGCGTGCTATCCACGGACCCAACAAAAAAAATTCAAGTCTCTAGGTCAACTACGTTCTGAGATCGACGCGTTCAAACATACGGACGGACGGACGGACGGACAGACGGTCGGACGGACAGACGGACGGACAGACAGACGGACAGGGCTGAATCGACTCAGCTCGTCGCCCTGTTTAAGAATATATATACTTTGTGGGGTCTGACACGCCTCCTTCTGCCTGTTACATACATTTAACAAAACCATTATACCCTGATTTCCCATTTTCAATGGGCTCAGGGTATAAACACATATTTCTTAACTATTATAGATAAATTTTCGAAATTTGCAGCCGTTTACCCACTAAACGATAGGAACCATATAACCATTGTAGAGCAGATCGAAAATCATTTTACTAAAATAGGCAAACCAAATAAGATTGTAGCTGACAATGAATTTAATTCAATAAGAATTAAAGAACTATTAAGCCGAGAAAATATTGAATTACATTTAACAAAACCGAACAGCCATACAGGCAATGCAGATGTAGAAAGACTGCATAACTCATTGGCAGAAAAATTTAGGATAATATATAATTCAGAAACAGAAAACATATCAGTAAAACAAATTATGCAAAGGGCAGTAAGAAATCATAACGACAGGTACCACTCTACTATTAAATGCACACCTTTTGAAGCGCATAATAATAAAATAGATTTTAAAATCATTAAGAATAATATAGAAACCACTAAAATCAAGATGCTTGATAAAAACAACCAAAACAGAGAAAATTATGAAGAAAAAAGAGAAGAGGGGTTTATTAAAAACTATAAAGCAGTAAGACACAAAGAAGTACCAAAGTTTAAAAAAGCTAAACTTAAGAATATTAACCCAGCAAATATAAAACGTGTTTACAAATATACAGAAAACAAAAATGATAACTCATCAAATACCTAACTGAAAAAAAAAAAAATAAAAAAAATAATCTAAGAATGTAAACAAGTTAATATTCATAATTCAAAACAATAATTATAAGTAATACCTACCTTATATATTACCGATAGTAAGAAAGTTAATAACAATACAGAATTCAGGAGAATTCTTATTTAAATGAGGGAGAAGTTATATATGCATTTAAGGTAATCGATATAAGTATATTTTTAAGCGATTTGTCATCACTAAAAGACAAAGTCCATACCTAAATGTTGCACGTTTGGGATGATGAAAGAACCAGCAACATTATGAAATCAAAAATTACAAAGAAATATTTACTAAGCTGACGCCAGAATAGTCTAGCAACATGTTGAAACTAAAATTAAAAAGAAACAGCTATGACGCCAGAATAAGCAGCAACATTGTAACTTTGACTTTAAAATGAATAAAGAGAGTTCTAATCTGACACTTAACTGGAGAGGTTGAGCCATGTTATTTAATTTCAAAACAAAGAACTCAAAACAAAATTCGCGTGCTATCCACGGACCCAACAAAAAAAAATTCAAGTCTCTAGCTTGTCTAGATGCTTCAATCGACGCGTTCAAACATACGGACAGACGGACGGACGGACAGATGGACAGACGGACAGACGGACGGACAGACAGACGGACAGGGCTAAATCGACTCAGCTCGTCGCCCTGATCAAGAATATATATACTTGCACAATGGCGCACAAACGCGCATTGGAAGCACTAGACCGAACATTAAGAGATCTGCGCAATGACTCGAGATGTTTTGGTGGTTCATTGATTTTATTATCTGGCGATTTCCGACAAACACTACCAGTAATTCCAAAATCTACTGCTGCATCAAATCTGTGGCAATATGTAAACAAACTTCAACTGTCTGTAAATATGAGAGTTGCATTGTTGAACGATCTATCTGCTGATGATTTCTCGAAGCAATTGCTGAATATCGGTAATGGCTGTGTTCCTGTTGACGAATCGAATCATTTCCTCCAAATTTTTGCAATTTCGTCTCATTAAAAGATGAGCTTATCAACAAAGTATTTCCGGATATCATTGCAAACCACAAAAATATTGAATGGTTAAGTGAGCGAGCAATTTTGGCGGCTAAAAATAAAGATGTAGATGACCTCAATTTTATAATTCAAAATCAAATCGTAGGTACTCTGTATTCATTGAAATCTATCGACTGTGTAACAAACGAAGAAGAAGCCACTAATTATCCAATTGAATTTTTGAACTCCTTGGATGAGCCTGGTTTACCACTGCACAATTTACAACTGAAGGTTGGCTCGGTAGTTATCATGCTTAGAAATTTAAATCAACCAAAATGATAAGAAAACTGATGAGCAATGTGATTCACGCGTCGATACTCACAGAAACATTTAATTCGATTTCCGATTCGTCTTGCCTTCGCCATGACGATCAATAGATCACAGGGCCAATCCTTGACTATTTGTGGCCTCAATCTAGAAAATGCGTGTTTTTCTCATGGTCAATTGTACGTGGCATGCTCACGTGTCGGCAAACCATCCGCATTATTTGTTCTTGCATCTGTCCAAAAAACGAAGATTGTCGTTTACCACAAGGTGCTTGAATGAAAATGCGATTAATGAACTAATCAGAGTGTATCCCAACCTGAACAACATAGTTTTCAATGATTTTTTCTGACATGTGTTTGGAAAACTTAATTATTTCTTTTCTTTTAATTTTTATTCTCATTGTGTATACTTTCATCATAATTCATCATAATAAAATACTTTTATATTTCTATCTATATTAACATTGTTTTGTATTATTGTATTAAGTTCATTAAAGTCTAAATTAGTTCAGTTAAAAGGTAACACGACATTCTTTGACTGTTAGGCGTTACGAAGTTCGCCAGGTCACCTAGTCTATATATATAAAAGAAAATCGGGTTTGTTACAACACTTATAACTCGAGATGTGCTGGACCAATTTTCATGGTTTTCCATGCTCACGTGTCGGCAAACTATCCGCATTATTTGTTCTTGCATCTGACCAAAAAACGAAGAATGTCGTTTACCACAAGGTGCTTGAATGAAAATACGATTAATGAATTAATCAGAGTGTATCCCAACCTGAACAACATAGTTTTCAATGATTTTTTTCTGACATGTGTTTGGAAAACTTAATTATTTCTTTTTTAAAATTTTTATTTTCATTCTGTATGTTTTCATCATTCATCATAATAAAATACTTTTATATTTCTATCTATATTAATATTGTTTTGTATTTATATATATATCGGTTTTCCTTTTGCATAAGAATCAAGAGCACATCCGCTATAAATTTGCCTTTATTTTGCTGCCGGCTGTCGCTGAAGCCACTCCGATCGAGCGCAGGGGGTGCGGGAGTGGAAAAAAGACTTAATTTTTTGACAAAACAATTAATGTTTATTTTTGAGAATTTTAATTTGCCAACATTAATTGCAAGTTTATTGAGCCACCGCCACCGCCGCATCCTTAACCGCTGCTTGAGCCATTGCTGAGCCAATGAACCGGACGTGTGTTTTTGGGCCGGGCCAAACAAAAGATCTTATGGCTTATCAGTCGGCGGTTGGGTTGGATAAGTTCTTTAGGATTTGGCCGTAAGTGTCATAGCCATCAGCATAATGAAGGCAGAGTTGGCCAGGAGGTTGAAGTGGACTCCGAGGCCCTCCCAGTAGTAGTCGAACATGACGGAGCCGTAACGGGACCCGAAGGCGATGGCAGCCATGCCCCCATAGACGTTGCTCGACTGATTGACACCCAAGAAAAGCAGCGATACCACGTTACCCAGCAATGTCAGATCCTTGAGTGTCACTGTCGAATTGTCCTCGACGTCGCGCCACTTGGCCACCACGTCGAAGGTGAGCGGCACCAAGAAGCAGCCGTGCGCCATGGCCAAGTGCGGGCTCGAGGACTTCAGGTAGAGCTCTATGTTGGTCAGAGGCAGCGGCACTAGCTCCATAATACCAGAAGTTATCTGACGCAATCGATTGCACTCATCGTCGTCGTTGTTCGCCGCTCGCACTACGCCCAGCAGCCCGTGAACCAGACTCAATGTCGCCGCTGCATAGCCATAGGGCGTCTGAAATGGATGAAGCGTGTACATTGCGTAGCCGGAGCTGACCACGAGCAGGCTGTTGAACAACGCGTCCATGAACAGCATCTTCGCCTGAGTCTTCTTAATCGTTTCTGCTACCGATTCCTGTTTCAGATCTCAATCCTGATCCTGATCCTGGCTCTTTCTCTTTCTAACGCTTTTCCGCTCAAGAATCAGTTGATGTTGCTGTAGATATATTGTTGTTGCACTTAGCAACAATTAGTTCATTCTAACTGCGTGGATGAGAGCCTCTTGCAGTCTGAACTGCCCCGTGTGGATTGTCCTTTTGCTGTTTTTTTTTTTTTTTTTCAACCGATCTTCGCTTCCGCCTCCTGTGCAATTGATTTTTCTTATTTGGACTGTTCGGTGAACGAGCACAGCTAATTTTGTGTTATTGAAAATGTGTCAGCCACATGTTTGACTGTTTTGACAGCTTTATCAAAGCTCTCTCTCTTTCTCTCTTTCTCTCTCTCTCTCCTCTCTCTCTCTCTCGCTCTCTCTCGCTCTCTCTCGCTCTCTCTCTCTCTCTCTCTCTCTCTCTGTCTCTCTGTCTCTTTTCGTTATAAAATCTTAATATTACTTTTTGCCAATACCCAGGAAAGAGTAGTTCTTTATTAGTCCTCAGTCTTGCAATTGTGCAATTGAAGGCATTGTTATAATATTCATTTTTATACCCTGAGCCCATTGAAAGTGGGAAATCAGGGTATAATGGTTTTGTGAAAATGTATGTAACAGGCAGAAGGAGGCGTGCCACACCCCATAAAGTATATATATTCTTGATCAGCGCGACAAGACGAGTCGATATAGCCCTGTCCGTCCATGTGAACGCTGAGATATTTTTAAGTACGCAACGTGAAGACTTAATATTTTACATGAATACTCGATAATACCATACGTTGCATAAGTTTATAAATTTTTCCGATACCTCATTCCATTTCGATTTTGAGCATATATCGATAATTTTAATGTGTTTTTAAGGCGTGGTTTGTACATCGTTTGAGCTAGAGACTTCAAATTTGCTATTGCGTGTTATTGCGTGTAATGAATACGGAGATAACGTAATCTTTAGATTTTGGATGCCACGCCCCATTCGTCCCCAATAGCCCCCTATTTTTAAAATGCGCAAATCAAATATTAGAGGTTTGTGCTATAGCAAATACACACATATGAATACCATTAATAAGTTGTGAAAGTTTGATGCAGGTAGTCCATCGCTAAGAAAAAATATTCAACAATTAAGTTCCCATAGTAATGCCCAAACGCAGTCGCCGCGTCAACTGCGCAGTTGGCAGAGCGCGCGCTTATGCGTGCGTGCATATATGTGTGTGTGAGTATGTGTTGTTTATATGCATGCATTAAAGATGCGTAGAATGAATTGATATTTGGCTCTTCACAGGGCTCAGGGTATCCCCTAGTCGAGTAGTCTCGACTAGAGCACTCTTGTTTATGTAATGGAATAATAAATGATTCTTTCCAAATAGATGGAAAAACAGAAGTCTCCAGGGACAAATTGAATAGTTTTAATAAAGGTAACTGTAACGAAGCACTGCATTCCTTTATAACACAACTTGGAATATTATCAGCACCAGGAGAAAAAGATGGTTTCAATGTCCGAATGGCTGAAACCAGAGAAACGGGAAACGCTAGGAACATTGATAATATTCGTTGCAAGACTTCCAAATGAGTACGACGGGGCGTGGGAGTCATCGGAAGAATAAGTGGATTGAAAAAATTTTGCAAAAAGATCTGAGGAATGTTGATCATTACAAGTTTTTTCTTCTCCAAAGAAAAACATAGAAGGTAAATTGTATGATTTACGCTTCGAGTTTACAAATGAATAAAATTGCTTTGAATTACGAACGAATTTCCTTTTGCAACGTAAAAGGTAATTCTCATAACACCTAGCATTTAAAAGATTAAAATTTGACTTGGTTATTGAGTATTTAGACCAGTCAACGATTGAACCAGATTTTTTAAAATTCTTAAAACATTTGGTTTTAATGTTTCCAAAATTAGAAAGAGTATGAGTATGAGTAAACCAGGGGGCTTATTAGAAGCAGGCCTAGAGTAGTACGAAGGGACACAGACATCAAGGATAGAGCTTAAAGTTTCATAGATAATGTTAGCTGCAAAATTAACATCAACTGAGTCGTATAAAAGCCATTTGCATTAATTAAATCATTAAGCAAGAGAAAATTGCATTTATAACAAGCAAGAAAACTCTAGTCAGAGGTGCCCTACTAGAAGATCCCCTGAGCCCAGTCCGATTTGCATTGTTTAATGTGCTATATAGCTTGCATATAACATTAAATTTTCCAAAATTAAATTATAATTTTTAAATTGTATTCAACTAGAATGTATGTAAATCAAAAATAAACAAGTAAGAAAGCTCTAGTTGGAGGTGCCCGACTAGGAGATCCCCTGAGCCCCGTCCGATTTGCATTGTTTAATACGCTATATAGATTGCATATAACATTAAATTTTGCAAAATTAAATTATAATTTTGAAATTTTATTCAACTAGAATGTATGTAAATCAAAAATAAATTAATAATTAAATAAATAAACAAATTAACAAAAAAAAAGAAAAGAAAAACAAACATAACCGCACCTGGACTTGAACCAGCATCTATTTACTACATTTACTATCGTTAAAGCACATCATCTCAACTAGCACAACCACATCATGTTTATAAATTTAATAAAAAATTAAAAAAGTTTCGCTGTAGCCACTGAGTTTCGAACTCGGAACCTTTCGTTTACGAGTTTTGCGTCTATCCACTACGCCACACCAGTATTGCGTTGCTTGTTGGCAAAACGCAAAGTAGTTCACTACAAGGGCGATATGTGACAAATACAAAACTAAAGAAGCTATAGAAGCAGATCAATCGCAATTGTGATTCTTAGAATATTCTGAAATGCGCGCATATGAACATATGAGTATGTGTACATACAAAAACGGTGGTCTGTTTCAATGTATGCGTGTAAAGGGCTGATATATAACAAATACAAAACTACAGAAGCGGCTGAAAATGCAAACAGAATTTGGTTGAAGAATATGCTAGAACGAATGGCCTTGAATGTATTTCTGCACATGCATAGTAGACGCGCTTGCACGTTTCAATGTATGTGTATGTGTAAATGTTTTTTGCTGCGCGTCGCTGCTTGCCACGTGCGTGTGAATATTGGCTAAACGTTTTGTTTAATAAATCGGGACTGACTTAACGGAATTTGATGAAGTCTCTAGGTCAACTACGTTCTGAGATCGACGCGTTCAAACATACGGACAGACGGACAGACGGACGGACGGACAGACGGACGGACAGACAGACGGACAGGGCTAAATCGACTCAGCTCGTCGCCCTGATCAAGAATATATATACTTTGTGGGGTCTGACACGCCTCCTTCTGCCTGTTACATACATTTAACAAAACCATTATACCCTGATTTCCCATTTTCAATGGGCTCAGGGTATAAAAACCAGATCAAGTGAAGTATTCAAATGATTCAAAATAGAGTTCATTTGAAACATTGATAGACTGAACAGTTGATCAAAAAGATATGATCAGTAGACAGAATAAGGTAGTTAAAATTGGGAGCTGACGACCAAGTAGTGTTAGGTATATTAAAGTCACCTAGCACTATAATTAAGTCATTATCATTTACATGCTCAAAAATTTCTTTAATACAAGTTATATGTGTTACATAGACTTGTACATCAGAAGAGGGAGGAACATATGAGCAAGTGACATATATGCAAAGAGATGGGAGAGTTATTTTAACCCCAATAATCTCAGCATCATGAAGTGCTTTGAAACTTAATGATTCGGAGAGGATATCGGCTTTAACAGCTATTAAGACACCTCCTCCTCTGCGAATTAATCGATCACATCTATAAATAGTGAAGTTATTAGAGAGAATCTCACTATTATAAATTTTAGGACTCAGCCACGTTTCAGTGAACACAATGACATCATATTGAAAACTGAAACTGCTCAAAAATAGACCATTAAGTTTGGAATTTAGGCCTCGAACGTTTTGATATCCCAAAGACAGATTCGGTGAAGAATTTATACAATTTAGTTTTTTGATACAATATTAGCTGAAGATTGTACCGAAGTAGGGTTCAATGATACTGGAGGTAATCACACAACTGATAAAGGGGGCACTATGGGCTCAGAGGTCGCTAACAGATTGTTATGCACTAGGTGGTGTAGACAAGTCTACAGAAGGTGGATTGGAAATTGAGTCTGGATTAGGTGAAGAGGAGCTAAAGAATTTGGAGACAACATTGGTACAGAAGCTGGTACCAATAATGTTGTAGTCTCCATTAGATTGTGTGGAATTTCAAAATTATACTGTTTTAGTATTTCTTCACCAGCTTCTATATCACTAGAAAACTGTTTTGAAATATTGCACAATTTTAAAAATTTAACTCTCGCCGAATTATATATCAAGGCCAACGTAAACCACCGCAACCAATTTTGTTAGTGGGCATGATTTTGTCATAGTCACGCCCAGTGAGGCCAGCACATTTAGTGTGCATCAAGTTCCCACACAACCAGCAATTAACAAATTGTGCTTGTGCAGAATCAACAACCTGCCTAAAAGAACATGATTTCTTACAGCATGTCATTTTGGCAATTGGGGTTAAACAAAATTGAAGCGAGAAAAGAACAAAAAGCGAAAGAATGCAAAACTAAAAGAGATAAGAACGCGTTGAGAGCACTAAAAACAAACAACAACAAAAAGAGCGGCAATACTAATAAGAATCGCGCACAAATAAGAATACCGTGCATAAAACAAACTAATGAGAGCAAATCCAGACACAAGTGTGTATGCAAGCAAAATGTAACATACAACAACTGTTCAGGCACGAACATAAACTATTCAAGGATTGGAATAGTAATAATTGTCATTGTCTTGTATATAATTAAGAAAAGAAACCAGAGACAGCGATTACAGACTGTCACCTTTCTGGCCCCGGCAGAATGTTCAGGCATGAACATAGAAATATATATAAATATGTAAACATGCCTTCTACGCACTTAACGACTAGCATGCAGTGCGATAGATGAAGAAAGGCTACATGTGTGGAATCTTAAAATAGCCAGATGAACGCTGACCCTTACAACGTCAGCGATAGGTTAAGAATAGATAATAGACGAACGCTGAGCCCTACAACCTCAGCGATAGTATAAGAATACAATAGACCAATGCTGAGCCTTACACACTCAGCAATAGACACATTAGATTTAAGGGTTAAAATTATGCATGAGGCTGGGTATATAAGTTAACACGCGCCGAGTAAATAGTGCTGACAACGAGTCAGCAACTTCTACACCGGACGCCGTTGCGACAGAGTTGCAGGCGAAATCGGACACCAGCACGCAGAAGCGGGCTGATCGCCCGTGGGACCCAAAAGCTCAGCGGTCTGCCGCTGATCGTCCGTGGGATCCACAAGCTCAGCGTTCTGACGGCCCGGCCGCCGGCAGCGATGGTTTCGAGCCGCCGCTTAGTTTCATAATAGTTTTTATCTTACCTCAGAAAGCTCACACGAGCTTAACAATAAAAAAGATTCAAAAGTAAAACATAATCGTGTTATAATTGGCGCCCAAAGGCAAATAAACCCACAAGTTTTACCAAAAACAAAGTGATTTAAACTACTTATTTGTGATCTGTGCAACTCTTCGAGCCAACGCCAAGAGTCATAGTGAAAGAAATATTAAATAAAACAAGTAAGAAAGCTCTAGTTGGAGGTGCCCGACTAGGAGATCCCCTGAGCCCCGTCCGATTTGCATTGTTTAATACGCTATATAGAATGTATGTAAATCAAAAATAAATAAATAATTAAATAAATAAACAAATCAACAAAAAAGAAGCAGAAAAACAAACATCACCGCACCTGGACTCGAACCTGCATCTATTTACTACATATGTAAAGTTAGAGCGCATCATCTCAGCTAGCACAACCACCTAATGTTTATAAATTTAAGAAAAAAAAATTAAAAAAGTTACACTGTTGTCACTGAGTTTCGAACTCGGGACCTTTCGTTCAAGCGTTTTGCGTCTACCCACTACGCCACACCAGTATTGCGTTGCTTGTTGGCAAAACGCAAAGTAGTTCACTACAAGGGCGATATGTGACAAATACAAAACTAAAGAAGCTAAAGAAGCAGATCAATCGCAATTGTGATTCTTAGAATATTCTGAAATGCGCGCATATGAACGTATTAGTATGTGTACTTACAAAAACGGTGGTCTGTTTCAATGTATGCGTGTAAAGGGCGATATATGACAAATACAAAACTACAGAAGCGACTGTGCACATGCATAAGCAGACTAGCTTGCACGTTTCAATGTATGTGTATGTGTAAATGTTTTTTGCTGCGCGTCGCTGCTTGCCACGTGCGTGTGATTATTGGCCAAACGTTTTGTTTAATAGATTGGGACTGACTCGTCGCCCTGATCAAGAATATATATACTTTGTGGGGTCTGATACGCCTTCTGCCTGTTACATACATTTAACAAAACCATTATACCCTGATTTCCCATTTTCAATGGGCTCAGGGTATAACAAGTAAAAAAACTTTAGTCGGAGGTGCCCGTTTATTGCATTGTTTAATACGCTATATAGATTGCATATAACATTAAATTTTGCAAAATTAAATTATAATTTTGAAATTTTATTCAACTAGAATGTATGTAAATCAAAAATAAATTAATAATTAAATAAATAAACAAATTAACAAAAAAGAAGCAGAAAAACAAACATCACCGCACCTGGACTTGAACCAGCATCTATTTACTACATTTACTATCGTTAAAGCACATCATCTCAACTAGCACAACCACATCATGTTTATAAATTTAATAAAAAATTAAAAAAGTTTCGCTGTAGTCACTGAGTTTCGAACTCGGAACCTTTCGTTTACGAGTTTTGCGTCTATCCACTACGCCACACCAGTATTGCGTTGCTTGTTGGCAAAACGCAAAGTAGTTCACTACAAGGGCGATATGTGACAAATACAAAACTAAAGAAGCTATAGAAGCAGATCAATCGCAATTGTGATTCTTAGAATATTCTGAAATGCGCGCATATGAACGTATGAGTATGTGTACATACAATAACGGTGGTCTGTTTCAATGTATGCGTGTAAAGGGCGTAATATGACAAATACAAAACTACAGCAGCGGCTGAAAATGCAAACACAATTCAAACACAGATTTGGTTGAAGAATATGCTAGAATGAATGGCCTTGAATGTATTTGTGCACATGCATAGTAGACGCGCTTGCACGTTTCAATGTATGTGTATTTGTAAATGTTTTTTGCTGCGCGTCGCTGGTAGCCACGTGCGTGTGATTATTGGCCAAACGTTTTGTTTGATAAATCGGGACTTACTTAACGGAATTTGATGAAACTTTCAGCATATGATTCTATTGAATTTTTTACATTTTATAAAAATGCTAATTTTTTCACATGGTTATATTTTCAACAGACTCTCAATGGGTGTTTGATTGCAGGGGTGGGGGGGGGGCTAATTAGTAAAAAGAGCCGGTATCAAAAAAAAAAAAAAAAATAGAAATTACATAAAATTCACATGAATCTATATGCAAAATTTGAGGGGTCTAGGTCTAAAGGTGTGGGAGATATAATTTTATAACCTGTTTTCGATAAGGTTTAAAATCGATAACAAAACAACAAAAATAGATATCGTTTTTTGGTAACAAACTTGACCTGCGCGTGCTATCCACGAACCCAACAAAAGAAAATTCAAGTCTCTAGCTTGTCTAGATGCTTCAATCGACGCGTTCAAACATACGGACGGACGGACGGACGGACGGACAGACAGACGGACAGGGCTAAATCGACTCAGCTCGTCGTCCTGATCAAGAATATATATACTTTATGGGGTGTGGCACGCCTCCTTCTGCCTGTTACATACATTTAACAAAACCATTATACCCTGATTTCCCATTTTCAATGGGCTCAGGGTATAAAAAAAAAACCGAGCAAAAATTGTGATCTGTGTAATTCTTTGGTTAACGTCAAGAACCATAGTGAAATAAAACGGAAAATTAGTGTCTTGCTCTGCATAGACATCTGTGAAAAACTAAAAAACTAAATTAAAGAGAAAAAAATAAAACCCCAGCCACGAGCTGAGCGAGTGTAAAAAAAAAATAATAAATAAAAGAA
>JAWNPG010000013.1:0-61535 GCA_035045145.1 Drosophila meridionalis | reverse complement strand
GTCTTACTTGAATTTTGTTATTGATCTCGATTTGCTTGTTTTCAGCATCTACTAATTGTCCTTGTTTAAATTTTATCTGCTCCCAGTCATCGAAATCTGGGGTTCCTGCTATTGCTTTAAGGGCACTACCTATCAAGTTTATGCTTCTGGCCTGTCTATGGTGAACGTTAAGGGTACTAATTAAAGTGGCTATGTGTTGTAAGTCAGTCTTAAGTACCTTTCTCATATGGTCTTTGGGTAGTCCGTCCAGTAAGTTCCATGTCTCGTCAACATATGTCTCGTATGTCGTCAAGTTAGTCGTGTGTCCCATGTAGCCGTATTCGTCCCAAATCGTCACGTCCCCGTCTATTATAGGTATGTAGTCCGCGTGCGTATAGTCATTAAGTCTCGACGTCGCTTCAGTTCCAGTCAGAGCCACTATTTTTAGAACTAAAATATATTTTATCCTAAGGTAAAAGAATGTGGTTATTAAAAAGAATTTTTTCTTAAAAATTAAAAATTTAAAGAAATGGTTTACTTAAGGTTGTCCTTATGGACCACCCTCCCTTTTATAATGACCGTTGTCCCAAGGTCTGCTTCAACCACTGCTTCGGTGAATAAGGGTGAAAGTTTATTTCCCAGTCTCCTATTGGACCTTACCCATACTTTCTCTCCTATTTGGTACGCTTTTTGGACCCTGTTCTTGTTATGCTGCTCCAAAGACTTTTCTTGTGCTGACGTGAGGTTGTTTTTTATCTGCACCGCGACGTTTGTAAGGATATTATGAATAATTTCTATCGGCTTTTTTTTTGTCACCGAATGGATCGACCTGCTGTACTTTACTGTCGCAAGGAGGATATTGTCGATAGTATCTTCAATGTGATTTCCATTTTTTAGGCAACGACTTATATCCCCTAAAGTGCCGTGAAAACGCTCGACCTGCCCGTTAGATGTACTATGTAGGGGGGGTGCATTTGTGATCACTATGTCAAAGTTATTTGACAACATTGTCTTGATGGTCTCTGAGTTTAGTGATTTTTCGTTATCTTTGGAAAAAAATTTAAAAGTTGCAAGAGTGGAGCCTTTATATCCACAATCGCTCGTGATCGGATTGGTTGGACGACAGCAAATTTGGAAAATTTGTCAATACAAGTTAGGAAGTATTTCCCCTCTGTGGAGTAAATATCTACATGTAACATTTCTCCAGCATATGAAGGTAAAGGGGTTTTCCCTAGTTCTTGCTTGATCGGGTGTCGGTCGTGTTTGTTCATAGCGCATACTCGACAGTTTGCTGCTATTTCAGTTGTTAAACGGCCCATTTTTGGAAAAAAATAGTCCCTAAGTATTTGCTGGGCATTCTCTTGTGCTGCGCGATGAGCGCGATTGTGCTCCGCTATAGCTATTTCCCTTTGCTCTGTAACGTCTGATATATCTATCACGAGACTTTTAGAATGTCGAAAAGTTGTTGAGGGGAACTCCTTCACTAGATTATGTTGAATGGAGGCTAGAATAGGAAGTTCACAATATATTGCGTTAGTCACCTCGGAGTTTACCACCTCTCGTAGCGTTTGTATCAATGTATTACGATCGGAAAACTGAATAACGTGTCGGATCTTTGTTCTAAACAAGATGTATGTCTTGTGTTGTGGGACAGTGCTTTCCTCCAGTATAATCTGGTTTCGGAAGCAGTTTACCGGTTTATCTGTTGTCTCGATTGTGTAGGTTAAAGACTCTTCGCTGTGGATCGTAGCGACATCAGATTCTGCCGTGTCCTCCAGAGCGTTGACATTCTGGCGAGACAGAGCATCTGCCACAAGATTTTCTTTGCCTGGCTTATAGATGATGTTTGCGTTATGCTCATCAATGAAAGCCTTTCAGCGCTTTATTTTGGCATTCGGATTTTTATCCGATACCGCAAATGTTAGGGGCTGGTGGTCTGTGTAGATGTTAAGTTTTTTAACACCGTACAAATAATTTCTGAGATTTTTCAGTGCCCACACAATGGCTAGGAGTTCTCGCTCATTTGTGGCAAAGTTAATCTCATTGTCTTGCAATGTGCGCGAGATCATTGTTATAGGTCGTCCGCCCTGAGATAGCACAGCGCCGAGCCCTTGGCCTGACGCGTCTGTTGTCAAGTCAAATGGTTTTTTAAAATCGGGATATGCCAACAGCACCTCCTCGGACGCTAGTAATTCTTTTAATCTGTTAAAGGCATCTAACTGGGTTTGGTTTAATTCGAGTTTCACTTTTTTCGAATGGTTGGCGCTTATTTTCCCATTTTCGCCTTTCAAGATCTCCGTTAGGGGTCTTGCAATGCTGGCGAATCCTGCTATGAAGCACATGTAATAACTTGCTAACCCTAGAAATGATCTAAGGTTAAACAATGTTGTCGGTGGTTGGAAATTCTTTATGGCCTGTACTTTGTCGGTCGATGTCCGAATTCCACCTCTGCATACTGTGAATCCCAAATATTCCACATCCTTTTTGAAGAATTTGGATTTTTCTTGAGAAACCCTCATGCCTGCATCCCTAAGGCTTTTCAAGACCCACTCGATGTGTTTGATGTGGTCTTCCTTATTGGGGGAGAAAATTATTACGTCATCCACATAGACATAACAAGTTTTTCCAATTTGATCCCTGAGGACATCGTCTATTGCCCTCTGAAAAATACTAGGGGCGTTTTTGAGCCCAAAGGGAAGTCTGCAAAATTCATACTTCCCATTGTTTACAGAGAATGCAGTTTTTTCTCTGTCTCTTTCCGCCAATTCTATTTGGTGGAAGCCCGATTTAAGGTCCAGTGTTGTGAAATACTGAGCCTCACCCATATTCGACAATATGGTCGAAATAGTTGGGATAGGGTATTTATCGTCGGTTGTCTTTTGATTTAACTTTCGAAAATCAATTACCAGACGTTTTTTTTTATGGCCAGATTCGTCGACACCTTTTTTGTCGACCACCCATATTGGTTTATTATATGGTGACTTTGAGGGTCTAATTATGCCGTTCGCCAGAAGTTGTTTAACTTCTGCGTTGACAAATTCTGACACGCGCATAGGATACGGGTATGACTTAGAGTATACCGGTTCGTTGTCGGTTGGGATTGTGGCAATAGTGTTAATATTGTACGGTAGGGATTCGTTAACGTCTGCAAAGGCGTTAATCGTTCGGTCAATCATTTGATTGAAAGCGAGCCTGACTGCGGCAGGAACGTCCGCGTCACTAATTTGAAAATGGTTCACCTGTTGACATGCTGTGAACTCAATTTTCTCTGTACCCCGGTCATGCTTTATGATGTTATTGTTTAAATCAATGTGAGCGTTAATCTGTTTTAGTAGATCAAGGCCGATTATGCCGTCGAAATCTTTTAATGATTCTAGCTTGAAAAAGTATGATTTGACACTGAATAAGTCAATGAGACATTTCTGTTCAATTTTTGTGTGCCCATGGATTGATTTAACTTGAAAGGGGCTATTTACTGGCTTCCAATGCGCCAGTTCGGGAAGAGGCTTAATATAGTTTTTAGATGCTCCTGTATCTATCAAAAGTTTAATTGTTCGCCCTGCGACCATGCGTCTTACAAACGGTAGCAGGGAGCTTCCGCTAAAAAATTACAGCTCTCTGCTCCTGACAGGTCATCTTCAACCGCCTCTGCTTCCTGATGTGAGTAAGGTTCGTAATTGTTACTAACATTGCTCTCTTCTTGGGGTAGGTGGTTCAGGTTCTGTTGAGTCCTCATAGACTGATCCCCATAGTTTTGATTGCCTCTATAGTTTTGTGTGGGCTGTCTAAAGCATGAGGAAGAATCTACTTCCATTGGTTCAGGGCCACGCCCTTGTGAGTTTTGGGGTTGAAAGCGCTGTTTTGAGCTGTTTGCTTTCGGCTGACTCTGGTTATCTTTTTTACCTTTCTGAAAATGAGGATTCTTCCTCTGAGAGTTACCCTCATGTTCTTGTTGGCTGTTCTGACGCCAATTCTGGGTCTTTTGACCACCAGTTTTCTGCGGTTTTTCTTCAGCATATTTTGCAAAATTAGCCGCAAAGATGCTTCTATCATTGCTTGACTCAGCCTCTTGGGCTAGAGCCAGAGCGGTTGGGAGGTCGTGAGGCTGTGCTGGGAAGACAGCCCACATCAGGGACTTTTTCAGTCCGGAGACGAATGTATGGAGAGCATCGCTCCTGAATTTTTCGTTCAGAACGGCTGCTCCAACAGGGTCATGTGTCATAAAGGTTTTGTTTGTTAGTAATGTCAGCTTTTTCCCGACCTCATCATAGTACTTCGCTAATGATTGGTCGCCCTGCCTAAGAGTGCTTAGTTGCTGTTGGATCACGTGTACTGGTGTTTTATCGGCAAACGTGAAATCCAACCTGGCAATGATTGCCTTAAAGTTTAACACTGTGTTAAATGATACAAGCTCTGCATCTGCTGAACCCCTTACTTTGTTTCGGATTATAGCCACAGCTTGATAGTGTCTTGAGCTGCCATTATACGGCTCAAACACCTTATACGCGGAACAAGCAGCCTGCCTCCATGAGACATAATTTTCCTGCTTTCCATCGAACTCTGGAATAGATTTCACTATATCTAAGGGCTCATCACATTTGGTCCCTGATACTATCTTTATCTCCTCATAAACTTCTATTTGCGGAGCCGTCCCTTTAAGCTGGGCGAATTTTTGAGTAAGAGTGTCAATTCTTTCCTCAAATCTAAGTGTCTGCTGTTCGATGGCTTCGCGCATCTGAGCTTCGAGTTGTGCTATTTGTTCGTTTATCATTTTCTTTTGTCTATGTTCTACATAGGAAGTGATAAGCCCGTCCCCGCTGCTATCTTCTGATCTGTTTACACCTTGCATTCGCTTAGGATGTCAAACCGAGATCACTTTACACTCACAGTATTTTCAACGAAATTTAATATTTAAAAAACGATGACAGAATGTTTAAGTTTCGTAATTTCAATCTTTAATATTTAGTCAAAAATGTAATGGTGTAGAAATAATTTTTATTTTTAGAGTCGAAATAGGTACTTATTAATTTATTACTTAAATTTTAGCATATCATACTAGACAGCTTCTTTCTTTCTTTATTGTTAAAATAAATGGGCAATTCACTTACATGATCATTTTGAAATTAATTTAGGATTTTTTCTTTTTTTTTTTTTAAACAAATTAATTGAGCGTTGTTGGCCAATGCAGTTGCGCAGTATTTTCCTCCAACGTTGTTTTTTTTTTTTATTTTTATTCTTTTTTCCACTTCGGTTTCGTATGTCTTTGTGGTTGTTGTTGTTTACTTTTTCAGTTCTTACTCGCTCAGCTCGTGGCTGGGGTTTTATTTTTTCTTTTTATACTCGTTTCCCAAAGGGAAAAAGAGTATATTGGTTTTGTGAAATGTCCGTCTGTCTGTCTGTCCGTCTGTCCGTCTGTCCGTCTGTCCGTATGAATGCAATATTTTTCTACGCTATTGAAGCTAGAGACTTGAAATTTGGAACATATACTCGTGTATACCCTCGAATTATAAAGTGTCAAGATTTTCCGGATACGCCCACTAGGGGCGTGGCAAATCGGAAAATGGTTGCGCCCATAGTTAATAGAAATCATAGAAATCATATTAGTTGAAGAGCTAGAGAGTTGAAATTTGGAATGTATACTTGCGTTGACCACCCAAGTTCAAAAAGATATGGCGGATATATCTACGCCCATTGGGGGCGTGGCAAATCGGGAAAACTGTAACTTCTACAGTTTTAAAGCTAGAATGCTGAAATTTGGCACGTATCTTAACGCTTCGATTCTATAAAGATTGATAAAAAAATTTTATGTCCACGCCCACTGGGGGCGTGGCAAATCGGATCTGAATATAGAGTGATTTTACAAATTCAGCTATATTTTGAGCACTATTGATGCTAGAGACTTGAAATTTGATATATATACTCGGATAAGCAAGCCAAGATCAAAAAGATATGGCGGACATACCTACGCCTTCAGGGGCGTGGCAAATCGGAAAAAGCTTATAGCTCCTACAGTTTTAGAGCTAGACGATTCCAAATTGGATGTTTGTGTTACTGGGGGCCCCCTCTATTGATTCCCCAAAAATAAATCTTACGCCCCTTTGGGGGCGTGGTATATGGAAAAAATACCCTGTAACTTTCACATTTTTGGAGTGTAAGCATCCAAACTTTGCAGTTACGCTACCCTAGACTCCTTCTAGGAACTTGCCAAATATAATATGTCTACGCCTACTGGGGGCGTGGCAAATTGGCAACAAAATTTGTAACGACCAGCTGCAAAATTCATATGCCTGTGCCACCTATATAAATAAGCTTAATAAGAATTGCTAAGACGACAAACGGCATTTCTGAGAAATATATGTAATTCGATTTAATGTTGAAGTTCTGCAAATAATTTATCTGCTAAAATTATCATTTTTCGTATAGCCTAGGTCAGTTATGTTATTTTCTTTTTGTGTGTGTGACCCTGACAAAAAATGTAAATATCAAATACCGATATTTGTGTAATCGACTTAGTCCGAACAAAATTATTTACACACAAAAAAATTGACGATAGGTCCCATCAGGTATGTATGTATGTAGGCACGAACAGCTGCGCAACTATTTTCATGCCGTCGCCGCCGCGTCTCGAACGCGGACCCTTTTGCTTACACGCTTTTCATCTACCTGCTGCACCACATCAGTTTTGCATTGTCTGTTGGCAAATCCGAAATTACTTCACTACAAGGGCGACTTTTGACAAATACAAAACTATAGAAGCTGCTGTTAATGCAAACATAATATAAACATAAATCAATTGCAATTGTGATTCTTAGAAAATGCTAAAATGCGCGCATATGAACGTATGTATTTATTTATATGTGTACATACAAAAACGGTGGTCGGTTGAATGTATGCGTATAAAGGGCGATATTTGACAAATACAAAACTAAAGAAGCGGCTGAAAATGCAAGCACAACTCAATAACAATTTTGGTTGAAGAATATGCTAGAATGAATGGCGCTGAATTTATTTGTGACCATGCATAAGCAAACGCGCTTGCACGTTTCAATGTATGTACATATGTGTAAATGTAAATATATTTTGCTGTCGCTGCCTAACGCGTGCGTGTCATAATTGGCCAAACGTTTTGTTTAATAGATTGCGACTGACTTAACGGAACTTGATGAAACTTTCAGCATATGATTCTATTGAATTTTTTACATTTTATAAAAATGCTAATTCATTCACATAGTTATATTTGCAAAAATTGAAATTGCATAAAATTCACATGAATCTACATAAATGCAAAATTTGAGATAAATTATTGAATTTAAAATACCAGATGCCCCTGTGGGAAACGAGTATCACGCCTTAGGTCTCGCCCTAAGGCAACGTTCTTACTTGTTATTTATTATTTTTTTACACTCGCTCAGCTCGTGGCTGGGGTTTTATTTTTTTCTCTTTAATTTAGTTTTTTAGTTTTTCACAGATGTCTATGCAGAGCAAGACACTAATTTTCCGTTTTATTTCACTATGGTTCTTGACGTTAACCAAAGAATTACACAGATCACAATTTTTGCTCGGTTTTTTTTTTTTTTTTTTTTTTTTTATTTAATATTTCTTTCACTATGACTCTTGGCGTTGGCTCGAAGAGTTGCACAGATCACAAATAAGCAGTTTAAATCACTTTGTTTTTGGTAAAACTTGTGGGTTTATTTGCCGTTGGGCGCCAATTATAACACGATTATGTTTTACTTTTGAATCTTTTTTATTGTAAAGCTCGTGTGAGCTTTCTGAGGTAAGATTATAAACTAAACTTTTATGAAACTAAACGGCGGCTCGAAACCATCGCTGCCGGTGGCCGGGCCGACAGAACGCTGAGCTTGCGGATCCCACGGACGATCAGCGGAAGACCGCTGAGCTTTTGGGGCCCACGGGCGATCAGCCCGCTTCTGCGTGCTGGTGTCCGATTTCGCCTGCAACTCTGTCGCAACGGCGTCCGGTGTAGAAGTTGCTGACTCGTTGTCAGCACTATTTACTCGGCGCGTGTTAACTTATATTTTTACGAATTGTTATTTTAAACACTTTACAAGTTTACACTTTATAATATTTGTACACAAGCGACGCCACAAATAAAAAAGCGCGAATATTTGCTTGGTGATGTGTAAATCGCTCTTTTGACGATACTATCGTCCCCTATCGAGACTTTGAACCATCGATATTTCAATACCTCGATAGTGTCCTACCATCGATGGTGACGATAAAGCCATCGACAGTGTGGCACCTCTGAGGCACATGCCTATCGCGTATTCTATATAATATATATACCTCTGATCTCCCAACACCCCAATGCACAAATTCGGTTTTTGCGAACGACACAACAATTCTTTGTTGGGGAATTTTTCTGCAAATATAGCTAGAAACCTCCAAACAGAATATGACTATTTAGATTTTAGATATTTTTCCCAATGGAAAATTTTAGTCTACCCAGAAAAGACCAAGGCAGTACTTTTCACAAACAAACAAGAGGACATCTATGTAAGTGTCAACAACAGATATCAGATTGGTAATTGGGTATTACACTGTACAAAAGACTTTCTTTCAAGGACTATATAACTAATACAAACCATAAAATCAAACATGTCCGTACGCTGTATCCGTTTATAAATAGAAACTCGTGATTAAATATTGAAAACAAAATGTTTTTATTTGGTCGGTTTTATTAGGTAAATTTTCCAAACTGTAATTTTTTACGGTGCACCAGTCTCGCCAAATATAGCCAAATGTCACATAAGCCAGTTGCAAATCACACAAAATAAAGTTTTGAAGCTTATATTAAATCTTCCGTGGCATCATTCCACGTTAGATCTACACTGTCGAGCCAATATTGAATTGGTAGATATAAGATTATAGCGACTATCGCACAATTTCATAACCAAGTGAAAACTCTTAAATTATTGTAAGATACCATTCACAAATAATTTGTAATTATAACAAAGAGTGAAATAAATTGAATTGAATTGATTAAATTGCCTAAAAGGAAGCAGCAGGCCAACCTACAAATAAATAGGTGAACGTGAACACCGAGTCTTGAACGAGACACTGCAATTTTATTACACCACCGTTGCACAGTGGGGTCTTTGCGTTGCAAAAATCATAACTTTTAAGCCAATCAAAATATTTCAAAATTTTAAAAGCATTTGACTGAGAATTCTTTAAGCTTAAAGATGCTACGTACAGGGCGATGCATTAACAGGGTGCTTCACAGTTTTATGTCATACATAAAGTGTGATTTTAGTTAAAAAAAGACATGAAAAAGCAAATTTTTGTATTACAAATAATTTTAGTTTTATAATTATTCTTAAATATGAATAGATAAATAAATATAATATAAAAATTCTTACGAATTAATAAATTTTTAAAAATTGTTCTGGTAGTAAATTAATTATTTATAATTTTGTTTTCATGTTTTTTTTTTCACAAGAAGTAAAAAGAAACCACATCGGTAATTTTAACGACTAATATCACTAACCATACAACACATAGACTGGACATCGGAACAAAGTTGCTCAGCGCTCGGAATTTGTATCAGGGCTCCCAGACAACTTCGTATTTGCTCGGCTCGGTAACTGAGGCTCCCGAAAAAAACAAGTAAGAGTGTTTTAGTCGAGTCTGCTCGACTAGGAGATACTCTGAGCCCTGTGAAGAGTCATATATCAAATCATTCTACTTTTTTTTTTTGTTATGCATACATACAAACAATACATACACACACACACATATATGCACGCACGCAGCTTATGCGTCTGCCACCTGCACAGTTGACCCAGCGACTGCGCTTGGGCTGCAATGTGAGCATTACTATGGGAACATAATTGTTTAATAACTTTTTTTTAGCGATGGACTAACTGCATCAAACTTTCCCAACTCATTAATGGCATCTATATGTGTGTATTTGCCAAGGCACAAGACTCTAGTATTTTATATATATTTTGTTACAAATAGGGGGCTATTGGGGGCGAATTAGGCATCGCATCCAAAATCTAAAGCTCTAGCTCAAACAATGTACAAAATACGCTGTAGAAACTTATTTTCGATAAGCATTAAAATCGATCAACTTACAACAAAAATAGTTATCGTTCATACGAAGTAAACTTGACCTGCGGTCTATACACAGACCTACAAAAAAATTCAAGCCTCTGGGTCATCTACGTTTTGAGATCGTCGCGTTCAAACATACGGACAGGGCTAACTCGACTCAGCTCGTCGCCCTGATCAATAATATATATATACTTTCTCCTTCTGTCTGTTACATACATTTAACAAAACACCAGGGTGAGGGTGGTGCGCCTAGGACTGCTGCTTCTGCTATGGCATCTTGCAGTTTATTCGTTACGTACTCTGCATCTTCTGGTGAGCGTAGTTATATTTACCTATGGAGTAAAAAATCTAGAATACGCTTTAAGATTGCTAGATCTGATCCTGTGGGCAAAAGTCGTAACAAATCTACAAGACTATTCTAGCTCTTAGCCTGTTCTACGCCACCAAGTGTATGGAATTAATGCGAAGATTCACTTAAACAAACTGTGAGTACTTTAAACAAAGACGCTAAGGAATATCACTGGGGCCCCATGGTATATAAGATCCAAAGATATAGGGCCGATCTAAAATTGGCGACAAAATACAAGAGGTGACCAAAAAGTACCAAGTGAGATTAAGTTCTCCCCCGAATAATCAGGGCAGGCGTCTAGGAATCGCAGCTCAAAACTCCTTCAGCCTCCGCACGAGTACTAGATGTGGATAACTATCGATAGCACTATCGGCACTATCGAGACTCAATCGATAGTATCAGACTATTTCGATAGTGGCCCATCCACTATCGATTGTGTTGTCGATAGTGGGCGTCTCACATCGCTAATCTATTTTTTCCTGCTCATGTTCTACAAAAGCAATTTAAGACACATGGATCGCTTTACAATAGGTATGTTTATTGTATTATACATAATTGTTTGATAATATATAAAATGAGTTGAAACAAACTGACTTTCCAAATATTAAAAGCCTGTTCTGCAAATATATGTGCGTTCCCGCTACGTCCGTGGAATCCGAAAAAACATTCAGTAAGGCGGGTCAAATGATTTCGAAGAAGCAAATGTTAACATTCTTTTGTTTCTTAATCAAAACTTTTGGCTGAAATAAACCATAAATGTCTTATATTTGGGGAAAATAAATTTGTTTGTCGGGCTACACTATCGACGGTACTAGCGATAGTCTCGTTTAGTACTATCGCCACTATCGATGATTCTGAAAAAACAATTGTCGAAAATCGATGGCGCCCAATATCGATAGTTCTCCACCTCTAACGAGTGCAAGTAGAATACTAGCACGCTAGCACCCTCAAGACTTAATTGACCTTTTCTTGACTTAAGACATAAAATTATTAATAATTACATAGCACACATAACATAACATACATATCCGATAGCCAATATTTTCTTCTAAAAAATGTATAAATAAAATTACAATTTTCTTACAATTTTACACTGTGTGCTTAAAACAAAGGAAAGACATTTCGGTGTGTTCTTACGCATATACGAGCGTATCGCGGAAGTGACATTCCTTTTCACTCACATTCGGCTTAAAACAGAATCAAAATGAAGAGAGCTGGCGTCGCTATGTCATCAATAGAGTGCAGAAAAGTTCCAAAAACGAACACTGGTCAACGGCAGAGCAACAACAATTATTATAAACCGTTACAAGCGCTAGACGACTAAACTGATAACGAAAATTGTGATAAAGTTATAGTCAACAAAACCGAAAAAAAAGGTTCCTCTTATTACGGTACTTAAAATTAGTGCTGAACAACTACATAGCATTTGCAAACTGCTAAATGTCAAAAAAAATTTCTATCGGAGTTAAATTACACTGCGATGAAGAGGTGGACTTTGCCAATATCTGCACCCACCGGCAAAGATCTAATCATAAGTTTTTCTCCTTTGCAAAAAAACATAATAAACCATACAAAGTTGTACTTACTGGCGTTGATGACACTCCCTCTGATGAGGTTAGAAACAAGCTTATCAAAATGAGACTTTAATGTACAGATGTCAAGTTTACCCAAAGGACACGACCCAACAACTAATAATATCTCGGTGTATGTAGTTCTTTGTCAACAAAGCCGCATTTGACTCAGTGTGACATGACAGCATAATTCACAAAATGATACTTATTAAAGTTATCTAGAACACAGCAGCTAATATTTCAGCTGGCTGTCCCCAAGGCACATTAGAGGTGCCAAACTATTGATGGTGGGTGCCATCGATTGTGGACGATAGTAATTTTCAAACAATTGATAGTGATTGAAAATCATTGAAATTTTTACGAAAAAAAACAAATAATTTGAATGTTATTTTAATTCATAAGGAACACTTTAAAACAACTATATTTTAAAATAATTCCACACATCCGAAATTTTACTTTTGTTTTTTTATGCAGGCTTCTCCAACACAAAATTTTTTCGCTGCAGAACTGCGTCCTAAAATTAGACAAAAGTATTCTAAGCATTCTTACTAATTATTTGAAAAATGTATTACATCGCTTAAGAAAGCGATCCATTTATATATTTTTACGAATTGTTATTTTAAACACTTTACAACTTTACACTTTTTAATATTTTTACACAAGCGACGCCACAAATAAACAAGTAAGAAAACTCTAGTCGGAGGTGCCCGACTAGAAGATCCCCTGAGCCCCGTCCGATTTTAATTGTTTAATACGCTATATAGCTTGCATATAACATTAAATTTTCCAAAATTAAATTATAATTTTGAAATTGTATTCAACTAGAATGCATGTAAATCAAAAATTAATAAATAATTAAATAAATAATCAAATTAACAAAAAAAGAAGAAGAAAAACAAACATCACCGCACCTGGACTCGAACCTGCATTTATTTACTACATATGTAACGTTAAAGCGCATCATCTCAAGTTGAGATTTTCAACTTGGATAAACACTTCATGTTAATAAATTAAAAAAAAAATAATTTAAAAAGTTACGCTGTTGTCACTGAGTTTCGAACCCGGGACCTTTCGTTTATGCGCTTTGCGTCTATCCACTACGCTACACCAGTAATGCGTTACTTTTTGGCAAAATGCAATGTAGTACTACAAGGCGATATGTGACAAATACAAAACTAAAGAAGCTAAAGAAGCACATCAATCGCAATTGTAATTCTTAGAATATGCTCAAATGCGCGCATATGAACGCATGAGTATGTGTACATACAAAAACGGTGGTCTGTTTCAATGTGTAAAGGGCGATATATGACAAATACAAATACAATTCAAACACAGATTTGGTTAAAGAATATGCTAGAATTGAATTTATTTGTGCACATGCATAAGCAGACGCGCTTACGCTCGTTTCAATGTGTGTATGTGAGAATATATGTATGTATGTAAATGTTTTTTGCTGCGCGTCGCAGCTTGCCACGTGCAACTAAACGTTTTGTTTAATAAATCGGGACTGACTTAACGGAATTTGATGAAACTTTCAGCATATGATTTTATTGAATTTTTTACATTTTATAAAAATGATAATTTATTCACATGGTTACTCTCCGTGAATGGTTAAGGGATGGATGGAGGGGGGGGGGGGGGTGTGGTTAATTAGGAAAAAGAGCCGGTATCCAAAAAATAAAAAAATAGAAATTGCATAAAATTCACATGAATCTATATGTAAAATTTGAGGAGTTTAGCTCTAAAGGTGTGGGAGATATAATTTTATAACCTGTTTTCGATAAGGTTTAAAATCGATAACAAAACAACGAAAATAGATATCGTTTTTTGGTAACAAACTTGACCTGCGCGTGCTATCCACGGACCCAACAAAAAAAATTCAAGTCTCTAGCTTGTCTAGATGCTTCAATCGACGCGTTCAAACATACGGACGGACGGACGGACAGACGGACGGACAGACAGACGGACAGGGCTAAATCAACTCAGCTCGTCGCCCTGATCAAGAATATATATACTTTGTGGGGTCTGACACGCCTCCTTCTGCCTGTTACACACATTTAACAAAACCATTATACCCTGATTTCCCATTTTCAATGGGCTCAGGGTATAACAAGTAAGAACGTTGCCTTAGGGCGAGACCTAAGGCGTGATACTCGTTTCCCACAGGGGCATCTGGTATTTTAAATTCAATAATTTATCTCAAATTTTGCATTTATGTAGATTCATGTGAATTTTATGCAATTTCAATTTTTGCAAATATAACTATGTGAATGAATTAGCATTTTTATAAAATGTAAAAAATTCAATAGAATCATATGCTGAAAGTTTCATCAAGTTCCGTTAAGTCAGTCGCAATCTATTAAACAAAACGTTTGGCCAATTATGACACGCACGCGTTAGGCAGCGACAGCAAAATATATTTACATTTACACATATGTACATACATTGAAACGTGCAAGCGCGTTTGCTTATGCATGGTCACAAATAAATTCAGCGCCATTCATTCTAGCATATTCTTCAACCAAAATTGTTATTGAGTTGTGCTTGCATTTTCAGCCGCTTCTTTAGTTTTGTATTTGTCAAATATCGCCCTTTATACGCATACATTCAACCGACCACCGTTTTTGTATGTACACATATAAATAAATACATACGTTCATATGCGCGCATTTTAGCATTTTCTAAGAATCACAATTGCAATTGATTTATGTTTATATTATGTTTGCATTAACAGCAGCTTCTATAGTTTTGTATTTGTCAAAAGTCGCCCTTGTAGTGAAGTAATTTCGGATTTGCCAACAGACAATGCAAAACTGATGTGGCGCAGCAGGTAGATGAAAAGCGTGTAAGCAAAAGGGTCCGCGTTCGAGACGCGGCGGCGACGGCATGAAAATAGTTGCGCAGCTGTTCGTGCCTACATACATACATACCTGATGGGACCTATCGTCAATTTTTTTGTGTGTAAATAATTTTGTTCGGACTAAGTCGATTACACAAATATCGGTATTTGATATTTACATTTTTTGTCAGGGTCACACACACAAAAAGAAAATAACATAACTGACCTAGGCTATACGAAAAATGATAATTTTAGCAGATAAATTATTTGCAGAACTTCAACATTAAATCAAATTACATATATTTCTCAGAAATGCCGTTTGTCGTCTTAGCAATTCTTATTAAGCTTATTTATATAGGTGGCACAGGCATATGAATTTTGCAGCTGGGCGTTACAAATTTTGTTGCCAATTTGCCACGCCCCCAGTAGGCGTAGACATATCATATTTGGCAAGTTCCTAGAAGGAGTCTAGGGTAGCGTAACTGCAAAGTTTGGATGCTTACACTCCAAAAATGTGAAAGTTACAGGGTATTTTTTCCATATACCACGCCCCCAAAGGGGCGTAAGATTTATTTTTGGGGAATCAATAGAGGGGGCCCCCAGTAACACAAACATCCAATTTGGAATCGTCTAGCTCTAAAACTGTAGGAGCTATAAGCTTTTTCCGATTTGCCACGCCCCCTGAAGGCGTAGGTATGTCCGCCATATCTTTTTGATCTTGGCTTGCTTATCCGAGTATATATATCAAATTTCAAGTCTCTAGCATCAATAGTGCTCAAAATATAGCTGAATTTGTAAAATCACTATATATTCAGATCCGATTTGCCACGCCCCCAGTGGGCGTGGACATAAAATTTTCATCAATCTTTATAGAATCGAAGCGTTAAGATACGTGCCAAATTTCAGCATTCTAGCTTTAAAACTGTAGAAGTTACAGTTTTCCCGATTTGCCACGCCCCCAATGGGCGTAGATATATCCGCCATATCTTTTTGAACTTGGGTGGTCAACGCAAGTATACATTCCAAATTTCAACTCTCTAGCTCTTCAACTAATATGATTTCTATGATTTCTATTAACTATGGGCGCAACCATTTTCCGATTTGCCACGCCCCTAGTGGGCGTATCCGGAAAATCTTGACACTTTATAATTCGAGGGTATACACGAGTATATGTTCCAAATTTCAAGTCTCTAGCTTCAATAGCGTAGAAAAATATTGCATTCATACGGACAGACGGACAGACGGACAGACGGACAGACAGACAGACGGACATTTCACAAAACCAATATACTCTTTTTCCCTTTGGGAAACGAGTATAAAAAGCGCGAATATTTGCTTGGTGATGTGTAAATCGCTCTTTTGACGATACTATCGTCCCCTATCGAGACTTTGAACCATCGATATTTCAATACCTCGATAGTGTCCTACCATCGATGGTGACGATAAAGCCATCGACAGTTTGGCACCTCTGAGGCACATGCCTATCGCGTATTCTATATAATATATATACCTCTGATCTCCCAACACCCCAATGCACAAATTCGGTTTTTGCGAACGACACAGCAATTCTTTGTTGGGGAATTTTTCTGCAAATATAGCTAGAAACCTCCAAACAGAATATGACTATTTAGATTTTAGATATTTCTCCCAATGGAAAATTTTAGTCTACCCAGAAAAGACCAAGGCAGTACTTTTCACAAACAAACAAGAGGACATCTATGTAAGTGTCAACAACAGATATCAGATTGGTAATTGGGTATTACACTGTACAAAAGACTTTCTTTCAAGGACTATATAACTAATACAAACCATAAAATCAAACATGTCCGTACGCTGTATCCGTTTATAAATAGAAACTCGTGATTAAATATTGAAAACAAAATGTTTTTATTTGGTCGGTTTTATTAGGTAAATTTTCCAAACTGTAATTTTTTACGGTGCACCAGTCTCGCCAAATATAGCCAAATGTCACATAAGCCAGTTGCAAATCACACAAAATAAAGTTTTGAAGCTTATATTAAATCTTCCGTGGCATCATTCTACGTTAGATCTACACTGTCGAGCCAATATTGAATTGGTAGATATAAGATTATAGCGACTATCGCACAATTTCATAACCAAGTGAAAACTCTTAAATTATTGTAAGATACCATTCACAAATAATTTGTAATTATAACAAAGAGTGAAATAAATTGAATTGAATTGATTAAATTGCCTAAAAAGTAGCAGCAGGTAAACCTACAAATAAACAAATAAAAACAAGTAAGCAAACTCTAGTCGGAGGTGCCCGACTAGGAGATCCCTTGAGCCCCGTCCGATTTTAATTGTTTAATACGCTATATAGCTTGTATATAACATTACATTTTCCAAAATTAAATTATAATTTTGAAATTTTATTCAACTAGAATGAATACGTATATGAAGAAAAAACAAACATCACCGCACCTGGACTCGAACCTGCATCTACTACATATGTAACGATAGAGCGCATCATCTCAACTAGCACAACCACCTCATGTTTATACATTAAAAAAAAACATTTAAAAAGTTACGCTGTCGTCTCTGAGATTCGAACTCGAGACCTTTCGTTTACGCGCTCTGCGTCTATCCACTACGCTACACCAGAAATACGTTTCTTGTTGGCAAAACGCAAAGTAGTACTACAAGGGCGATATGTGACAAATACAAAACTAAAGAAGCTAAAGAAGCAGATCAATCGCAATTGTAATTCTTAGAATATGCTGAAATGCGCGCATATGAACGTATGAGTATGTGTACATAAAAAAACGGTGGTCTGTTTTAATGTATGCGTGCAAAGGGCGATATATGACAAATACAAATACTATTCAAACACAGATTTGGTTGAAGAATATGCTAGAATGAATGGCCTTGAATGTATTGGTGCACATGCAAAGCAGAGGCGCTTGCACGTTTCAATGTATGTGTATGTGTATATGTTTTTTGCTGCGCGTCGCTGCTTGCCATGTGCGTGTGATAAATGGATGAAACTTTCAGCATATGATTCTATTGAATTTTTTACATTTTATAAAAATGATAATTTATTCACATGGTTATATTTGCAACAGACTCTCCATGAGTGGCGAAGGGGAGGAGGTTGTGGGTTAATTAGTAAAAAGAGCCGGTATCCAAAAAATAAAAAAAATAGAAATTGCATAAAATTTACATGAATCTATATGCAAAATTTGAGGGTTCTAGCTCTAAAAGTGTGGGAGATATAATTTTATAACCTATTTTCGATAAGGTTTAAAATCGATAACAAAACAACAAAAATAGATATCGTTTTTTGATAACAAACTTGACCTGCGCGTGCTATCCACGGACCCAACAAAAAAAATTCAGGTCTCTAGCTTGTCTAGATGCTTCAATCGACGAGTTCAAACATACGGACAGACGGACGGACGGACAGACGGACGGACAGACAGACGGACAGGGCTAAATCGACTCAGCTCGTCGCCCTGATCAAGAATATATATACTTTGTGGGGTCTGACACGCCTCCTTCTGCCTGTTACATACATTTAACAAAACCATTATACCCTGATTTCCCATTTTCAATGGGCTCAGGATATAAAAAGAAAAACACACATCACCGCACCTGGGCTCGAACCTGCATCTATTTACTACATATGTAACGTTAGAGCGCATCATCTCAACTAGCATAACCACTTCATGTTTATAAATTAAAAAAAAAATTATTTAAAAGTTATGCTGTTGAAACTGAGTTTCGAACTCGGGACCTTTCGTTTATGCGCTTTGCGTCTACCTACTACGCTACACCATTGTTGAGTTGCTTGTTGGCAAAACGCAAAGTGTACTACAAGGCGATATGTGACAAATACAAAACTAAAGAAGCTAAAGAAGCAGATCAATCGCAATTGTAATTCTTAGAATATGCTGAAATGCGCGCATATGAACGTATGAGTATGTGTACATACAAAAACGGTGGTCTGTTTCAATGTATGCGTGTGAAGGGCGATATATGACAAATACAAATACAATTCAAACACAGATTTGGTTGAAGAATATGCTAGAATTGAATTTATTTGTGCACATGCATAAGCAGACGCGCTTGCTCGTTTCAATGTGTGTATGTGAGAATATATGTAAATGTTTTTTGCTGCGCGTCGCTGCTTGCCACGTGCGTGTGATAATTGGCTAAACGTTTTGTTTAATAAATCGGGACTGACTTAACGGAATTTGATGAAACTTTCAGCATATGATTTTATTGAATTTTTTACATTTTATAAAAATGCTAATTTATTCACATGGTTACTCACCATGAGTAGTGATGGGGTGGTGGAGGGGGGGTTGCATAAAATTCACATTGATCTATATGCAAAATTTGAGGAGTCTAGCTCTAAAGGTGTGGGAGATAAAATTTTTTTTACCTGTTTTCGATAAGGTTTAAAATCGATAACAAAACAACAAAAAGAGATATCGTTTTTTGGTAACAAACTTGACCTGCGCGAGGACCCAACAAAAAAAAATTCAAGTCTCTAGCTTGTCTAGATGCTTCAATCGACGCGTTCAAACATACGGACGGACGGACGGACGGACAGACGGACGGACGGATAGACAGACAGACGGACACGGCTAAATCGACTCAGCTCGTCGCCCTGATCAAGAATATATATATACTTTCTCCTTCTGTCTGTTACATACATACATTTAACAAAACCATTATACCCTGATTTCCCATTATTAATGGGCTCAGGGTATAAAAATAGCGCGAAGCAGAATCAATCTTCAAGACATCGGCCGAACAACAGCGGACAAAAATTGAAATTTGCTGACATGCGATTCCATTTCTTTGCTGCTGAGTGAAGAGTATGCCGAATTCTTGAAACCGTTTGCCATGCTCATGCAAAATGTTCGCTTATTCATGATTTTTTACGCAGGGTATGAAAGCGTTGGTGCACTTAACAATAAGGTTTCAAGACAAGCATGCACACATTCTAACAGTCCCTTACTACATATGTGTGTATTCATGTGCCTAGCCTAAAAATTCGTCTATTTTAATTAAGGTTTAATTTTGCCAATTAATCTAACTTTGAAGGGCCATAACTAGCCTAAAAATTCATCTGTTTTAATTAAGTAAAAAAGCTCTAGTCAGGGGTGTCCGACTAGGAGATATCCTGAACCCCATCCGATCTTAAATTAAACAAGCGCGTAGACAAGCTGACACCACTATATGCAGAAGGCATAATTGAAGCAGATTTAGGTACGACAGTTGAATGAATACACTGACTATGTTGGGGTTTAATCGAATACTCATGAATGAGTACACGGACTGTGATGTTGTTTAGTCTGTATTGTACTGATCTTTATTCTTCTGAGGCTGGGTATATATACCCAGCCTCATGCATAATTTCAACCCTTAAAACTAGCGTGTCTATTGCTGAGTGTGTAAGGCTCAGCATTGGTCTATTGAATTCTTATATTATTGCTGAGGTTGTAGGGTTCAGTGTTCGTCTATTATCTATTCTTAACCTATCGCTGACGTTGTAAGGGTCAGCGTTCATCTGGCTATTCTTAGATTCCACACATGAGGCCTTTCTCTATCTATCGCACTGCATGCTAGTGCGTAGATGGCATGTTTACATATTTATGTATATTTTTATGTTCATGCCTGAACATTCTGCGGGGGCCAGAAACGGTGACAAGTAGTAGTTGCTGTCTCTGGTTTCTGCTCTTAATTATATACAAGACATTGACAATTATTACTATTCCAATCCTTGTATAGTTTATGTTCGTGCCTGAACATTCTGCGGGGCCCGGAAAATGTGATAGCCAGATATGGTTCGGTACTCAGCTGCTACATTGGTCTTCTGCGGTGGTGGCAATTCCCATTCCTTGTGAGTCGGTTCACTTAAAAATGTGTATACCTTTTCCTGATGTCGCCAATTGTTGAGCTATTGAAAGTGGTTTTATTTGGGATGCAACCGAATTACTTGTAATGGATATGGTATTTTTGTTACTCTTTACTCCACCAATATTTGTTTTTGTTTTTTTCAACTAGAACTTTATTTTCTTGTCCCTTTGTAGTTGTTTTAGATCGGTTTCCCATTGACCATTTAGCTTCTTCTAATCCTCCCATGTGGGGGGCTTGCCGGAGGGATGAAATGCCTTTTGATGTTTCCTTTTTCTGGCACTGGTTTCAGACCACTATTTACTTGTTGTAGTTTGTTTCCGACTAGCATCACATTCCTCTGCTTTGGTCGAACTGCTGCTCTATGTGGCTTATAGTATTTGCCTTGGCCGATAGTGTCTACTGGTTCCATGTGACCTAGCTTCCAAAATTGATCGAAGTCGTCTTGGTACATCGTTGTTGCTGCACTGATGACCTTGTTGTTTGATGATCTATCTATGTTGCCGGAAACAATCCATCCAAGCTTAGTTTTTTGTCCCAGCGTTCCGTTGATCTTTATAACTTTTCCCAGCATTATTTGGGGAAGTAGATCTACGCCAATGATGACATCAATTCTGCTTGGCTCGTTGAAATATGGGTCTGCTAGTTCGCAGCCCATCCAATCTTTATTGACATCCATATCAATTTTCTTGTTCGGTAGAGCTCTCTGTAGTTTTGGCATTATCAGTGCCTGCGTTGTGGTGATGAATTTACTTGACATTCTTGGTTTGATTGTTAAATAAACACTATTTTTCAGCATTTCAACATTTTGTGACATTCCCTGAACTTCCACGTTCCGCTGGATTCGGCGAAGTTTTAACTTTTGTGCAGCTTCTTCCGAAAATACTGTTTTTTGTGATCCTCCATCGATGAGGGACCTTAGTTGCTCATATTTTCCGGATTTATTTTTAATCGAATGAGCGCAGTTGCCAGCAACGTATCTTGTCCTTTGTTTTTTTTAAGACAATTGCTGCTGAAGGTCTCTTTTTTGTTTGCATTCTGGTGCAGCAAATTGTTGTGTGGTTTGCCGCATTTGTTGCATGTCCAATCTATCTTGCAATCATTAATGCAATGGGTGCCTAGGCATTTAAAGCATAGAGCGTTTTGAGTTACAAATTCCTTGCGCTTTGTAATTAGCTCTGCTTTAAATCTTTGACACCTGGCTATTTCGTGGCCATCCAGTTTACAAAAACGGCATCTTTTGTAGCTCGTTTTCGTTGTTTCCATAAACTTCTGGATGGCTCTTTTTTGCACTGAGTCTACTGTACTGTGTAGTTAATCAATAAACTCGAGCACATTCTTCAAGGACTGGATTTCTTTGGCTTTCTTTACGTGTTGCTCGTAAAGTTGTAGCACTTCCGTCGAGAATCTTCTTAGCAAAATCTGAGCTATTTTATATCCACATCGTTACCAATTTGGCCTTTTTGTTTGACGATGTGAATACACTCATTTGCTGTGTCCAAGAAATTGCGGATCGTGCCTTCATCATCGTTCTTCAGCAGGTCCATGTCCACTAGTTGGTTAACGGCGTTTGCGAATATTTTGCGCGTATTTTCGTAGCACTTGCATATTAGTTCCCACGCCGAATTGTAACTAGCGGATGATCCACTTAATAAGTGACTTACTACCATTTGGGCTTATCCATTTAAACACGATTTGAGGTAGTTCAGCTTCCTTGTGTCGCTGATATCCTTCCTTTTGTGAATTGTATCGGAGAACAAATTGAAGAACGTTGGCCAGTCTTTGGGATTGATGATAAATCCGCGAACGCTGACTGGACTTTTTTCCACCAGATAGATAATGTTTCTTTGAACAACAGTTTCTTCCTGATCGCTGCGCTCTATGTTGGCATGCACATCTTCCATGTGTTCCCTTACTTTTAGAGCTTTTCTCTCCCCATCGTCTACCAATACATCCATTGGGTTTGCACTTCTTTGTGAAAATGGACTTTCCTGTCTTTCCTTGGATGTTTCCAATCGCAATTGCCCATGCTCGCTCGTTGATGGTTTATCGGTGTCCATAGGTTGGTCGGCAACTTCGACCTTCATCAGGGCCTCTTTGTGGATCCTGATTTTTTCCATGGTGACTTCATATACTTTGTCAATAAAATATGGATGCTTGATGACACCGATTTTGATTAGCAGTGAGTGATTGGCAGTGAATTCTGCTGCCAACTTATCCACAACTGCACAGTCATCCTTTTTAGCTATGGCGTGCAGGATACTGTCATATATATCCGATTGCTTCTTAAGCAACTCTAATGATTTGTCAGACAGCATGTTGTTGTTTGTTGTTTTGTGTATATTTGGTGTAATTGTAAATTTGATTTTTGGCTTGTTGGAGGTGTTTTTGTTTTGATCGCCTGGTTGATCTTGCTGTGCCTCTAGTCACAGCTTGAATTGGTAAGCCAAAGAAAACAAACTCTTTTATACAATGTTTTCACTTTTGAATACACTTGTCACAACGTTTGGTAGTCTGTGGCTCCGGTTCGAAGGACCATGAATGAATACACTGACTATGTTGGGGTTTAGTCAAATACTCATGAATGAGTACATGATGTCTGTATTGTACTGATCTTTATTCTTCTGAGGCTGGGTATATATACCCAGCCTCATGCATAATTTCAACCCTTAAAACTAGTGTGTCTATTGCTGAGTGTGTAAGGCTCAGCATTGGTCTATTGCATTCATATTTTATCGCTGAGGTTGTAGGGTTCAGTGTTCGTCTATTATTTATTCTTAACCTATCGCTGACGTTGTAAGGGTCAGCGTTCATCTGGCTATTCTTAGATTCCACACATGAGGCCTTTCTCTATCTATCGCACTGCATGCTAGTCGTTAAGTACGTAGATGGCATGTTTACATATTTATGTATATTTTGATGTTCATGCCTGAACAACAGTTCTTATAAAAGGGAGGACAATATTAGGAAATAAGATATCAATACTATAATTCGTTTCTTATGCCAACTACAATTTAAGTATTACTTCAAATGACACTCATGACGGCGACTGTTAAACTGATGAGCTACACTTACTCGGACTACATACGAAAACTGAACGATGACGTAAAGATCCGGGACAAATACGGCTACCTAAGACACACAACGAATATAATATCGTACTAGACTATCATAGACGAGACTCGACAAATGTTAAAATTATTCAAACAGGACAATATACAGAAAGTATTGACTACTGTCCTGGGCCATACTGAAACTCTAGTAACCACACTTAAGGCGAATAACAGACATGTAGCTTAAATATGCTACGAACCGGCCTCAAGGTGATAGCAGGGATTCCTGATTTCGGCGATTGGGAACACATCAAGTTTAGACAAAAACAAGTAAGAAAACTCTAGTCGGAGGTGCCCGACTAGGAGATCCGCTGAGCCCCGTCCGATTTGCATTGTTTAATACGCTATATAGTATGTATGTAAATAAATAATTAAATAAATAAACAAATCAACAAAAAAGAAGAAAAAAAAACAAACATCACCGCACCTGGACTTGAACCTGCATCTATTTACTACATATGTAAAGTTAGAGCGAATCATTACGCGTTTTGCGTCTATACTCTACG
Organism: Drosophila meridionalis; assembly: GCA_035045145.1. Classification (NCBI taxonomy): domain Eukaryota; kingdom Metazoa; phylum Arthropoda; class Insecta; order Diptera; family Drosophilidae; genus Drosophila; species Drosophila meridionalis. Next base: position 37,209 of record JAWNPG010000013.1, on the reverse strand, counting down.
CCACACTAGTACTGGATTGCTTCTTGGCAAAACCCAAAGTAGTACTACAAGGGTGATATCTGACAAATACAAAGCTAAAGAAGCTAAAGAAGCAGATCAATCGCAATTGTAATTCTTTAAATATGCTGAAATGCGCGCATATGAACGTGTGAGTATGTGTACATACAAAAACGATGGTCTGTTTCAATGTATGCGTGTAAAGGGCGAATATGACAAATACAAAACTACAAAAGCGACTGAAAATGCACAGAAGCGACTGTGCACATGCATAAGCAGACGCGCTTGCACGTTTCAATGTATGTGTATGTGTAAATGTTTTTTGCTGCGCGTCGCTGCTTGCCACGTGCGTGTGATAATTGGCTAAACGTTTTGTTTAATAAATCGGGACTGACTTAACGGAATTTGATGAAACTTTCAGCATATGATTTTATTGAATTTTTTACATTTTATAAAAATGCTATTTTATTCACATGGTTATATTTGCAACAGACTTTCCATGAGTGGCGAAGGGAAGGAGGGTATCAAAAAAATAAAAAAATACAAATTGCATAAAAATCACATTAATCTATATGCAAAATTTGAGGGGTCTAGCTCTAAAGGTGTGGGAGATATAATTTTATAACCTATTTTCGATAAGGTTTAAAATCGATAACAAAACAACAAAAATAGATATCGTTTTTTGGTAACAAACTTGACCTGCGCGTGCTATCCACGGACCCAACAAAAAAAAATTCAAGTCTCTAGCTTGTCTAGATGCTTCAATCGACGCGTTCAAACATACGGACAGACGGACGGACGGACGGACGGACGGACGGACAGACGGACAGACAGACAGACGGACAGGGCTAAATCGACTCAGTTCGTCACCCTGATCAAGAATATATATACTTTGTGGGGTCTGACACGCCTCCTTCTGCCTGTTACATACATTTAACAAAACCATTATACCCTGATTTCCCATTTTCAATGGGCTCAGGGTATAAAAAAGTAAGAGTGCTCTAGTCGAGACTGCTCGACTAGGAGATACCCTGAGCCCTGTGAGCCAAATATCATATCATTCTATGCTCTTTTTAAGCATGCATAAAAACAACATATACACACGCATACATACATATGTACGCACGCATAGGCGCGCGCTCTGCCAACTGCGCAGTCGACGCAGCGACTTAATTGCTTAATAACTTTCCTTAGCGATTGACTAACTGAATAAAACTTTCACAACTTATTAATGGCATTTATATGTGTGTATTTGCCAAAGCACAAGTCTCTAGTATTTGATTTGCGCTTTTTACAAATAGGGGGCTATTGGGGGCGAATGGGGCGTGGCATCCAAAATCTAAAGATTACGTAATCTCCGTATTCATGACACGCAACTACACAGTAAATTTGAAGTCTCTAGCTCAAACTATGTACAAACCAGGCCTTAAAAACCTATTTTCGATAAGCATTAAAATCGATAACATTACAACAAAAATAGTTATCGTTCATACGAAATAAACTTGACCTGCGCGTGCTATCCACGGACCCAACGAAAAAAATTCAAGTCTCTAGCGTGTCTAGATGCTTCAATCGACGCGTTCAAACATACGGACAGACGGACGGACGGACAGACGGAGAGACGGAGAGACAGACAGACGGACAGGGCTAAATCGACTCAGCTCGTCGCCCTGATCAAGAATATATATACTTTGTGGGGTCTGACACGCCTCCTTCTGCCTGTTACATACATTTAACAAAACCATTATACCCTGATTTCCCATTTTCAATGGGCTCAGGGTATAAAAAGTCCATAGAGTCAGGTAACCGACAAATTGAAATTAGCACTTAAATACAAACTAGATTAAACGAGCTGACTAGAACACTTAATACAATAAGTTACAAGTAAGAAAGCTTTAGTCGGGGTTACCCGATATTCTGAATCCTGAAAACTGACTTTCCAAATATTAAAAGCCTGTTCTGCAAATATCTGTGCATTCCCGCAACATCCGTGGAATCCGAAAGGACATTCAGCGAGGCGAGCCAAATAATTTCGGAGGCGAACACGCTTAAAGAAACAAATGTAAACAATCTTTGTTTCTTAATCAAAACTTTTCGCAGAAATAAACCAAAAATTTCTTGTATATGGTGAAAATAAAGTTGTTTGTAGGGCTACACTATCGAAGGCACTATCGATAGTGCCGTATAGCACTATCGTCACTATCGATGGCTCTGAAAAAACAATCGTCGAATATTCATGGTGCCCACTATCGATACGCACGCCTCCTTCTGCTTGTTACATACATTATCACACACCCATTATACCCTGACTTATCATTTTCAATGGGATCAGGGTATAAAAATCGGGATTTTGTGTACTTCTCAGATCCATGGCTGTCAACTCATAATTTTTTTTTTTTCAAAAGAATTTTTTATAGCTGCTTCTTGTCTTAGACTCTATAGCACAGTTATCATTAAACCTTAATCTATATTGTGGGCTAAAATCCGGTATTTACATTACTTATAGTTAGTTATTTTAAGTTAATTATTAGTTATAATTATTTATGGAGATCTGTGGTCCAACGGGTGAAGCCTTTTAAGTCTTCGCCTATTGTTGTTGTGTGCCAGGTCAGTAGCCAGTCGATTTGGGTGCGCCAAAAGCCTGTCCGCGTACCTTGAGGAGTGACGTCCTTCAGTTCAGCAATTGTTGGCATTTTTAGATCGCTGTGGAGCACAGAATTGCGAACGTCACAGCTAGCACCTGTGAGTCGTAACACCGAGATATTACGTGAGCTGACTTCTGTGAATTGTTGGTTATGCACCAGATGCGGGATAAACAGGTCACTATACCAGACCCGCTGCAGCACTCCAAAGTAACTCACCTATCAGAATTGCCCGTCCTGTTAGTGGCGTATCTTATGCCCAAGCACTGCGCGGAGAGGGTAGAAGTCCAATCCAGCCAACAAATGAGAATTTCCTCGCTGAACTTCTCCAAAAACAACAGACGATGGAATCAGCTCTGATCTCAAAAGGATAAACGAAATGTATACACAGCAACAACGCACAGTAGGGCCTTTGCTCATTTTGTGTTGCAAAAATCATCACTTTCGTTCCAAGTAAGGTAATTCCAAAATTTAAAAAGCATTTGACAGAGAATTCTTCAAGCTTTAAAATGAATCTACGCACAAGGTGCTGCGTCAACAGAATGCTTCACAGTTTTGTGCCGAACATGGAAAATGTGATTTTTATGCAAAAAATGTTTTTGTATGAAAAAGTTTTTTTTTCTTTTGTTTAAAATAATTTTTGTTTAATTATTAATCTTAAAGATGACAAGATAAACGATAAAAATATTAAAATTCTTAAAAAGAAAAAATAAAATTAAATTTTTCTGATAGTACTCGTTCACAGAAGGGGAATAAATATCTAATAGACTTAAATTCTCAGGGTTGCTGTTATCTGATTATTTTAGTTTTTTTCAATAACAAGTGTTAGTTGACAATATTTGGCATTAGGTAGAAACAAAAAGTGACAACAACCGCAATTGTAACGACCAAAATGCCAAAATACTCAGACCCTTCAATAAACATTTGCCGCCGGCAAATCTACCTACTGCGTCTACGCGTTAATTTGACCTTTTTTAGTGCATTTTCAGCGCATATTATGCCGATTTTGTTTTAGTTTGTTACTGTAGAAAACCAAACGGGCGCTTTCGGGCAACCGAATTTATGAATATTGTGTAAAACACATTGACAAATATCTGTATTTTAGCCGATTCGGTGGACTCGGGTGGACTCAGAAGATAGAGTCCACTTTATACCAAAAGATGATCAAATTTTTGAGGTTAACTAGAATTAGTCTAGCTCCTAAATTATTAATCATAATAACATACTTTTTCTTTTATTATGTTAAAAATATACCAATTTTTCCAACGATACCAAAACATTAACAATTGGTGCAATATTTTTCTTGCAATTCAATTGAAAAGTGGAAAATTTTTAAAAAAATTTCTCTGTTTGGTTAAATTTTGCAAATTGACCCCACTTTGAAGGCTCATAAAAAATGCTTAATAAATGCTTAAAATTAATCTATTTTCAAAAATCTTTTGGATTCTTAATCTAGGGGTAATTTCCAATCATTTGACACCAAGAAATCAAAAATCGGTGTTAGTCACTTTACTTATTTTTGCCACGCTCTGCCGGCAGAGGCCCCACTGTGCGTCGGTTGTCAAATGGAACTCTTTGTTGAAATCTGGGTAGGATAAAACTACGTCTCCTGCGACTAAAGCTCTTTTGACTTTGTTAAAGGAATCTATTGCGTCCTGGTCTAGCGTTATTGGATATATTTTTCAGAAGACGTCCGTTTTAATAGGTTAGTTAAAGGTTTAGCGAGCTTGGCGAAGTCGCAAATAAACCTTCTATAGTAACTAGCAAGTCCTAAGAAAGATCTCAGGTCTTTCAAAGTTCTAGGCGTTGGGAATTTTTCTATTGCTTTTACTTTGTCGATGTTTGTTTTTACACCTTGCCGGGATATGGTGAAGCCCAAGAAATTTACTTCTTCCTTGAAAAATTCGCATTTGTCTATTTGAACTTTCATGTTGGTTTCGTCTAGTGTTGCGAATATTACATCTAGATGTTTGGCGTGTTCGCTTTTGGACCGACTAAAGACGACAATATCGTCGATGTAGACGTAGCATATTTTTCCTATATGATCCCTTAGGATATCGTCTAACGTTCTTTGGAAAATGGACGCGGAGTTCTTAAGACCAAAAGGCAGTCGTGTAAACTCGAATTTTCCGCCGTTTATTGCGAAGGCGGTTTTCTCCATGTCCCTTTCTTTCAAAGGGATTTGGTGAAATCCGCTCTTGAGATTTAGTACGGAGAAATATTTGTTATCGCCCAACTGTGCGATTATCTCACCGATCTCGGGGATAGGGTACCTATCCGAAATGGTTATAGAATTGAGTTTCCGGTAGTCTATTACTACTCTGAACTTCTTTTCACCAGAGGCGTTGCTTTTTTTGGTACTATCCATACAGGTGCGTTGTACGGTGACCGTGAAGGTCTGGTAATGCCGGCTTGCAGCAGTTGTTGCATCTGTTTTTCGACTTCTGTTCTAAGCGAAGCCGGGTAAGGATAATGTTTACTGTACACTGGAATATCCGATGATGTTCTGATTTCCCCTTTCACCCTATTAGTGTAAGTCAATTTCGTCCGGGTCTGCGAAAAGGACGGGATGTTTCTGCGTAAGGGAATCTAATAGTTCGACTTGGGCTGGAGTCATGTGTTCTGTGCTGACTTTTATGTTGTTCACTAATTGGGTATTTAATTGATCAAAATGAAGCTTGTAATTGCCATCTAACGTCATGGTATTGTCCTTGACGTTTATTACGGCCTTGAATTCTTTTAGAGCATCGTTCCCAAGGATACTGTGGAAGGTTTTTAAGGTGGGTAATAGGAAGAATTTTGAGGGACGTCTTGACGGCCAAATAGAGCGATATAAGTGTGGTGAGTAATTAGGGTTTGTCCGCCAACAGAGTTGACATAGATTTCGGATTTTTAATTAAATGGGGTTGAATATAATTTTGGCTTGAACCGGTGTCAATAAGGAAATTAAGTGTGGTACCGTCTTGCGTTACACACTTGAAATAGGGTAACGATGATCTGTTTAGTCTAAAAAATGGGCGTCTGAAGCATAGATTGTATTAGCTTCTTGCTCTTGCTGTTCTACTTCGGCACCTGGCTCGTAGAAAGCTACTGCTTCAGCTACATCGGGGTTGTCGTAGTAAGCCTGTTCTTCGGGGCTAATATAGTTCAAACCAATTGGCTCTACTTCTTCGTTCGCTTGATCGGGTGCTCCCGCGGCAAGATGGAACTGCCTTTGGAACTTGAGTTGCGGCCCGCCTGGGGAAGGGGGCTGCTTTCCGAAGCTATCATTGGGCGAAGGCCTGTTCATATAATTGATACGGCCGGAGCGAAGAGATCCATCAACTTCCATAGCAACCGGTTTAGGTTCCGGTTTAGGAGCTACAGGGCGTTCTGGAGGATGCAATGGTCTCCCACCATATTGTTCATGAGATATGGGAGGTTGAGTGTAAGTTGGTCTAGTATTGTGGTTACGGAAGTCCGGGTTTCTCCAAATATTCGATGGGATTCCCATTGGATTGGGGTTGTAATAGAGTCTGGGGTTAAAAGCCTGCCAGTGAGTTGTTGTATTTGGTAACTGCTGTTTATGGGGTGCGAACCTAGGAGCGGAGGACTGTCTAGGGGGCAGTGTTGGGGTGTTTGCCGGAACTTCGGGGTAAAAGCGTTTCGTTGTTCTTGGTTCTCTACCAGTTCGCACAGGTGTAGGACGTGGCTGAGATCGCGAGGCTCTTTGATAGCTAATAGTGTGGGTAAATAACCGTTTAGTCCTCTAACAAAAGTATCCAAAGCCTTTTCCCGATAACTCTGAGTCAAAGCCCTAATGCTTTCGGGTGTCAACTCTTGGAGAGTGATCTGGTTTAATATCAAGGAGAGTTGATAGTAGACCGCCTGGTAGAATTCGGCAATGGTCAATTGGCCTTGGGTGAGCGAGAATAGTTGATACTCTAGTGTTTTCAGATCGCGCTTATCAGCGAAATGATCTGTTAAGTACTTTGAAATAGCCTTCCAGTTCAGAGGCATGTTATACGATTCCAGGACTACGTCAGCTTCACCAGTAACCTTGTTACGGATCGCTAGCGTTATGAGATAGTAAGCCTGTGTATCTTTCCTACCTTCGTATAAGCTCATAATACGTGACACGTTCTTCTTCCATGAGCCGAATTCGGTACGATTTCCAGAGAATTCCCTAATCAACTTTGCTAAGTCTGGCAGCTTTTCTTGGTCTCCTGGAGGAAGGGTTACAACCGGTACGTCGGCTAGCGTTTCCGCCCTATCGTTCTGGCCTTGGAAAATATCCCCTTTTCCTAATGTTTCCTTAATCAGGCTCACAATAACCTCCTTTAGTTGTGGGCTAGCTACGGGAGTACTTGTTGCATTTGTTTCTTTTTGATTAGTGCCTATCTTAAGGGCAGCCAACGAGCTAGCTAGTTCTTTATCCATTTCGTTTTAACTTGATTAGGCACTGTTTTGGTTTCAGACGGACAATGTTTAGGTTTCGTGAACATGTGTGTGCTTTTTAGTGTGTAATAAATTCTTAATGTAATATATTCTATTATTATAAATTGATCAAATTTATCGAAAGGAAAAAACATTTCTTCTTATTGAGCGTTGTTAATTATTGTTTTTTCTTAAATTTTAACTTCCACCATAATTATTTACTTTTAAAACTTTAATTATTTTTTATTCGCAAGTATTTTTCTCTTTTTTTGTTTTCGTATTCACTTAACTTATTTTTTCTTATTCACTAGCTTACGTAATTATCCTATACATTCGGCGACTCTCCGCGTTCGCTCCTCGGGTTTGTCCTTTTTGTCCTGTTTCCGGTGACGTTGGCGGAGTTCCAGATGACTTGTGACCCTCTGGCAGCACTGAATTTTACGCGTTCTTCTGCGGACGGACACTACAGAAGAGGTCGGCGATGATTATTGACACGCGGAATAGTTAACGAACAACCGTGTGGCGATGGGGCACAATCTAAATGTTGAACGCGATCCTTTACTAGGATACAATTCCGTGTGTCTCTGCTCGGGCGCCAATTAATAAAAACCGTTCGATGATTTATTCACAAAAAGCCGTCTGGCTGGTTTCTTTATTAAAACTCTACTGATAAGTGACAAAAATGAAATTTATAGTTATGGGCTGCCGCTGCTGCCTACGCTGCTATATAATTAATATTAGATGGTGCTCTCATTGTGTGTGTGCGTTATTGTGCGTATATATTGACTTCTTTAGCTGTTGGAGATACAAACATGAATAAATAAAAAACTAAATAAATGTTGCAATTAAAATGTTCACAGCTTATTTCAACCAGCACTTTAAAAAAAGTTTGTTGGGCTATAAAATCTAAACTATTGGCAATATCCAAAAAATTTAAACGCAGGTTGTTAGTGTGATGTTTTAAATATTACAAAACCAATTCATTTATTTTTTAAATATTTTTTCATTATTTAATAATGTTTAAAAACTAAAAAATGAGACCAAGACAGTTCCACAGCTTATTTCAACCACAAACTTTGCAGCTGATGAAAGACCCGTTATTTTGCAATGCAACGGTAGATTCTTGTTCTATGCTTTATACACTGATTTCGCAATGTGATGAAATAAGTTTGTGCTGAATTTTGAAAGCAGAATTTGCAGAAAATTTAATTTAGCAAAGTGGGACCACGTACACCTATTGAACAGCTGGAACTTGTTCTGAAATACTATAAAAATGGCCATTCCCGTAGAAAAATTACTGACATGGTTGGACTGAGTGATTCTACAGTTCAAAGCATCATATACCGTTTTGTTCGTGAAAATAGAACCCACGATACAGGTAGAAATGCTCCAAACAAAATTTTTATTCCCACGGACGAGCGCTATATTGTAAGAAAAATCCGGGATAACCCAAGGCTATCTGCTAGACAAGTAGCCAATGATGTTAAGGAGGAGTTGGGCAAGTCATGCTACCATTCGCCGTGTGCTTCGGGAGCATGACTTTAATGGTAGAGTACCACGCAAGAAGCCTTTTATAAGCGACAAAAGCAAAAAGTGTCGTTTAAAATTTGCACAGGAGCACTTGCACAAGGACATTGGATTCTGGAACACAGTATTATTTTGTGATGAGTCCAAATTTAATTTGTTTGGGTCGGATGGGCCCTCATATGTGTGGCGTAGGCCTAACACAGAGCTTGACGCAAAAAATTTGAGGGATACTGTAAACTATGGCGGAGGCAGCGTTTGGGCCCGTACGTCAGCAGCCGGGGTTGGGAACTTGGAGTTCATCGAGACTACGATGGATAAACTTAAATATCTATATGTTTTGAAGTCAAATTGAATCCAAAGTGCTCAGAAACTGGGCATAAAGGACGACTTCAGGTTTACCAAGATAATGACCCGAAACACACTGCGGGAATTTTTATTTATTTATTTATTATTAAAAGACATTGACAAAACTGGAGTCAACTTAAATGTAAACAATAGAAATATTTATATAATTATAAAGCCTAAAATAACATAAATTATCAATAATACCACCAACTCGGTGGGGGTACTTTATTTGCCAGTCCGGCCAGCTATGCCCCAATTCACAGCCATTTTAGTCAGTGATATTATAGAAGCTATACAAGATAGAGAGTATTTGTGGGAAACTTACAAATTAAATTAATTATAGTCTTAGATATTAGTACAAATTTAAGATTTACAGGCTACCACGAAGATGACCTGCAAGCAATGATTTTATTAAGGGAAGAGAGAGTTCAGAGGAGAACACATGATAATATTTATTATAATTACTACACAACACGTGAAACACGCTATGCAAAGAATAATCCGATGTGCATAAAGGTAAATACAACGGACGAAAGTGTCTGCTTGTTCTGGAGGGAACAGAAAAATTAAGCTGAACTAACAGACATGGCGAATCAATTTTACCAATAATCAAATTATGTAGGAAAACAATCCCCAGAATTGTTCTACGATTGATTAATGAGGGAAGATTAATAAGAAGAAGCCTACTCTGGTAAGATGGTAAACGAAGATTACGATCCCAGTTTAAATCACGCAACGCAAAAATAAGAAACTGTTTCTGGACCGATTCGATACGATCCTGATACAGTTTATGCTGTAGAGACCAAATAATTGAACAATATTCTAAAATAGGTCGAACCAGCGAAGTATATAATAGTTTTGTGATAAAGGGATCTTTAAACTCCTTTGACCAGCGTTTAATAAAACCAAGAGCACCTTTAGCTTAATTTATGATAGTAGAGACATGAAGATTGAAAGAAAATTTTGTGTCAAAAATAACACCCAGATCTTTGACAGTCAAAATTCGTTGCAAGGAAATGTTGTTAATAGTGTAATTAACAACGTAAAAGGTAATTCTCATAACACCTAGCATTTAAAAGCTTAAAATTTGACTTGGCTATTGAGTATTTAGACCAGTCAACGATTGAACCAGACTTTTTAAAATTCTTAAAACATTTGGTTTTAATGTTTCTAAAATTAGAAAGAGTCTGAGTAAACCAGGGGGGCTTATTAGAAGCAGGCCTAGAGTGGTACGAAGGGACACAGACATCAAGGATAGAGCTTAAAGTTTCATAGAAAATATTAGCTGCCAAATTAACATCAACTGAGTCGTATAAAAGCGTCCAGTCATTTGCATTAATTAAATCATTAAGCAAGACAAAATTGCATTTATAAAAACAGCGACGCCTTATTTGGGGAATCGGGGCAGAAATAGGTGACATCTTTATGGAAAACAAGACATCTAAGGTGGGATGATGCAAATCTTCTGGCATACAGATAGGGGTTGTTCTGGTAACATTAATGACAGAATCATCATTAATAAAAATCAGATCAAGTGAACGATTCAAATGATTCAAAATAGAGTTTATTTGAAACATTGATAGACTAAACAGTTCATCAAAAAGATAATGATCTGTAGATGGAATAAGGTAGTTAAAATTGGGAGCTGACGACCAAGTAGTGTTAGGTATATTAAAGTCACCTAGCACTATAAATAAGTCATTATCATTTACATGTTCAAAAATTTCCTTAATACAAGTTATATGTTGTGTATAGACTTGTACATCAGAAGAGGGAGGAACATATGAGCAAGTGACATATATGCAAAGAGATGGGAGAGTTATTTTGACCCCAATAATCTCATCTGATCAATCTGATTTGAAACTTAATGATTCGGAGAGAATATCAGCCTTAACAGCTATTAGGACACCCCCTCCTCTGCGAATCAATCGATCACATCTATAAATAGTGAAGTTATTAGATAGAATCTCACTATTATAAATTTAAGGACTAAGCCACGTTTCAGTGAACACAATGACATCATATTGAAAACTGAAACTGCTCAAAAATAAACCATTAAGTTTGGAATTTAGGCCTCGAACGTTTTGATATCCCAAAGACAGATTCGGTAAAGAATTTATACTATTTAGTTTTTTGATACAATACTAACTGAAGATTGTACCGAAGTAGGGTTCAGTGTTACGGGAGGTAATCGGTTTCGATTCTTAGGCTTGAATTCATGTACAACTATATGCGGTGGCCAAAACTTAGCATCACATATAGTTGTGAAGTGCTCAACCGGCACACTGATTTTAAACAAAGCAATTTCACGTGGTGTTGCGAAATTAAACTTCGAGATAAAAACAAAAAAAGCCTGGATAAAAAAACCTGCTTTCGAAGAGACACAACTGATAAAGTGGGCACCATGGGTTCAGAGGTCGCTAACAGATTGTTATTCACTGTTTGAACAACAACCGGGGACGCTCTTACTTTTATAGTGGGACTTTGATTAGGCTCGACAGTTTTATTAGAAGTACCAGTAGCACCAGGTGGTGTAGGCAAGTCTACAGAAGGTGGATTGGAAATAGAGTCTGGATTAGGTGAAGTAGGAGCTAAAGAATTTGGAGACAACATTGGTACAGAAGGTGGTACCAATAATGTTGTCGTCTCCATTAGATTGTGTGGAGTTTCAAAGTTATACTGTTTAAATATTTCTTCACCAGCTTCTATATCACTAGAAAGCTGTTTTGAAATATTACACAGTTTTAAAAATTGAACTCTCACCGAATTATACATCTTGGAAAAATTAATTTGTTTTTCCAAGCAACTCGGGCAAGACCAACGTAAACCACCGCAACCAATTTTGGTAGTGGACATGATTTTGTCATAGTCACGCCCAGTGAGGCCAGCACATTTACTGTGCATCAAGTTCTCACACAACCAGCAATTAACAAATTCTGATTGTGCAGAGTCAACAACCTGCCTAAAATAACATGATTTCTTACAGCATGTCATATTGGCAATTGGGGTTAAACAAAATTGAAGCGAGAAAAATAACAAAAAGCGAAAGAATGCAAAACTAAAAGAGATAAGAACGTGTTGAGAGCACTAAAAACAAACAACAACAAAAAGAGCGGCAATACTAATAAGAATCGCGCACAAATAAGAATACTGTGCACAAAACAAACTAATGAAAGCAAATTCAGACACAAGTGTGTATGCAACCAAAATGTAACATACAACAACAAGTGAGAGCAGATGAAACAGAAAGCCGGCAAACAGCGACGCAAAACAAAAACGATAATAGAAATCAAAATCGCCGATGCACCAAAACCGAAAATGAAAATCGGTAATAACTGAAGCACAAAGCACAGCGGATCAAACCTTGCACAGCAATGTAATGATAGTTATCCAAAGTTAACCGAACGCGATAGTGTGACAATTATAGTGAAATAATAAGTGATAATTTAATTAAAACTCAAGAGCAAAAAAAAATACGTCTGAACACTCTCAACTGAGAACTTGGCTGATCTGGAAATGTCCGCACGTTATGAAACCACCAGCCCAATCATCAGATTTAAATGTAATCGAAAATTTGTGGTCGATTTTGGAAACAAACATTCGCAAACACAAGATTTCAAACAAATCGGACCCAAAAACTACATTGGTTGAGGAATGGGAAAAAATTACTCCAGAAGTCACCAAAAAGTTGGTGGAATCTATCCCAAAAAGGCTTAAAATGGTAGTTAGCCAAAAGGGTGGTCACACCAATTATTAATTTGTTGTTATTTTAAGTTTTTATAATGTTAAATAATGCTATTTCATAAGTGGTTGAAATAAGCTGTGGAACTGTCTTGGTCTCATTTTTTAGTTTTTAAACATTATTAAATAATGAAAAAATATTTAAAAAATAAATGAATTGATTTTGTAATATTTAAAACATCACACTAACAACCTGCGTTTAAATTTTTTGGATATTGCCAATAGTTTAGATTTTATAGCCCAACAAACTTTTTTTAAAGTGCTGGTTGAAATAAGCTGCGAGCCACTGTGTATATATATATGTATATATATACATACACTGCGCGTCATCAGGTTAGCGCCCCCCTTTACTTTTACCGTCAATCCTCAATAAAATCTAAACCATCAGAGCTCCAATTTTAATTTTTTTTTTATATTATGCTTCATTCATTTCTCTTTAAAATAAATCAATAGTGGCTTCTGTAGCTATAAGGAATATTTTTTAATAAATGTTTTTCGGAAAGATACAAAAAAAATGTAACAAAAATTTGGTCATCAGGTTAGCGCCCCTGGGTTAAATTCAATTTAATTAAGTTGTAGGCGTATAATGGTAATTTATAACACCTGTATTTTCAATTTCTATCATTTTTAAGAAATATTAGTAGTGCATAGTCTCGCCTTTGTTAAAAATTACTTCAAAAATTCGATTGGGAATTGAATTATAAAGTTTTTGAATATAAGTAAATTAAATGGTTGACCAAGCGCGTTTGATGCCTTCGACTAACTCTGTCTTTGTACTATACTGCTTTCCGAACTCATACACTATCCTGACCAACCTTCCCCAGACGTTTTCAATGATGTTAAGGTCGGGTGAATATGGTGGTGACTCCATGAGATCAACTTTTTGACCCTGAATCCATGACTTCACGGATCGAGAAATGTGAATTGAAGCATTATCATGCTGAAAAGCCCATTGCAGGTTTTGGATATGCGGAAAAGCCGTTTTCAACACGTTGTTGTAGTCATGTGCGTTCATGCGCGATGTCAAAAATTGAATCTCGCAAGTGCCGTAGTATGACAATGCTCCCCACACCATAACCCCTCTCACCTAGCTATGCAATCGATCGAAGAGATGTTCTTCTTTGCGTAGATCATGAAAATAATTGTTATAACCATCAGGTCCTTCCAAACTAATTTTTCTTTATCTGAAAAGACAACATGCCGCCATTGGGTAGACCACGTCATGTGCACTTGGACAAAATTTAAGCGTATGTCTTTTCTCAGCATAGTGAGTTGAGGTTTTTTTTTTAATTTCATTTTTTTTAAGAAATTAGCTTTCTTGATTACTCTTTGGACCGTTGATAAGCTTGCCTTAACACCTGTGTTTTCCCTAATCTTGGTGGTCGACTCGTGTGAATTTGAAGTTTCCCGAAGTATTGCTCTTCTATCTGCTTGTGGAATCACTTGATTATTGCTGCCTTTGTAGTTTTTTCCATAGCTTTCCTTATTTTTAAGAAAATTATCAATTGGTTGTATGTGTCTTCCCGTATTTTCAGCAATTTTATGGTAGAACAGTCCAGATGCAAAGTATGCCTCAATCTTTGATTTTTCAACCAAAGATAAAACTGTTCCTTTACCCATAGGGCACATTTATTAAAAGATATTGAATCGATTGAGCTTCAAAAAAAATTTTGTGACTGTAACTGCCAAAATAAGCGAGATAACTAAAATTGCATTTGGCGGCGCTAATCTGATGACGCAAAATAAGTGCACACATTCTTTGCGAAAATAGCTTTAATAGAAATTATAACATAACGGTTCTTCTCCCGCGCTTTGTTTCATTATGAGAGAGATCGTATGTGATGGTAACATAATCAAAACAAAAACTAAGAAGATGCGTGCAATAGGCAAAGAGAAAAAACGAAAAGAAAATGAGTGTAAAGGGGGGCGCTAACCTGATGACGCGCAGTGTATATATATATATATATATATATATATATATATATATATAATTCAAGATACAAACTTGAATTAGTAAAAGACTAAATAAATGTTGCAATTAGAAAAAAAAAATATATATATATATATATATATATGTCGGAGTGTTGTCCATTAATATCTCTCCAGCAGCGCGTGCCTTGTGTTTCCTCGACATGATGCAACCCTCCTGTTCTCAGTCTACAATTTTAATGCGCGTCACTTCTCTTCTTCTTCATACCACGCTCAATTCTAATACATTTTGCTATATGCTATAGTTATCTCACTCTGTTGCATTGTCAGGCCGAGGCTACACAGAACAGAAAGATCTGTTGGGCTCGCAAGAGAATCACATGATTTGTGAGACAGATACACATAAAGGAAAGGGATAGAAGTCTATAACGGTAAAACAACAATTTTGTTCTCTTTCGTTTTATTTACTTAGCTAACTAGAGATGACACATCAATCAAGTGGTGGTACGAATATAAAAAATACAAATTAATTCTTAAATATAAAAATATCGATTCGACACGGCTTTCCTGACCTTCACACGTCCTCGTGTGCTACAAAATTTTGTTGCTGTTTTTGTTTTTGATTTTTTTTTTTTTCAGCAGATTATGTCAAGCTTAATTCTGAAAAGAATAAGATCAATAAACAAATAAAAATTCATAGCTCAATTTAATTACAAACAAAAAAAATTTATTTATTAATTTTTTTTTTTTAATCTGATCTCACTGGTGACAGAAAATAATCAACAACCTTTCAGTATCCAACAGACAGAAGATTCCCAGGTAAGCATTACATCCAGTACATTCAACATGACAGATTCTACCACAGTTATAGCCACCAGACATCTCACAGGTCAACACATTAACTCGTGTACCTATAAGCACTGGCAACACTACACTACGGCGCTACCGAAGCTGTACGGATCATCATTGAAGTCCATCAATGTTATTACAATTCATTTATGATATATATGTCGAATCGATATTTTTATATTTAAGAATTAATTTGTATTTTTGATATTCATATATATATATATATATATATATATATATATATATATATATATATATAATAATAAGTTTTAACGTTATAGTTCTTAAAAAAAATAATTTTTATTTTTTATAACGGAGTACAATTAGTTTGCTTATTCTATGATGGTTACAACAGAATTTGTGAACGCAACTGAATTACAACTGAACTGAACTGAACTGCTTAAGCTAGCTTAAGCTAGCTTCCAGGGATATTTTATAGGTCTGGGTTTGAGCTTTTGTTGGTTTGACTTTGGACTTGTTGAGCTTTTGGCTCTCTCGATCTTGGTTGGACTTTGGACTATGCTGACGTTGGGTTCTCATAGAAAGGATGTAATATGATCTGTTTTATTTATGTGTCTCGTCTTCGAGTGTGGGAGCGATTGATTTGTGGATAATGGGGAACGAGCGTGACTTTTGTGATGAGCGAGCATAGTTTTTATGATTTGCTCGTGCTGGTGTATTTATTGTTGTTGGGTATATTACTTCCCCATCCCAAAGAAATTAGCCTGTCCTCAGGCAGGAAATATTGGGTATAATGGTGGAGTGGGTTCCAATTGTCCATGAGGAATGTTTTCGGGGGACAATTGTTCTTCCGGTGTCGAATTGTTTGGTTTTACAGTTGTTTCATGTCTAATTACAATTCTTTTTGTTATTGACTTAAATTTAATAATGTTGAATAATATTAAGCTTATTAGCGTAATTACAAATGTTGTGGTAGTTATAATATTGAATATTCCACTATATTTTTTGTTTTCTAAAACTCTTTGTTTTGTCTGAAGGTATGATATCGGCTCTATTTTTGTTATATTATTTGTTACATAAATGTTTTGTGTATAATCTGATAGTGTGTTGACAATTGAAATATCATTTATTTGAATGCTACAGTCGTATATCTTAATTATGTTATTACCTTGAATGTAAATGTTGTTTTTGTTACAATCTTGAATAATTTTAGTTTTGGGGTAGTTCCAAGTTACAATTATATTCGGTTCTACATAATTAATCTGGTGTGTTTTAAATATTTTGCTGTATTTGCATTCAGCTGGTGTTTGTGTTACTATATTAGTTATACATTCATTTATTTCTTGTTTTCTTGTTGATTTTACATATGCTTTGTTATTGTGTATATAATAAGTCTCGTAAATGTTTTCTGTTAGTGTATAGTTTTGTTCGTCTGGATAAGGCAGAATTTTATAAAGTGGAGTTTTAGATATTTGTTTTGGAATATGTGAAATTATAAGTATCTCATTACTGTCTGATTTAAACCAAGTGGAAGTTTTGATATTTAGAATTTTTTCAGAGTTTATATTTAATAGTTTTGGATTGAAAATTCCTAGTCTGGTTAACTGCATACCTAGTTCAATGTCTTCTATGTATTCTGTGAAATGTTCTATATTAAGCATTAGATAATTAAGTTTTTTATCTGACTCTTGTGAAATGCTTAAGTTATTATAGAGTTCTATATTTTTGTTTACTGCGTCTATTAAATAATTTAAGTCATTGTTTTGTACGAAGTTGTTGATTTTTATACCCTGAGCCCATTGAAAATGGGAAATCAGGGTATAATGGTTTCGTTAAATGTATGTAACAGGAAGAAGGAGGCGTGTCAGACCCCACAAAGTATATATATTCTTGATCAGGGCGACGAGCTGAGTCGATTTAGCCCTGTCCGTCTGTCTGTCTGTCCGTCCGTCCGTCCGTCTGTCCGTCCGTCCGTCTGTCCGTCCGTCTGTCCGTATGTTTGAACGCGTCGATTGTAGCATCTAGACAAGCTAGAGACTTTAATTTTTTTTTTGTTGGGTCCGTGGATAGCACGCGCAGGTCAAGTATGAACGTATGAACGATAACTATTTTTTTTTTTAATGTTATCGATTTTAATGCTTATCGAAAATACGTTTTTAAGGCGTAGTTTGTGTATCGTTTGAGCTAGAGACTTCAAGTTTGCTGTGTAGTTACGTTTAATGAATACGGAGATTACGTAATCTTTAAATTTTTGATGCCATGCCCCATTCGCCCCCAATAGCCCCTATTTGTGAAAGGCGCAAATTAAATACTAGAGACTTGTGCTTTGGCACATACACACATATGAATGCCATTAATAAGATGTGAAAGTTTGATGCACTTAGTCCATTGCTAAGAAAAGTTATTAAGCAATTAATTTCCCATAGTAATGCCCACATTGCAGCCCAAGCGCAGTCGCTGCGTCAACTGCGCAGTTGGCAGTTTGTATGTATAACAAAAGCGTAGAATGATTTGATATTTGGCTCTTCACAGGGCTCAGGGTATCCCCTAGTCGAGCAGTCTCGACTAGAGCCCTCTTACTTGTTTGTTCTAATTCTTCTTTGTCATTTTGATCTAGCGTACCAAAAATATATTTATTTACTGTGCCTATTGCGTTTAGTAAACCTCGTTTGTTTCTTTTAATAATTCGTATTCCATTCATTTGACGGTTCAATTTTTCTATTAAATATTCTACGTGGGAAATGTTTTTGAATGAGTCTGCTTGTCTTAGTAAGTTTCTGTATGTAGCTTGTATGTTTGTTAGGTTTACTGTTAGGTAGTGGTATTCGTAGTCAGATGGTAGGTCCATTGTTCCTGTCTTGAAAATTAGGTGCCCGTGAGGGGCTTTTATGGGGTTGATTTCGATACTTTGTGTTATAGTTGATGGTGTCATTGATAAGAGTAGAAGTAAGAGTAGTAATACGTTGATTTCTGAAATTATTTATTATATTTACTCTCGTTAATTTTCTTTTTTCTTTTAAATTTGGATTTGTAGTGTGTGGTTTGTCTTCCTGTATTGGTTTCTATGAAATATTTTTCATCTGTTTGTGTTATTAACCCTGTTTTCTTGAATGGTATCGTAGTTTTAGTTTTGACTAAAGGGGCGTGTTTATAATCTGTGTCTATTTCGTAATCGATTCTCATTTTATTAAGATTTAGGATTTTGTTTTTCTTATTCGTTTGCGTGTCATATTGATGAGTACATGCGTAGATAAATATGTCTGCGGGAGTTCTGTTTGTTGTCAAATGTTTTGTCTTGTGGTTATAAGTGTATAGAATAGTTTCAAATTTAGTCTGTTTGTTTTCTATGTCAGATTCTGTGGTAATTACTCTTAGTTTCTCGTTAATCGTTCGATGAAATCTTTCTATATCGGAAATGCCATTTTTGCTGGTGGTTATACTAATGTTTACCTTTTCGGATTTTAGCCAATTTTGAAGGGCTGCGCATATAAACGCTGAATCTTTGTCTGCCTTGATTTCTGTGGGTTTTCCCATGTCATTGAAAACTTTTATGATTGCTCTTTTAGTTTCGAGCAAATCACGGCTTTTGACCTCTACTAAATTTTCGAATATCGAATATATATCAATACAAGATAGGAATTGTTTGTTATCAATTGGATAAAAGTCCATGACGTATTTTTCCCTGGGGTTATATACTTCTGGAGAGGTTTCGAAAGTTAATTTTGTGTTTCTATTTTCGGATTTAGACAGTGTTTGTAGGGGGGCGTCGCAGATAAATATAAAACACCTTTTCTCTTTGGGGTTTTTTGGAAATCACTTTCGCTTTTTATTTTTAAATATAAAGTTACACAGTCAGTGTGCGTACAAGGCGAAAAAAAAGATAAGAATCCAGTATAAACAAGTAAGAAAACTCTAGTCGGAGGTGCCCGACTAGGAGATACCCTGAGCCCCGTCCGATTTGCATTGCTTAATACGCTATATAGCTTGCATATAATATTACATTTTCCAAAATTAAATTATAATTTTGAAATTTTATTCAACTAGAATTTATGTAAATAATAAATAAATAAATAATTAAATAATTAATAAATAAACAAATTATAAAAAACAAAAGAAGAAGATAAACAAACATCACCGCACCTGGACTCGAACCTGCATCTATTTACTACATATGTAACGTTAAAGCGCGTCATCTCAACTAGCACGACCACCTCATGTTTATAGATTTAAGAAAAAAATTAAAAAAGTTACGTTGTCGTCACCGAGTTTCGAACTCGGGACCTCTCGTTCACGCGCTTCGCGTCTACCCACTACACCACACCAGTATTGCGGCACTTGTTGGCAAAACGCAAAGTAGTACTACAAGGGCGATATGTGACAAATACAAAACTAAAGAAGCTAAAGAAGTAGATCAATCGCAATTGTGATTCTTAGAATATGCTGAAAAGCGCGCATATGAAGGTATGAGTTGTGGACATAAAAAAACGGTGGTCTGTTTGAATGTATGCGTGTAAAGGGCGATATATGTATGACAAATACAAAACTAAAGAAGCGGCTGAAAATGCTCAGAAGCGGCTGTGCACATGCATAAGCAGACGCGCTTGCACGCTTCAATGTATCTGTATGTGTAAATGTGTTTTGCTGCGCGTCGCTGCTTGCCACGTGCGTGAGATTGGCTAAACGTTTTGTTTAATAAATCGGGACTGACTTAACGGAATTTGATTAAACTTTCGGCATATGATTCTATTGAATTTTTTACATTTTATAAAAATGCTAATTTATTCACATGGTTATATTTGCAACTCTCAATGGGTCGAGTAGGAGTGGTGGGGGGGGGGGGGGGGGGGGGTAATTAGTGAAAAGAGCCGGTACGCAAAAAATAAAAAAATAGAAATTGCATAAAATTCACGTGAATCTATATGCAAAATTTAGGAGTCTAGCTCTAAAGGTGTGGCAGATAGAATTTTATAACCTATTTTCGATAAGGTTTAAAATCGATAACAAAACAACAAAAATAGTTATCGTTCATACGAAATAAACTTGACCTGCGCGTGCTATCCACGGACCCAACAAAAAAAAAGTCTCTAGGTCAACTACGTTCTGAGATCGACGCGTTCAAACATACGGACAGACGGACAGACGGACGGACGGACAGACGGACGGACAGACAGACGGACAGGGCTAAATCGACTCAGCTCGTCGCCCTGATCAAGAATATATATACTTTGTGGGGTCTGACACGCCTCCTTCTGCCTGTTACATACATTTAACAAAACCATTATACCCTGATTTCCCATTTTCAATGGGCTCAGGGTATAAAAAGGAAGAGAGGAGGAAAGAACACAGAAAAACTCCAGAGAACCAGCAGGAGAGCTGGAGTTGGAGCTTATGCTATTAACAGAGCTGTTAATAGCATAGCATGGGGATGTGGAGGGTGGAGCAGTTCTGTTTAATGGAATCTGACATAAACTTACTCCCCCCCTTGCAAGGATTGCAAGACCTGGGCTGGGTCTATGAGCAGGCGCCCGAGACCCATCCGAACACGGTGTTTTGGGCCATTGGAAGGCCGTCTGTGCTTTGAACGATCCCCGGAAGGATAACGTGAGGATACACGTCAGCCCCCAGCACAATTGACACCGATCCGGGACGTGACCAGGTGCTGTCGGCGAGCGTGATCTCTGGAGGCCCAGCTTCCCGCTCGATGGCCCGGATTGGCGTCCGAACGTTTAGCTAGGGGTCCAGTTGGAACAACGCGTCGAACTCTAAGCGCGAGGTCTTCGACCGAATGAGACTCGTGCAGACTAGCCCTGGACCAACGCTTGTGACGGAAAGACCCAATGTCTTTGCCAATGAAGCGTTGATCCGACTGGTGGGACTGAACGGGTCAATCAGCGCCTTGACTTCGACATCCTTGGTCGCCGTTTGGAGGACGATGACTGCCGCACAGTGGGGCCTTTGCTCATTTTGCGTTGCAAAAATCATAACTTTTGATCCAATTGAGGTAATTCCAAAATTTAAAAAGCATTTGACAGAGAATTCTTCAAGCTTTAAAATTTGTGTCAAACATGAAAAATGTGATTTTTAGGCAAAAAAGGCATGTTTTTGTATGAAAAAGTTTTTTTCTTTTGTTGAAAATATTTTTTTTTTAATTATTAATCTTAAAGATGACAATATTAACGATAAAAATATTAAAATTCTTAAAAAAAAAAAAAAAAAAAAAAAAAAATTAAATTTTTCTGATAGTACTCATTCACAGAAGGGGAATAAATATCTAATAAACTTAAATTCTCAGGATTGCTTTTATCTGTTTATTTTAGTTTTTTCAATAACAAGCGTTTGTTGACAATATTTGGCATTAGGTAGAAACAAAAAGGGACAACAACCGCAATTGTAACGACCAAAATGCCAAAAAACTCAGACCCTTCAATAAACGTTTTGCCGTCGGCAAATCTACCTACTGCATGCAGTTACGTGTCAATTTGACCTTTTTTAGTGCATTTTTAGCGCATTTTATGCCGATTTTGTTTTAGTTTTTTATTGTAGAAAGCCAAACGGGCGCCTTCGGGCAGCCGATCTTTTATGAATATTGTGTAAAAATCATTGACAAATAACTGTATATAAGCCCCTTCGGTGGACTCGTGTGGACTCAGAAGATAGAGTCCACTTTACGCAAAAAACTGACCAAATTTTTGAGGTTAACTAGAATTAGTCTAGCTCCTAAATTATTGATCATAATAACATACTTTTTCTTTTATTATGTTAAAAATATACCAATTTTTCCAATGATACCAAAACATTAACAATTGGTGCAATATTTTTCTTGCAATTCAATTGAAAAGTGGAAAATTTTTTACAAAATTTCTCTCTTTGGTTAAATTTTGCAAATTGACCCCACTTTGAAGGCTCATAACTATGCTTAAAATTCATCTATTTTCAAAAATCTTCTGGATTCTTCATCTGGGGGAAATTTCCAATCGTTTGACACCAAGAAATCAAAAATCGGTGTTAGTCACTTTACTTATTTTTGCCACGCTCTGCCGGCAGAGGCCCTACTGTGCGCCGTAAGAAGAATGCTGACCATCTTGTGCTGCATCAGCGTTGTCAGCGGAGAAGTGGCTGCCTGTGTAGAATCTGGAGTGGGACGACTTGTAGGGCCTCGTCGCTTCCGGCGCGATCCCGGGAGGTGCAGGAGCGTGTGGTGATTGTGGCCACACGTCTTGCAGCCTTTGTTGCTGCGGCAAGATTGCCCAGAGTGCTGATGTGCCAAGCAGTTCGCGCAGTACCGGTTGGCTAGAACCGCGCGCAACCGCTTTTCCGCGGGAAGCCCCAGAAAACCGGCACCGGAATGAATCTTCGTCGGATGGCTGGCTGGCTTGAGGGGATGACATCACAAACTGGAAAGAAGAGGAACGTGTGGGGCAATGAATGGCTGGCTTGTCGAACATGGAAGTTAGTTGGACATCACAGGGAACACCGGGGTCGGGACCTGGATGAAGAATATCATCCAGCCCCTTATCATTCAATGCTGGACAGAGTGCATTGCAGCCGACCTTCACTTTGGTAGTGATGCTGTCGGGATCTCGTACTGGGAGAGTTACGACAGATGAGTCATGTAACCTAGACGAGATTGCCGGAGACTCAAATTTTGGCTTTTTCGGAATGGAAACTTGAGCTGTGAAGGACGAGACCATTTTCGGTGATGTTTGCGAAAGAGGGCCGGTGAGTACCCAACCGAAAACAGTCTCTAAGCCAAGAATGGATCCACAGATATTAGGGTGGAAACCTCCCTGAATAATAGACGGAAGGATATCCGCGCCTATAAGAACATCAATTTTCGCACTCTTGTAGAACTCGGGGTCAGCTAGCTGAATATTAGAAAGTTTGTTCAACAAGTTGTGCGGAATTGGAGACGAAGGGAGGCTGCCAGCAAGACTTGGAAGGACGAGAGCAGATGCTTCAATCCGTAGTCTTGTTTTCAGAGGAGTTCCAATATGGAGATCGCAAAGTTTTTGCGATCGGGCTGTTATAGCTTGGCCTAAGCTTGACACTCGCGTCTGGACAGACCGGAAGGGCAATTTGATTAGACGGAACAGGCGCTCAGAAATGAAAGTCGCCTCAGATCCCGAATCGATCAGTGCCCGCACGGGATATGTAGCTCCTAGATGGCATATATTGACTATTGCCGTACCAAGAAAGACATCTTGTGTGTTAGCAGCGAAATACGTCTGGACATGTGAGACATCTCTGGGCGAATGAAGGGGTACGGCAGCTGCGGATGCAGCGCCATTCTCGGATTCATGCTCTTTATGGAGCAGGGTGTTATGCCGACCGTTGCATTTCTGGCAGCTGTGCGCACTGGTGCATCCGTGCAGCAGATGACCGCGTGCGAAGCAGTTCAGACACAGCTTCTTCTGCTTTATGTAGGCCTCTCGCTGTTGAACAGACATTTGGAGGAAGCGAGGGCAGAGTCGGACTGGGTGGTTCTCCTTTGAACACAGATCGCATTTTTTGCTCTCAGTGGTGACGTGGACTTCAAAGGAGTTCACCCGTTTGGAAGGGGCAGGGTTCGCGTACCTCGGGGCAGATGTTGGCGCGGCAGGACTGGACCTGTCAGTTTCTATAGCTTCGAGTGCTCGCGCACGCTCGCTAAGGAAACGAATAACGTCCTGCCAAACTGGAATTTCTGACTTATTTGTCAGAGAATGCTCCCAGAGAGATCGAGTGTGTTCTGGCAATTTGGAAGTGCACAGGAACACAATATTGCAGTCCCAATTCTCCGTGGAGATTTGAGCATGCTCGATCGCAGTGACACATCTGCTCATGGTGCCATGCAACTCTCTGAGAGCCGCGCCTGATTCCTTGGAGACCTTGGTTAGGCTGAGAAGGATTTTAAGCTGGCTGTTGACTAGCAGCCGCTTGTTCTCGAACCGGTCGTACAAGGCACCCCAAGCCGATGCAAAGCCGTCGTTAGTGAGAGGACACTCTGCGACTATAGCATTTGCATCGCCTGCGGTTTTGGAATTAAGGTGGAAGAGTTTTTCCACCGCATTCAGCCGGGGATTGTTAATGTATATAGCTGTGAAGAGGTCGCGAAACGTTGGCCAGCGCAAGTAATCGCCGTGGAACACTTCTGTGTCGATGGGAGGAAGGCGACAGCCGCTCGAAGAAACAATAGCGGACACAGGAGCGGGCGGTGCACTCGGTGCGGACACGGCGGCAATTTGCCTGCTCAATTGGGCGGCACTCCGCTCGTAGACTGTATAGCAGTGGTCGAATTTGGCTTCCATGGCTTCAACTTCTCCACTGCCTGCCCCCTGACTAAGCGCTTTGGAGCACGCTTCATATTGCAGCTCGGCTGTTTCCCACAGAACCTTGACTCGATCCCGTCGGATCTCTAAGGCCTGGAGCTGATCTGCAGGGGTCGAACCAGTCTCTCCGGAATGGTCGATGCGGGCCTCAAATTTAATGAGCCTGTCCGCAGCAGAAATGAACTCGGACAGCGACATTTTAGTCAATGGAATGGTGGACTTTGGAGCGGATCGAGTTACCACCGGACTACGCTTGAGTGTGCTGGAAGTCTGCTGTTTCCCGGACGGAATGGGAGACGCAGAGGAACTGCGCTTAATAAAACGCGAAGGAGGTGCACTCAGTTGCGATCGGCTAGAACGATCCGACATGGAGACTAACTAGAAGTTAGCTGTCGGAAAGGTTTGCGTTAGGGACAGACGATTACTCGGAGAGTGAGTACGTACTCGGAGAGTGAGTAAAGAAGTTGACGAAATGGCAAGCTTTGTCAACCGAACAGGGCACAAATACAGATAAACCGCGTTTCGGAAGCGAAGAGAAGCAATCAGATAAAATAAGTAAAAACAATAATACAGAATAAAAATAAATAAACTGAAAATGAAAATAACACAAATATATATGTATACAAGAATTTAAAAAAAAGAAAATGGTAGACGAAAATATTGATGTAATATATATTTATATTTATTTATTTTTTTTTTATTTAAAAAGAAGTTAAAAAAACTGTTTATTATTTTTTTTTTTTATTATTATTTTTATTTGCTCTCGAAGTGTACCTGCTGGAGCAATGACGTCACCAAAAAAACGTTCCACCCCTGAACTAAGTATCGGATGGATTATCGATATTCGTGTGACGTGCAAGCACGATCGCTAACGCTTGGAACCAAAACAAACGAGCTTACTGAATTTTCTGTGCTTACTTGTGTTATTGTGTTCTTATATGTTCGCATAATATTGTGGATGTGTTGATATGTGCTGTGCACAAGCTTGACAACTGCTTTGTGTATTAATTGTGTTGTTGTTGGCTGCGTATGTGCATACGTACATACGGGCAGCCGATAGCACAAACAGCTGACACAATTAGCACATAAATCAACACAACGCTCAAACGAACTTAACACTTTGAGGAAGCGAAGGAAGCTTGCAGAAAACGAATTTAAAAACTGAAGTTAAATATGTAAATAAAACACAGAGGATACTGTCGTTTTATTTATTAACTTTAGCTGTAGAATGGAATATGTACATATGTACATATGTATGGATATACGTGTGTGTGTTTGTGTATAGGTCGCCCTGCGGTGTATGTGTACGTATAGCAACTGTAACGTCGGACCAGGAGTAGGAGTGATAATATAGGCGCTATAAATCACATACAAACATAAAGACTTATGGAGAAAGCTATATGTATGTCGATATGGTCAGAGTTACAGACAAACATAAAAACATAAACATATGTATGTTCGTGCAAGTGACAAGTGCGCAACCGCAACAGCTGTGGCTCTGCAATAGCGTGAACAGCTGAGAGCATATATATATATATATATATATATATATATATATATATATGAGATATATATATATATATATATATATATATAATATATACACATATATATGCAACTATTCCGTGCATAGGCAAACTTGCTGTCAGCTGTTCACGCTATTGCAGAGCCACAGCTATATATACAGTGACGAACTTAATTATTGGCACAGCAAGCTTTTTAAACTTTACAGCAATTTTTTAAGTCTTTATAAAAGGTTTTTTAATGAAAGAAAAATTACCCAAGTAGAATAGTGTATTTATTAAATTAAACAAAAACAAGTAAGAACGTTGCCTTAGGGCGAGACCTAAGGCGTGATACTCGTTTCCCACAGGGGCATCTGGTATTTTAAATTCAATAATTTATCTCAAATTTTTCATTTATGTAGATTCATGTGAATTTTATGCAATTTCAATTTTTGCAAATATAACTATGTGAATGAATTAGCATTTTTATAAAATGTAAAAAATTCCATAGAATCATATGCTGAAAGTTTTATCAAGTTCCGTTAAGTCAGTCGCAATCTATTAAACAAAACGTTTGGCCAATTATGACACGCACGCGTTAAGCAGCGACAGCAAAATATATTTACATTTACACATATGTACATACATTGAAACGTGCAAGCGCGTTTGCTTATGCATGGTCACAAATAAATTCAGCGCCATTCATTCTAGCATATTCTTCAACCAAAATTGTTATTGAGTTGTGCTTGCATTTTCAGCCGCTTCTTTAGTTTTGTATTTGTCAAATATCGCCCTTTATACGCATACATTCAACCGACCACCGTTTTTGTATGTACACAAATAAATACATACGTTCATATGCGCGCATTTTAGCATTTTCTAAGAATCACAATTGCGATTGATTTATGTTTATATTATGTTTGCATTAACAGCAGCTTCTATAGTTTTGTATTTGTCAAAAGTCGCCCTTGTAGTGAAGTAATTTCGGATTTGCCAACAGACAATGCAAAACTGATGTGGCGCAGCAGGTAGATGAAAAGCGTGTAAGCAAAAGGGTCCGCGTTCGAGACGCGGCGGCGACGGCATGAAAATAGTTGCGCAGCTGTTCGTGCCTACATACATGCATACATGATGGGACCTATCGTCAATTTTTTTGTGTGTAAATAATTTTGTTCGGACTAAGTCGATTACACAAATATCGGTAATTGATATTTACATTTTTTGTTAGGGTCACACACACAAAAAGAAAATAACATAACTGACCTAGGCTATACGAAAAATGATAATTTTAGCAGATAAATTATTTTCAGAACTTCAACATTAAATCGAATTACATATATTTCTCAGAAATGCCGTTTGTCGTCTTAGCAATTCTTATTAAGCTTATTTATATAGGTGGCACAGGCATATGAATTTTGCAGCTGGGCGTTACAAATTTTGTTGCCAATTTGCCACGCCCCCAGTAGGCGTAGACATATCATATTTGGCAAGTTCCTAGAAGGAGTCTAGGGTAACGTAACTGCAAAGTTTGGATGCTTACACTCCAAAAATGTGAAAGTTACAGGGTATTTTTTTCATATACCGCGCCCCCAAAGGGGCGTAAGAATTATTTTTGGGGAATCAATAGAGGGGGCCCCCAATAACACAAACATCCAATTTGGAATCGTCTAGCTCTCAAACTGTAGGAGCTATAAGCTTTTTCCGATTTGCCACGCCCCCTGAAGGCGTAGGTATGTCCGCCATATCTTTTTGATCTTGGCTTGCTTATCCGAGTATATATATCAAATTTCAAGTCTCTAGCATCAATAGTGCTCAAAATATAGCTGAATTTGTAAAACCACTCTATATTCAGATCCGATTTGCCACGCCCCCAGTGGGCGTGAACATAAAATTTTTTATCAATCTTTATAGAATCGAAGCGTTAAGATACGTGCCAAATTTCAGCATTCTAGCTTTAAAACTGTAGAAGTTACAGTTTTCCCGATTTGCCACGCCCCCAATGGGCGTAGATATATCCGCCATATATTTTTGAACTTGGGTGGTCAACGCAAGTATACATTCCAAATTTCAACTCTCTAGCTCTTCAACTAATATGATTTCTATGATTTCTATTAACTATGGGCGCAACCATTTTCCGATTTGCCACGCCCCTAGTGGGCGTATCCGGAAAATCTTGACACTTTATAATTCGAGGGTATACACGCGTATATGTTCCAAATTTCAAGTCTCTAGCTTCAATACAAATTTTTTTAAAAACTTCAACCAACAATTTTAAAAAATTAAAAAACCAAAAAAAAAACGTGAATTTCGCTGAACAAAATTATTGGCACACTTTTTTCGGTTTTTTTAACAATTTGACCGATTGGGCAACATGGTTTTGGCAATTTCACCATCTGTTATGTTCCGTTATTTAAAATTTCGCAAATTGGAATTATAATATAGAAAATTTTGTCACAATTAAGCATATTTTTATGCTTTCTGTAATAATGGCACCTAAACTAAAAGAGACCTCGGTAGCTCAGAGGAAAATTATCCTGCATTTGCACGATCAATGCAAATCTTATGCTGAAATCGGGGAAATAATGGAAAGAAGCCGATTCACTATTCGGAGCATCGTGCAGCTCTTCAAGGGATCCCGAAACCTGCAAAGTTCAAAGCATACAGGTCGCCCAAATTTGTTGAACAGCCATGAATGCAGGAAAATAGTTCGAAAGGTGAAAATTAATCCCAAAATATCATCAACACAGATTGTTGTTGAAATTAAAAAAGAAATGGGGAAGGATGTGCACCCGATTACGGTACGCAGAGTACTGTACAGGCCAATTACAAAGCGCGTGTGGCTAGACGAAAACCGTGCATCACAAATGGTAATGCAAAGAAGCGCTTGGACTACGCTAAGGAATATGTTAGCAAGCCATCTGATTACTGGAGTCAAGTCTTGTTCTCTGATGAAAGTAAATTTAACATATTCCGATCGGCGCCAAACTGTTTGGAGAAAGCCGAATACTGCTTTTAAGAAAAACAATATTACGCCAACAGTTAAACATGGTGGTGGTGGGGTGATGGTATGGGGTTGCATGTCTGCTGCAGGCGTGAGTGAGTTGGTATTTGTAGACGGTATAATGGATAAACATTTTTACTTAAATATTTTAAAAGAGAATCTAAAACAAGTAAGAACGTTGCCTTAGGGCGAGACCTAAGGCGTGATACTCGTTTCCCACAGGGGCATCTGGTATTTTAAATTCAATAATTTATCTCAAATTTTTCATTTATGTAGATTCATGTGAATTTTATGCAATTTCAATTTTTGCAAATATAACTATGTGAATGAATTAGCATTTTTATAAAATGTAAAAAATTCAATAGAATCATATGCTGAAAGTTTCATCAAGTTCCGTTAAGTCAGTCGCAATCTATTAAACAAAACGTTTGGCCAATTATGACACGCACGCGTTAGGCAGCGACAGCAAAATATATTTACATTTACACATATGTACATACATTGAAACGTGCAAGCGCGTTTGCTTATGCATGGTCACAAATAAATTCAGCGCCATTCATTCTAGCATATTCTTCAACCAAAATTGTTATTGAGTTGTGCTTGCATTTTCAGCCGCTTCTTTAGTTTTGTATTTGTCAAATATCGCCCTTTATACGCATACATTCAACCGACCACCGTTTTTGTATGTACACATATAAATAAATACATACGTTCATATGCGCGCATTTTAGCATTTTTTAAGAATCACAATTGCAATTGATTTATGTTTATATTATGTTTGCATTAACAGCAGCTTCTATAGTTTTGTATTTGTCAAAAGTCGCCCTTGTAGTGAAGTAATTTCGGATTTGCCAACAGACAATGCAAAACTGATGTGGCGCAGCAGGTAGATGAAAAGCGTGTAAGCAAAAGGGTCCGCGTTCGAGACGCGGCGGCGACGGCATGAAAATAGTTGCGCAGCTGTTCGTGCCTACATACATACATACCTGATGGGACCTATCGTCAATTTTTTTGTGTGTAAATAATTTTGTTCGGACTAAGTCGATTACACAAATATCGGTATTTGATATTTACATTTTTTGTCAGGGTCACACACACAAAAAGAAAATAACATAACTGACCTAGGCTATACGAAAAATGATAATTTTAGCAGATAAATTATTTGCAGAACTTCAACATTAAATCGAATTACATATATTTCTCAGAAATGCCGTTTGTCGTCTTAGCAATTCTTATTAAGCTTATTTATATAGGTGGCACAGGCATATGAATTTTGCAGCTGGGCGTTACAAATTATGTTGTTGCTAATTTGCCACGCCCCCAGTAGGCGTAGACATATCATATTTGGCAAGTTCCTAGAAGGAGTCTAGGGTAGCGTAACTGCAAAGTTTGGATGCTTACACTCCAACAATGTGAAAGTTACAGGGTATTTTTTCCATATACCACGCCCCCAAAGGGGCGTAAGATTTATTTTTGGGGAATCAATAGAGGGGGCCCCCAGTAACACAAACATCCAATTTGGAATCTTCTAGCTCTAAAACTGTAGGAGCTATAAGCTTTTTCCGATTTGCCACGCCCCCTGAAGGCGTAGGTATGTCCGCCATATCTTTTTGATCTTGGCTTGCTTATCCGAGTATATATATCAAATT
This sequence comes from Drosophila meridionalis, assembly GCA_035045145.1. Classification (NCBI taxonomy): domain Eukaryota; kingdom Metazoa; phylum Arthropoda; class Insecta; order Diptera; family Drosophilidae; genus Drosophila; species Drosophila meridionalis. The sequence goes on along the minus strand of JAWNPG010000013.1, from coordinate 6,339 downwards.
TCAAGTCTCTAGCATCAATAGTGCTCAAAATATAGCTGAATTTGTAAAATCACTCTATATTCAGATCCGATTTGCCACGCCCCCAGTGGGCGTGGACATAAAATTTTTTATCAATCTTTATAGAATCGAAGCGTTAAGATACGTGCCAAATTTCAGCATTCTAGCTTTAAAACTGTAGAAGTTACAGTTTTCCCGATTTGCCACGCCCCCAATGGGCGTAGATATATCCGCCATATCTTTTTGAACTTGGGTGGTCAACGCAAGTATACATTCCAAATTTCAACTCTCTAGCTCTTCAACTAATATGATTTCTATGATTTCTATTAACTATGGGCGCAACCATTTTCCGATTTGCCACGCCCCTAGTGGGCGTATCCGGAAAATCTTGACACTTTATAATTCGAGGGTATACACGAGTATATGTTCCAAATTTCAAGTCTCTAGCTTCAATAGCGTAGAAAAATATTGCATTCATACGGACAGACGGACAGACGGACAGACAGACAGACGGACATTTCACAAAACCAATATACTCTTTTTCCCTTTGGGAAACGAGTATAAAAAAGTGCCGAAAAGCTACAACTACCAAGCTCGTTCACATTTCAACACGACAACGACCCCAAGCATTCTGCCCATATCGTCAAAATGTGGCTTGCATATAACACCGCCCATGTTCTACCGCACCCACCACAATCTCCAGACCTAAATCCAATTGAGCATTTGTGGGAAGAATTGGATAGGCGCATCTCAAAACGGGCGATTACAAAAAATGCCGAACTAAAGCAAGCACTTATGGAAGAATGGCAGAAAATTAGTGAAGACGTCACTAAAAAATTAGTTCATTCCATGCCAAACCGCTTATCAGCCGTAATTAAGGCTAAAGGCTTACATACAAAATATTAAATATAGTTATACTCATTTTTTCCTATCATATTGTTATGTTTTTTTTAAGTTTTTGTTTTGGTGTGCCAATAATTTTGTTCAGTGAAATTAAGGTTTTTTTTGTTTATCTAATTTTAAAAAATTGTTGGTTGAAGTTTTTTAAATTTTGTTTTTTGTTTTATTCAATAAATACCCCATTCTACTTATATAATTTTTGTTTCATTAAAAACCCTTTAAAAAGACTTAAAAAATGGCTGTAAAGTTTAAAAAGCTTGCTGTGCCAATAATTAAGTTCGTCACTGTATATATATATATATATGTGCGCATGCAAGCTGACCGGGAGTCGGTTAGTTGCGCTTTAGTGTCGGACTGCGGTTCGGACTGATATATAGGAGTTATATACGAAGTACATATGTACATATATATTTGTGGAGAAATATATACATACGTATTTGACGGACGCGAGGTTAATGACCTAAGTATACACACACACACTAAGAAGTGATTGCTGATGCAAATAGAAATTTAACACAGCTGAATACGCATCTATATCTATAAGAATATATAGATATAGAAACGTTTGCACTATGAGAATATATAGACTTAGGGTATGGCGGATTAGGTGCCACTATATATGTTCGCTCTGTGCACGGAAATGGAGGAAAAAGAAAAGTGTTACTTATCTCGTTGCCTGTGAATCGCTGGGGTTAAAGATGCTGATATCCGTTGGATAGCTCCGGCTCGAAGGACCAATGTTTGTAGGGGGGCGTCGCAGATAAATATAAAACACCTTTTCTCTTTGGGGTTTTTTGGAAATCACTTTCGCTTTTTATTTTTAAATATAAAATTGCACAGTCAGTGTGCGTACAAGGCGAAAAAAAGATAACAATCCAGTATAAAAAAAGGAAGAGAGGAGGAAAGAACACAGAAAAATTCCAGAGAACCAGCAGGAGAGCTGGAGTTGGAGCTTATGCTATTAACAGAGCTGTTAATAGCATAGCATGGGGATGTGGAGGGTGGAGCAGTTCTGTTTAATGGAATCTGACATAAACAGACAGATTGCAAATTTCACATTCATTTATAATATTTTGTATTAAATTTTGGTGGTGTGGGAAGTAGTATTTTTCTTTGAACCAGTTTAGGGTTTTTGTGATACCTGGGTGAAGTAGTTTATTACGATTTGAAATGATAATTTCCTTGAATTCTGCAAAAGTAGGAATATCTTGCAATTTTGATGTAGTTCTTAAAGTTTTTGTTTTACTGTCTGGGCTTATGATTTCTGCGTAAGCTTTTTGGAATATTGAGAAGTCTGATATGTTATGAAAATAGAAAGCGTTGTTTTTTAAACAGATATATTCTTTGATTATATCTTTAGCAAGTGTGTCAGTCATTTCGGTGTAAGTTATTATACTCGTTTCCCAAAGGGAAAAAGAGTATATTGGTTTTGTGAAATGTCCGTCTGTCTGTCTGTCCGTCTGTCCGTATGAATGCAATATTTTTCTACGCTATTGAAGCTAGAGACTTGAAATTTGGAACATATACTCGTATACCCTCGAATTATAAAGTGTCAAGATTTTCCGGATACGGCCACTAGGGGCGTGGCAAATCGGAAAATGGTTGCGCCCATAGTTAATAGAAATCATAGAAATCATATTAGTTGAAGAGCTAGAGAGTTGAAATTTGGAATGTATACTTGCGTTGACCACCCAAGTTCAAAAAGATATGGCGGATGTATCTACGCCCATTGGGGGCGTGGCAAATCGGGAAAACTGTAACTTCTACAGTTTTAAAGCTAGAATGCTGAAATTTGGCACGTATCTTAACGCTTCGATTCTATAAAGATTGATAAAAAATTTTATGTCCACGCCCACTGGGGGCGTGGCAAATCGGATCTGAATATAGAGTGATTTTACAAATTCAGCTATATTTTGAGCACTATTGATGCTAGAGACTTGAAATTTGATATATATACTCGGATAAGCAAGCCAAGATCAAAAAGATATGGCGGACATACCTACGCCTTCAGGGGGCGTGGCAAATCGGAAAAAGCTTATAGCTCCTACAGTTTTAGAGCTAGACGATTCCAAATTGGATGTTTGTGTTACTGGGGGCCCCCTCTATTGATTCCCCAAAAATAAATCTTACGCCCCTTTGGGGGCGTGGTATATGGAAAAAATACCCTGTAACTTTCACATTTTTGGAGTGTAAGCATCCAAACGCTACCCTAGACTCCTTCTAGGAACTTGCCAAATATGATATGTCTACGCCTACTGGGGGCGTGGCAAATTGGCAACAAAATTTGTAACGCCCAGCTGCAAAATTCATAGGCCTGTGCCACCTATATAAATAAGCTTAATAAGAATTGCTAAGACGACAAACGGCATTTCTGAGAAATATATGTAATTCGATTTAATGTTGAAGTTCTGCAAATAATTTATCTGCTAAAATTATCATTTTTCGTATAGCCTAGGTCAGTTATGTTATTTTCTTTTTGTGTGTGTGACCCTGACAAAAAATGTAAATATCAAATACCGATATTTGTGTAATCGACTTAGTCCGAACAAAATTATTTACACACAAAAAAATTGACGATAGGTCCCATCAGGTATGTATGTATGTAGGCACGAACAGCTGCGCAACTATTTTCATGCCGTCGCCGCCGCGTCTCGAACGCGGACCCTTTTGCTTACACGCTTTTCATCTACCTGCTGCGCCACATCAGTTTTGCATTGTCTGTTGGCAAATCCGAAATTACTTCACTACAAGGGCGACTTTTGACAAATACAAAACTATAGAAGCTGCTGTTAATGCAAACATAATATAAACATAAATCAATTGCAATTGTGATTCTTAGAAAATGCTAAAATGCGCGCATATGAACGTATGTATTTATTTATATGTGTAAGTTAACACATAACACTTAATATAGGATATTTCATAAGTTTATAACTAACCCTCGCTATCGCGTGCTTCTTAAGTTAAGGAACAGCCCTCGCAATTGCGACACTGCATACTTTGTATCAGCGCGCTATAGCTGCAATGGTCAGCGTAAGAGCTTCCGTTATTGCCTAAGACTGCTGAGTCGGCTTGCCGACCATGACATTGTGGCGTAATGCCAGTTTTGGCTTAGCTTAAGCGAAATATTCTGTATATTTAGTTTTTAGTTTTGAATATAGCGCTCTTCAAGTAAGTCGCTTAAATAAATATTCACTCCGGCACTTAGCCGTTAAATAACTTGTTTTATTGTCTGAGCCCAAGGCCAGCAATAAGAGGCACAGTTCGCCTCTCAACGTAATCTTCATCCAGAACAGGACTGGAAAGAACATAATTGGCGCCCAACGTGGGGCCGGACTCCACAACCAACAGCAATTAAGACAGCAGCGCGGGAGCTGCGAGTGACCAAACTTATAAATAAATTTATTTTTTGTGTTAGTTGAATCATGTAAGTGGATACTCTAGCCAAAATTTTTAAAGTCTTAATTTTTTATAAAAATTAGTTAATACTTGTGAGTATTTTATATTGCAACAAATCATAATTAATAACAGTAATCTGAACCAGGTTTCTGAAACACGTGAGAGTAACTGCCTTGAGGATTCTAGTTAAAACAATTTATCATCCAGATCGTTAGTAAAATTACCTTGTGTTACTTTCTGTGTGTCTAAAATTGTGCTGTATCAATGCATACAGTTCTCGTGATTCAGAGCCACGTCGTTATTCGACCCATCTTTTGACGCCCCTGCAGTTTCCCCCCCATTAGGTAAAATGGATCCAGATCAGCTTAGGGAAATAATAAGGTCGGCTGTCAGCAATGCTTTAGCTGAACAGGCCGCTGCAAACGAGCAGAGGGAGCGAGCATTGACTCAAAGAATTAATGAGTTGGCTCAACAAATAGCAGCAGCAAACGTTGCCGCCCCACGAGTAGTAGCATATGCTGCTATAGAAATTAGAAACGACATTCGCTGTGACGAGCCACTAGATGCCGTCAAATGTTTACCTGACTTTGCAGGAGTACAGGAAGCTTATGTATCTTGGAGGCAGGCAGCATTAGCAGCTTACGAGATCTTCAGACCACATAATGGCAGTTCTCGCCATTACCAGGCTGTTATCATTATAAGAAGCAAGATCAGGGGCAACGCAGACGCGGTGCTGGCCTCATTTGGTACTGTATTGAATTTTGATGCGATAATAAATCGCCTAGATTTCACATACAGTGACAAGAGAACAATTCATGTCATTGAACAGGAATTAGGTACCTTGAGGCAAGGTGGCCTGTCCCTGCTCCAGTATTACGACGAGGTAGAGAAGAAACTCACTCTTCTCACTAACAAAGTTAGCATGTCATATGAGTCGGCTTTAGCAAAGGGCCTATGTGAAAAATTCCGTGACGATGCGTTGCGTGTGTTCATATCGGGTCTCAAGCGCAGTCTTACAGATGTGCTCTTTGCAGCAAAGCCCAGAGACTTGCCTTCAGCGCTAGCTCTCGCGCAAGAGGTTGAGTCAAATCATGAAAGGTACACATTCGCGGCTAATTTCGCAACAAGTCTAGAGGACAAAGAGCGCAGGCCGCATGCAAAAGCGCAGGGTCACCAACAGGAAAGGCATTCGCAACAAGCCGAAATACAAACTATCGGTACCAAGAATCCACACTTCAGTAAGCAAAGCATGGCCCCAGAGCAGACTGACCAACGAAGCAGCAGGCAGCACAATAGTAATGGCGCACCGGTGCCCATGGAGGTCGATCCTTCCTTCTCAAGGGTATTGCAGCCCACTCAGGCCCCCGCTTACGCGAATAGGAAGAACCCCGCATCCAACCGCACAGGTGGTCAGGGAAATCAACAAAGATTGAATCACGTCACGCAAGACGCGGGACAGGGAGCAGAGGTGTACGCTGATGCCGCCTCTAGCGCAGCGGCACAAATCAATGACGATGCTAGTTATGACTCTGATACCCTCAATTTTTTAGGAGTAAGTCCCTGCTACGCTCAGACGATACTCAGAGCTAGGGAGAACGCAAATCGGCAGAATAGGGTCTTTGACGTTGGTGACAAAGTTTTGGTCAAGTCCAACTGACGGATCGGAAACAAACTCACACCTTTATGTGATGAGAAGGCAGTGGAAGCAGACCTGGGGACCGAGGTCCTCATTAGAGGGAGGGTGGTCCATAAGGACAACCTAAGGTGACTCCCTTGTTTTTTTTTGAACACCTGTTTTTAAGCCACTAGGCAAACTCGTATAAGTTAGATATAGTTGTTCAACTTACTTTTAGCCACTTGGCATAATTTTTATAAACTTTCTTTGTGGTGGGTACACCCGATGCCGACGATTTAGAGCAGACTAGGTTTACTGAAATGCAATTGATAAATGCCAATAATAGACAAATAGAAATAAACACTAGAGATCAAGATCAGCTTAACCAGTTAACAACCACTGTCAATTAAATTCTCAAGATAGCCAAA
>JAWNPG010000012.1:1180000-1374202 GCA_035045145.1 Drosophila meridionalis | reverse complement strand
GTTCGAGACGCGACGGCGTCTTAATAAATAGGAAGTGGCTTTGATAGTTAAGGTGTGCTTTAACAATACATATGTAGTAGATGTAGGTTCAAATTTAGCGGCAGCGACTTTTTTTTTTTTTTTTATTTTGTGTGTGTAATTATTTATTTAATTATATAATTATTTTTGATTGATATACAAATCTCCTAGTCAGACACCTCTGACTAGAGCTTTTTTATTTATACATTATACTTATACATTGAGTATAACATAATGCAAAACTTTCGCAAGCGTTTTGCACACACAGATAAATGTATGTATATACATATGCACATGTAAGCAAGCGAATGTAAGTGTAAGTAACGTGTACATCATCACAACAAATTCATATTCAATTCTTGTGCTCTGCTGTTCGTGCCTACATACATACATACATACATGATGGGTCCTATCGTCAATTTTTCAGTGTGGAATAATTTTGTTCGGACTAAGTCGATATTTGTGTAATCGATATTTGATATTTACATTTTTTGTCTGGGTCACACACACAAAAAGAAAATAACATAACTGACCTAAGCTATACGAAAAATGATAATTTTAGCAGATAAATTATTTGCAGAACTTCAACATTCAAATCGAATTGCATATATTTCTTAATATTTCTCAGAAATGCCGTTTGTCGTCTTAGCAATTGTTATTAAGGTTATTTATATAGGTGGCACAGGCATATGAATTTTGCAGCTGGGCGTTACAAATTGTGTTGCCAATTTGCCACGCCTACAGTAGGCGTAGACATATTTATAGTTCATATTTAGCAAGTTCCTAGAAGGAGTCGAGGATAACGTAACTGTAAAGTTTGGATGCTTACACTCCAAAAATGTGAAAGTTACAGGGTATTTTTTCGATATACCACGCCCCCGAAGGGGCGTAAGATTTATTTTTTTTGGAATCAATAGAGGAGGCCCCCAGTAACACAAACATCTAATTTTGATTCGTCTAGCTCTAAAACCGTAGGAGCTATAAGCTTTTTGCGATTTTCCACGCCCCCTGAAGGTGTAGGTATGTCCGCCATGTCTTTTTGATCTTGGGTTGCTTATCCGAGTATATATATCAAATTTCAAGTCTCTAGCATCAATAGGGCTCAAAATATAGCTGAATTTGTAAAAACACTATATATTCAGATCCGATTTGCCACGCCCCCAGTGGGCGTGGTCATAAAATTTTTTATCAATCTTTATAGAATCGAAGCGTTAAGTCACGTGCCAAATTTCAGCATTCTAGCTTTAAAACTGTAGAAGTCACAGTTTTCCCGATTTGCCACGCCCCCAATGGGCGTAGATATATCCGCCATATCTTTTTGAACTTGGGTGGTCAACGCAAGTATACATTCCAAATTTCAACTCTCTAGCTCTTCAACTAATATGATTTCTTGACTATGGGCGCAACCATTTTCCGATTTGCCACGCCCCTAGTGGGCGTATCGGGAAAATCTTGACACTTTATAATTCGAGGGTATACACGAGTATATGTTCCAAATTTCAAGTCTCTAGCTTCAATAGCGTAGAAAAATATTGCATTCATACGGACAGACGGACAGACGGACGGATGGACAGACGGACAGCAAGACGGACATTTCACAAAACCAATATACTATTTTCCCTTTGGGAAACTAGTATAAAAAGCACAAATTGAACACCTACCAAATCACACGCTTTCATTAAGAATTCCACGTACTCATCCATAATTCACGTTCTCAATTCATAATCATTCATTCATCTAGCTCACATCAGTTTTCTCTCATATCTTTATAATATTTATCACACATCACTTTAAAAAACAAATTTTCTATGTCAATCTATCATTCAGTGGTTGTAAAGTTTTACATAGATATAAAACCCCTAATAAAATGTTATAGTTCTATAAAAAAAAAAAAAGTTTTATTAAATTCCGTTAAGTCAGTCCCAATCATATGCGTGCATTTCAGCATTTTCTAAGAATCACAATTGCGATTGATTAATGTTTATATTGTGTTTGCATTAACAGCAGATTCTATAGTTTTGTATTTGTCAAAAGTCGCCCTTGTAGTGAAGTAGTTTCGGATTTGCCAACAGACAATGCAAAACTGATGTGGCGCAGCAGGTAGATGCAAAGCGCGTAAGCAAAAGGGTCCGAGTTCGAGACGCGACGGCGTCTTAATAAATAGGAAGTGGCTTTGATAGTTAAGGTGTGCTTTAACAATACATATGTAGTAGATGTAGGTTCAAATTTAGCGGCAGCGACTTTTGTTTTTCTCTTTATTTTGTTTATTTAATTATTTATTTAATTATATAATTATTTTTGATTGGCATACAAATCTCCTAGTCAGACACCTCTGACTAGAGCTTTCTTATTTATACATTATACTTATACATTGAGTATAACATAATGCAAAACTTTCGCAAGCGTTTTGCACACACAGATAAATGTATGTATATACATATGCACATGTAAGCAAGCGAATGTAAGTGTAAGTAACGTGTACATCATCACAACAAATTCATATTCAATTCTTGTGCTCTGCTGTTCGTGCCTACATACATACATACATACATGATGGGTCCTATCGTCAATTTTTCAGTGTGGAATAATTTTGTTCGGACTAAGTCGATATTTGTGTAATCGATATTTGATATTTACATTTTTTGTCAGGGTCACACACACAAAAAGAAAATAACATAACTGACCTAGGCTATACGAAAAATGATAATTTTAGCAGATAAATTATTTGCAGAACTTCAACATTCAAATCGAATTGCATATATTTCTTAATATTTCTCAGAAATGCTGTTTGTCGTCTTAGCAATTGTTATTAAGGTTATTTATATAGGTGGCACAGGCATATGAATTTTGCAGCTGGGCGTTACAAATTGTGTTGCCAATTTGCCACGCCTACAGTAGGCGTAGACATATTTATAGTTCATATTTAGCAAGTTCCTAGAAGGAGTCGAGGATAACGTAACTGTAAAGTTTGGATGCTTACACTCCAAAAATGTGAAAGTTACAGGGTATTTTTTCGATATACCACGCCCCCGAAGGGGCGTAAGATTTATTTTTTTGGAATCAATAGAGGAGGCCCCCAGTAACACAAACATCTAATTTTGATTCGTCTAGCTCTAAAACTGTAGGAGCTATAAGCTTTTTGCGATTTTCCACGCCCCCTGAAGGTGTAGGTATGTCCGCCATGTCTTTTTGATCTTGGGTTGCTTATCCGAGTATATATATCAAATTTCAAGTCTCTAGCATCAATAGGGCTCAAAATATAGCTGAATTTGTAAAAACACTATATATTCAGATCCGATTTGCCACGCCCCCAGTGGGCGTGGTCATAAAATTTTTTATCAATCTTTATAGAATCGAAGCGTTAAGTCACGTGCCAAATTTCAGCATTCTAGCTTTAAAACTGTAGAAGTCACAGTTTTCCCGATTTGCCACGCCCCCAATGGGCGTAGATATATCCGCCATATCTTTTTGAACTTGGGTGGTCAACGCAAGTATACATTCCAAATTTCAACTCTCTAGCTCTTCAACTAATATGATTTCTTGACTATGGGCGCAACCATTTTCCGATTTGCCACGCCCCTAGTGGGCGTATCGGGAAAATCTTGACACTTTATAATTCGAGGGTATACACGAGTATATGTTCCAAATTTCAAGTCTCTAGCTTCAATAGCGTAGAAAAATATTGCATTCATACGGACAGACGGACAGACGGACGGATGGACAGACGGACAGCAAGACGGACATTTCACAAAACCAATATACTATTTTCCCTTTGGGAAACTAGTATAAAAAGCACAAATTGAACACCTACCAAATCACACGCTTTCATTAAGAATTCCACGTACTCATCCATAATTCACGTTCTCAATTCATAATCATTCATTCATCTAGCTCACATCAGTTTTCTCTCATATCTTTATAATATTTATCACACATCACTTTAAAAAACAAATTTTCTATGTCAATCTATCATTCAGTGGTTGTAAAGTTTTACATAGATATAAAACCCCTAATAAAATGTTATAGTTCTATAAAAAAAAAAAAAAAGTTTTATTAAATTCCGTTAAGTCAGTCCCAATCATATGCGTGCATTTCAGCATTTTCTAAGAATCACAATTGCGATTGATTAATGTTTATATTGTGTTTGCATTAACAGCAGATTCTATAGTTTTGTATTTGTCAAAAGTCGCCCTTGTAGTGAAGTAGTTTCGGATTTGCCAACAGACAATGCAAAACTGATGTGGCGCAGCAGGTAGATGCAAAGCGCGTAAGCAAAAGGGTCCGAGTTCGAGACGCGACGGCGTCTTAATAAATAGGAAGTGGCTTTGATAGTTAAGGTGTGCTTTAACAATACATATGTAGTAGATGTAGGTTCAAATTTAGCGGCAGCGACTTTTGTTTTTCTCTTTATTTTGTTTATTTAATTATTTATTTAATTATATAATTATTTTTGATTGACATACAAATCTCCTAGTCAGACACCTCTGACTAGAGCTTTCTTATTTATACATTATACTTATACATTGAGTATAACATAATGCAAAACTTTCGCAAGCGTTTTGCACACACAGATAAATGTATGTATATACATATGCACATGTAAGCAAGCGAATGTAAGTGTAAGTAACGTGTACATCATCACAACAAATTCATATTCAATTCTTGTGCTCTGCTGTTCGTGCCTACATACATACATACATACATGATGGGTCCTATCGTCAATTTTTCAGTGTGGAATAATTTTGTTCGGACTAAGTCGATATTTGTGTAATCGATATTTGATATTTACATTTTTTGTTTGGGTCACACACACAAAAAGAAAATAACATAACTGACCTAAGCTATACGAAAAATGATAATTTTAGCAGATAAATTATTTGCAGAACTTCAACATTCAAATCGAATTGCATATATTTCTTAATATTTCTCAGAAATGCCGTTTGTCGTCTTAGCAATTGTTATTAAGGTTATTTATATAGGTGGCACAGGCATATGAATTTTGCAGCTGGGCGTTACAAATTGTGTTGCCAATTTGCCACGCCTACAGTAGGCGTAGACATATTTATAGTTCATATTTAGCAAGTTCCTAGAAGGAGTCGAGGATAACGTAACTGTAAAGTTTGGATGCTTACACTCCAAAAATGTGAAAGTTACAGGGTATTTTTTCGATATACCACGCCCCCGAAGGGGCGTAAGATTTATTTTTTTGGAATCAATAGAGGAGGCCCCCAGTAACACAAACATCTAATTTTGATTCGTCTAGCTCTAAAACTGTAGGAGCTATAAGCTTTTTGCGATTTTCCACGCCCCCTGAAGGTGTAGGTATGTCCGCCATGTCTTTTTGATCTTGGGTTGCTTATCCGAGTATATATATCAAATTTCAAGTCTCTAGCATCAATAGGGCTCAAAATATAGCTGAATTTGTAAAAACACTATATATTAAGATCCGATTTGCCACGCCCCCAGTGGGCGTGGTCATAAAATTTTTTATCAATCTTTATAGAATCGAAGCGTTAAGTCACGTGCCAAATTTCAGCATTCTAGCTTTAAAACTGTAGAAGTCACAGTTTTCCCGATTTGCCACGCCCCCAATGGGCGTAGATATATCCGCCATATCTTTTTGAACTTGGGTGGTCAACGCAAGTATACATTCCAAATTTCAACTCTCTAGCTCTTCAACTAATATGATTTCTTGACTATGGGCGCAACCATTTTCCGATTTGCCACGCCCCTAGTGGGCGTATCGGGAAAATCTTGACACTTTATAATTCGAGGGTATACACGAGTATATGTTCCAAATTTCAAGTCTCTAGCTTCAATAGCGTAGAAAAATATTGCATTCATACGGACAGACGGACAGACGGACGGATGGACAGACGGACAGCAAGACGGACATTTCACAAAACCAATATACTATTTTCCCTTTGGGAAACTAGTATAAAAAGCACAAATTGAACACCTACCAAATCACACGCTTTCATTAAGAATTCCACGTACTCATCCATAATTCACGTTCTCAATTCATAATCATTCATTCATCTAGCTCACATCAGTTTTCTCTCATATCTTTATAATATTTATCACACATCACTTTAAAAAACAAATTTTCTATGTCAATCTATCATTCAGTGGTTGTAAAGTTTTACATAGATATAAAACCCCTAATAAAATGTTATAGTTCTATAAAAAAAAAAAAAGTTTTATTAAATTCCGTTAAGTCAGTCCCAATCATATGCGTGCATTTCAGCATTTTCTAAGAATCACAATTGCGATTGATTAATGTTTATATTGTGTTTGCATTAACAGCAGATTCTATAGTTTTGTATTTGTCAAAAGTCGCCCTTGTAGTGAAGTAGTTTCGGATTTGCCAACAGACAATGCAAAACTGATGTGGCGCAGCAGGTAGATGCAAAGCGCGTAAGCAAAAGGGTCCGAGTTCGAGACGCGACGGCGTCTTAATAAATAGGAAGTGGCTTTGATAGTTAAGGTGTGCTTTAACAATACATATGTAGTAGATGTAGGTTCAAATTTAGCGGCAGCGACTTTTGTTTTTCTCTTTATTTTGTTTATTTAATTATTTATTTAATTATATAATTATTTTTGATTGACATACAAATCTCCTAGTCAGACACCTCTGACTAGAGCTTTCTTATTTATACATTATACTTATACATTGAGTATAACATAATGCAAAACTTTCGCAAGCGTTTTGCACACACAGATAAATGTATGTATATACATATGCACATGTAAGCAAGCGAATGTAAGTGTAAGTAACGTGTACATCATCACAACAAATTCATATTCAATTCTTGTGCTCTGCTGTTCGTGCCTACATACATACATACATACATGATGGGTCCTATCGTCAATTTTTCAGTGTGGAATAATTTTGTTCGGACTAAGTCGATATTTGTGTAATCGATATTTGATATTTACATTTTTTGTTTGGGTCACACACACAAAAAGAAAATAACATAACTGACCTAAGCTATACGAAAAATGATAATTTTAGCAGATAAATTATTTGCAGAACTTCAACATTCAAATCGAATTGCATATATTTCTTAATATTTCTCAGAAATGCCGTTTGTCGTCTTAGCAATTGTTATTAAGGTTATTTATATAGGTGGCACAGGCATATGAATTTTGCAGCTGGGCGTTACAAATTGTGTTGCCAATTTGCCACGCCTACAGTAGGCGTAGACATATTTATAGTTCATATTTAGCAAGTTCCTAGAAGGAGTCGAGGATAACGTAACTGTAAAGTTTGGATGCTTACACTCCAAAAATGTGAAAGTTACAGGGTATTTTTTCGATATACCACGCCCCCGAAGGGGCGTAAGATTTATTTTTTTGGAATCAATAGAGGAGGCCCCCAGTAACACAAACATCTAATTTTGATTCGTCTAGCTCTAAAACTGTAGGAGCTATAAGCTTTTTGCGATTTTCCACGCCCCCTGAAGGTGTAGGTATGTCCGCCATGTCTTTTTGATCTTGGGTTGCTTATCCGAGTATATATATCAAATTTCAAGTCTCTAGCATCAATAGGGCTCAAAATATAGCTGAATTTGTAAAAACACTATATATTAAGATCCGATTTGCCACGCCCCCAGTGGGCGTGGTCATAAAATTTTTTATCAATCTTTATAGAATCGAAGCGTTAAGTCACGTGCCAAATTTCAGCATTCTAGCTTTAAAACTGTAGAAGTCACAGTTTTCCCGATTTGCCACGCCCCCAATGGGCGTAGATATATCCGCCATATCTTTTTGAACTTGGGTGGTCAACGCAAGTATACATTCCAAATTTCAACTCTCTAGCTCTTCAACTAATATGATTTCTTGACTATGGGCGCAACCATTTTCCGATTTGCCACGCCCCTAGTGGGCGTATCGGGAAAATCTTGACACTTTATAATTCGAGGGTATACACGAGTATATGTTCCAAATTTCAAGTCTCTAGCTTCAATAGCGTAGAAAAATATTGCATTCATACGGACAGACGGACAGACGGACGGATGGACAGACGGACAGCAAGACGGACATTTCACAAAACCAATATACTATTTTCCCTTTGGGAAACTAGTATAAAAAGCACAAATTGAACACCTACCAAATCACACGCTTTCATTAAGAATTCCACGTACTCATCCATAATTCACGTTCTCAATTCATAATCATTCATTCATCTAGCTCACATCAGTTTTCTCTCATATCTTTATAATATTTATCACACATCACTTTAAAAAACAAATTTTCTATGTCAATCTATCATTCAGTGGTTGTAAAGTTTTACATAGATATAAAACCCCTAATAAAATGTTATAGTTCTATAAAAAAAAAAAAGTTTTATTAAATTCCGTTAAGTCAGTCCCAATCATATGCGTGCATTTCAGCATTTTCTAAGAATCACAATTGCGATTGATTAATGTTTATATTGTGTTTGCATTAACAGCAGATTCTATAGTTTTGTATTTGTCAAAAGTCGCCCTTGTAGTGAAGTAGTTTCGGATTTGCCAACAGACAATGCAAAACTGATGTGGCGCAGCAGGTAGATGCAAAGCGCGTAAGCAAAAGGGTCCGAGTTCGAGACGCGACGGCGTCTTAATAAATAGGAAGTGGCTTTGATAGTTAAGGTGTGCTTTAACAATACATATGTAGTAGATGTAGGTTCAAATTTAGCGGCAGCGACTTTTGTTTTTCTCTTTATTTTGTTTATTTAATTATTTATTTAATTATATAATTATTTTTGATTGACATACAAATCTCCTAGTCAGACACCTCTGACTAGAGCTTTCTTATTTATACATTATACTTATACATTGAGTATAACATAATGCAAAACTTTCGCAAGCGTTTTGCACACACAGATAAATGTATGTATATACATATGCACATGTAAGCAAGCGAATGTAAGTGTAAGTAACGTGTACATCATCACAACAAATTCATATTCAATTCTTGTGCTCTGCTGTTCGTGCCTACATACATACATACATACATGATGGGTCCTATCGTCAATTTTTCAGTGTGGAATAATTTTGTTCGGACTAAGTCGATATTTGTGTAATCGATATTTGATATTTACATTTTTTGTCAGGGTCACACACACAAAAAGAAAATAACATAACTGACCTAGGCTATACGAAAAATGATAATTTTAGCAGATAAATTATTTGCAGAACTTCAACATTCAAATCGAATTGCATATATTTCTTAATATTTCTCAGAAATGCCGTTTGTCGTCTTAGCAATTGTTATTAAGGTTATTTATATAGGTGGCACAGGCATATGAATTTTGCAGCTGGGCGTTACAAATTGTGTTGCCAATTTGCCACGCCTACAGTAGGCGTAGACATATCATATTTAGCAAGTTCCTAGAAGGAGTCGAGGATAACGTAACTGTAAAGTTTGGATGCTTACACTCCAAAAATGTGAAAGTTACAGGGTATTTTTTCGATATACCACGCCCCCGAAGGGGCGTAAGATTTATTTTTTTGGAATCAATAGAGGAGGCCCCCAGTAACACAAACATCTAATTTTGATTCGTCTAGCTCTAAAACTGTAGGAGCTATAAGCTTTTTGCGATTTTCCACGCCCCCTGAAGGTGTAGGTATGTCCGCCATGTCTTTTTGATCTTGGGTTGCTTATCCGAGTATATATATCAAATTTCAAGTCTCTAGCATCAATAGGGCTCAAAATATAGCTGAATTTGTAAAAACACTATATATTCAGATCCGATTTGCCACGCCCCCAGTGGGCGTGGTCATAAAATTTTTTATCAATCTTTATAGAATCGAAGCGTTAAGTCACGTGCCAAATTTCAGCATTCTAGCTTTAAAACTGTAGAAGTCACAGTTTTCCCGATTTGCCACGCCCCCAATGGGCGTAGATATATCCGCCATATCTTTTTGAACTTGGGTGGTCAACGCAAGTATACATTCCAAATTTCAACTCTCTAGCTCTTCAACTAATATGATTTCTTGACTATGGGCGCAACCATTTTCCGATTTGCCACGCCCCTAGTGGGCGTATCGGGAAAATCTTGACACTTTATAATTCGAGGGTATACACGAGTATATGTTCCAAATTTCAAGTCTCTAGCTTCAATAGCGTAGAAAAATATTGCATTCATACGGACAGACGGACAGACGGACGGATGGACAGACGGACAGCAAGACGGACATTTCACAAAACCAATATACTATTTTCCCTTTGGGAAACTAGTATAAAAAGCACAAATTGAACACCTACCAAATCACACGCTTTCATTAAGAATTCCACGTACTCATCCATAATTCACGTTCTCAATTCATAATCATTCATTCATCTAGCTCACATCAGTTTTCTCTCATATCTTTATAATATTTATCACACATCACTTTAAAAAACAAATTTTCTATGTCAATCTATCATTCAGTGGTTGTAAAGTTTTACATAGATATAAAACCCCTAATAAAATGTTATAGTTCTATAAAAAAAAAAGTTTTATTAAATTCCGTTAAGTCAGTCCCAATCATATGCGTGCATTTCAGCATTTTCTAAGAATCACAATTGCGATTGATTAATGTTTATATTGTGTTTGCATTAACAGCAGATTCTATAGTTTTGTATTTGTCAAAAGTCGCCCTTGTAGTGAAGTAGTTTCGGATTTGCCAACAGACAATGCAAAACTGATGTGGCGCAGCAGGTAGATGCAAAGCGCGTAAGCAAAAGGGTCCGAGTTCGAGACGCGACGGCGTCTTAATAAATAGGAAGTGGCTTTGATAGTTAAGGTGTGCTTTAACAATACATATGTAGTAGATGTAGGTTCAAATTTAGCGGCAGCGACTTTTGTTTTTCTCTTTATTTTGTTTATTTAATTATTTATTTAATTATATAATTATTTTTGATTGGCATACAAATCTCCTAGTCAGACACCTCTGACTAGAGCTTTCTTATTTATACATTATACTTATACATTGAGTATAACATAATGCAAAACTTTCGCAAGCGTTTTGCACACACAGATAAATGTATGTATATACATATGCACATGTAAGCAAGCGAATGTAAGTGTAAGTAACGTGTACATCATCACAACAAATTCATATTCAATTCTTGTGCTCTGCTGTTCGTGCCTACATACATACATACATACATGATGGGTCCTATCGTCAATTTTTCAGTGTGGAATAATTTTGTTCGGACTAAGTCGATATTTGTGTAATCGATATTTGATATTTACATTTTTTGTCAGGGTCACACACACAAAAAGAAAATAACATAACTGACCTAGGCTATACGAAAAATGATAATTTTAGCAGATAAATTATTTGCAGAACTTCAACATTCAAATCGAATTGCATATATTTCTTAATATTTCTCAGAAATGCCGTTTGTCGTCTTAGCAATTGTTATTAAGGTTATTTATATAGGTGGCACAGGCATATGAATTTTGCAGCTGGGCGTTACAAATTGTGTTGCCAATTTGCCACGCCTACAGTAGGCGTAGACATATCATATTTAGCAAGTTCCTAGAAGGAGTCGAGGATAACGTAACTGTAAAGTTTGGATGCTTACACTCCAAAAATGTGAAAGTTACAGGGTATTTTTTCGATATACCACGCCCCCGAAGGGGCGTAAGATTTATTTTTTTGGAATCAATAGAGGAGGCCCCCAGTAACACAAACATCTAATTTTGATTCGTCTAGCTCTAAAACTGTAGGAGCTATAAGCTTTTTGCGATTTTCCACGCCCCCTGAAGGTGTAGGTATGTCCGCCATGTCTTTTTGATCTTGGGTTGCTTATCCGAGTATATATATCAAATTTCAAGTCTCTAGCATCAATAGGGCTCAAAATATAGCTGAATTTGTAAAAACACTATATATTCAGATCCGATTTGCCACGCCCCCAGTGGGCGTGGTCATAAAATTTTTTATCAATCTTTATAGAATCGAAGCGTTAAGTCACGTGCCAAATTTCAGCATTCTAGCTTTAAAACTGTAGAAGTCACAGTTTTCCCGATTTGCCACGCCCCCAATGGGCGTAGATATATCCGCCATATCTTTTTGAACTTGGGTGGTCAACGCAAGTATACATTCCAAATTTCAACTCTCTAGCTCTTCAACTAATATGATTTCTTGACTATGGGCGCAACCATTTTCCGATTTGCCACGCCCCTAGTGGGCGTATCGGGAAAATCTTGACACTTTATAATTCGAGGGTATACACGAGTATATGTTCCAAATTTCAAGTCTCTAGCTTCAATAGCGTAGAAAAATATTGCATTCATACGGACAGACGGACAGACGGACGGATGGACAGACGGACAGCAAGACGGACATTTCACAAAACCAATATACTATTTTCCCTTTGGGAAACTAGTATAAAAAGCACAAATTGAACACCTACCAAATCACACGCTTTCATTAAGAATTCCACGTACTCATCCATAATTCACGTTCTCAATTCATAATCATTCATTCATCTAGCTCACATCAGTTTTCTCTCATATCTTTATAATATTTATCACACATCACTTTAAAAAACAAATTTTCTATGTCAATCTATCATTCAGTGGTTGTAAAGTTTTACATAGATATAAAACCCCTAATAAAATGTTATAGTTCTATAAAAAAAAAAAGTTTTATTAAATTCCGTTAAGTCAGTCCCAATCATATGCGTGCATTTCAGCATTTTCTAAGAATCACAATTGCGATTGATTAATGTTTATATTGTGTTTGCATTAACAGCAGATTCTATAGTTTTGTATTTGTCAAAAGTCGCCCTTGTAGTGAAGTAGTTTCGGATTTGCCAACAGACAATGCAAAACTGATGTGGCGCAGCAGGTAGATGCAAAGCGCGTAAGCAAAAGGGTCCGAGTTCGAGACGCGACGGCGTCTTAATAAATAGGAAGTGGCTTTGATAGTTAAGGTGTGCTTTAACAATACATATGTAGTAGATGTAGGTTCAAATTTAGCGGCAGCGACTTTTGTTTTTCTCTTTATTTTGTTTATTTAATTATTTATTTAATTATATAATTATTTTTGATTGACATACAAATCTCCTAGTCAGACACCTCTGACTAGAGCTTTCTTATTTATACATTATACTTATACATTGAGTATAACATAATGCAAAACTTTCGCAAGCGTTTTGCACACACAGATAAATGTATGTATATACATATGCACATGTAAGCAAGCGAATGTAAGTGTAAGTAACGTGTACATCATCACAACAAATTCATATTCAATTCTTGTGCTCTGCTGTTCGTGCCTACATACATACATACATACATGATGGGTCCTATCGTCAATTTTTCAGTGTGGAATAATTTTGTTCGGACTAAGTCGATATTTGTGTAATCGATATTTGATATTTACATTTTTTGTCAGGGTCACACACACAAAAACAAAATAACATAACTGACCTAGGCTATACGAAAAATGATAATTTTAGCAGATAAATTATTTGCAGAACTTCAACATTCAAATCGAATTGCATATATTTCTTAATATTTCTCAGAAATGCTGTTTGTCGTCTTAGCAATTGTTATTAAGGTTATTTATATAGGTGGCACAGGCATATGAATTTTGCAGCTGGGCGTTACAAATTGTGTTGCCAATTTGCCACGCCTACAGTAGGCGTAGACATATTTATAGTTCATATTTAGCAAGTTCCTAGAAGGAGTCGAGGATAACGTAACTGTAAAGTTTGGATGCTTACACTCCAAAAATGTGAAAGTTACAGGGTATTTTTTCGATATACCACGCCCCCGAAGGGGCGTAAGATTTATTTTTTTGGAATCAATAGAGGAGGCCCCCAGTAACACAAACATCTAATTTTGATTCGTCTAGCTCTAAAACTGTAGGAGCTATAAGCTTTTTGCGATTTTCCACGCCCCCTGAAGGTGTAGGTATGTCCGCCATGTCTTTTTGATCTTGGGTTGCTTATCCGAGTATATATATCAAATTTCAAGTCTCTAGCATCAATAGGGCTCAAAATATAGCTGAATTTGTAAAATCACTATATATTCAGATCCGATTTGCCACGCCCCCAGTGGGCGTGGTCATAAAATTTTTTATCAATCTTTATAGAATCGAAGCGTTAAGTCACGTGCCAAATTTCAGCATTCTAGCTTTAAAACTGTAGAAGTTACAGTTTTCCCGATTTGAACTTGGTCAAATGCTGAAAGTTGCATCAAATTCCGTTAAGTCAGTCCCAATCTATTAAACAAAACGTTTGGCCAATTAACAAACGCACGTGGCAAGCAGCGACGCGCAGCAAAAAACATTTACACATACACATACATTGAAACATGCAAGCGCGTCTGCTTATGCCTGTGTACAAATAAATTCAAAGCTATTTATTCTAGCATATTCTTCAACCAAATCTGTGTTTGAATTGTGTTTGCATTTTCAGCCGCTTCTTTAGTTTTGTATTTGTCATATATCGCCCTTTACACGCATACATTGAAACAGACCACCGTTTTTGTATGTACACATACTCATACGTTCATATGCGCGCATTTCAGCATATTTTAAGAATTAGAATTGCGATTGATCTGCTTCTTTAGTTTTGTATTTGTCACATATCGCCCTTGTAGTACTACTTTGGGTTTTGCCAACGAGCAACGCAATACTGGCGTGGTGCAGTGGATAGACGCAAAGCACGTAAGCAAAAGGTCCCGAGTCGAATCTCAGTGACGACAGCGTAACTTTTTAGATTTTTTTTTTTAATTTATAAACATGAGGTGGTTGTGCTAGTTGAGATGATGCGCTCTATCGTTACATATGTAGTAAATAGATGCAGGTTCGAGTCCAGGTGCGGAGATGTTTGTTTTTCTTCTTTTTTTGTTGATTTGTTTATTTATTGAATTAATTATTTATTTTTGATTTTCATACATTCTAGTTGAATAAAATTTCAAAATTATAATTTAATTTTGGAAACTTTAATGTTATATGCAAGCTATGGAGCGTATTAAACAATCCAAGTCGGACGGGGCTCAGGGTATCTCCTAGTCGGGCACCTCCGACTAGAGTTTTCTTACTTGTTTTGTAATTGTCAAAAATCGCCCCTGCAGTGAACTAGTTGTGGATTTGCTAATAGACAATGCAATACTGATGTGGCACAGCAAGTAGACGCAAAGCGTGTAAACAAAAGGGTTCGGACTCGGTTCGACACCCAGTAACGCCGCACAGTGGGGCCTTTGCTCATTTTGCGTTGCAAAAATCATAACTCTTGATCCAAGCAAGATAATTCAAAAATTTAAAAAGTATTTGAAAAAGAATTCATCAAGCTTTAAAAGGGCGCTGCGTCAACAGGGTGCTTCACAGTTTTGTGTAAAACATGAAAAATGTGATTTTTAGGCAAAAAGGCAAGTTTTTGTATGAAAACGTTTTTTTTTCTTTTGATGAAAATAATGTTTGTTTGACTATTAATCTTAAAGATGACTAGATAAACGATAAAAATAAAAAATTCCTAAAAAAAAAAATTATTTTTTCTGATAGTACTCATCCACAGAAGGGGAATAAATATCTAATAAACTTAAACTCTCAGGGTTGCTTTTATCTGTTTATTTTAGTTTTTTCAATAACAAGTGTGTTCAGTCACGAACATAAACTATACAAGGATTGGAATAGTAATAATCGTCAATCTCTTGTATATAATTAAGAGCAGAAACCAGAGACAGCAACTACTACTTGTCACCTTTTCTGGCCCCCGCAGAATGTTCAGGCATGAACATAAAAATATACATAAATATGTAAACATGCCTTCTACGTACTTAACGACTAGCATGCATGCGATAGATAGAGAAAGGCCTCATGTGTGGAATCTAAAAATAGCCTGATGAACGCTGACCCTTACAACGTCAGCGATAGGTTAAGAATAGATAATAGACGAACGCTGAGCCCTACAACCTCAGCGATAATATAAGAATGCAATAGACCAATGCTGAGCCTTACACACTCAGCAATAGACACATTAGATTTAAGAGTTGAAATTATGCATGAGTCTGCGTATATAAACGCAGCCTCAAAAGAATAAACTTCAGTACAATACAGACTAAACAACATCACAGTCCGTGTACTCATTCATGAGTATTCGACTAAGCCCCAACATAGTCAGTGTATTCTTTCAAAGTGTTTGTTGACAATATTTGACATTAGGTAGAAACAAAAAGGGACAACAACCGCAATTGTAATGACCAAAATGCAAAAAAAAAAAAACTCAGATCCTTCAATAAACGTTTTGCCGTCGGCAAATCTACGTACTGCATGCAGCTGCGCGTTAATTTGACCTTTTTAGTGCATTTTATGCCGATTTTGTGTTAGTTTTTTACTGTAGACAACCAAACGGGCAGATTCGGGCAGCTTTTATGAATATTGAGAAAAAAAATTTGACAAATATCTGTATATAAGCCGAAGTGGGGAAACTCGAGGGAACTCAGAAGATGGAGTCAGAAAAATTAGCAAATTTTTGAGGTTAACTAGAATGAGTCCAGCTCCTAAATTATTGATCATAATAACATACTTTTTCTTTTATTATGTTAAAAATATACCAATTTTTCCAACGATTCCAAAACATCAACAATTGGTGCAATATTTTTCTTGCAATTCATTTGAAAAGTGGAAAATTTTTTACAAAATTGTTCTGTTTGGTTAAAGTTTGCAAATTGACCCCACTTTGAAGGCTGATAACTATAATAAAAATACATATATTTTCAAAAAATGTTCTTCATCTAAGGGTAATTTCTAATCATTTGAAACAAAGAAATCAAAATTCGGCGTTAGTCACTTTACTTATTTTTGCCACGCTCTGCCGGCAGAGGCCCTACTGTGCGACGGCGTGATTTTTTATAGCCCATTGAAAATGGAAAATCTGGATATATTGGTTTTGTGCAAATGTATTTAACAGGCAGAAGGAGTATATATATACAAAAATAATTTGTGTTACTATTACTTATGAGCTTGAGAACATAACGAAATGCAATAAGCAAAACATAAACGAAAATCTCCGTCAAATAACGGATCTTTTTCTTGCAGTTTTCATTTGTCCGATTTGGCGTTGAAGCTCAAAATCGGACTTGTTGCTCGTTTATTTTTAAATAAAAAAAATGTTGCCGTTTGAAATTACAAATTTTTTGTTTTGTTTTGGGAGGCTTATACATTATAGATTTAAGAAAAAAATGTGAAAACGATAAAAAATTAACTTACTGCTAAAGAAAAAACACTTTGAAAAAAAATAAATAGTCTTGTCCGATTTGGCGTTGGAGCCACTGTATAAATTATTAATTTAATTATGCTTTATTTTATAATAATTTTATAATTTTAATTTATTATTGCTAGCCCTAGCTAGCAGGTCAGCTGTATTGGCGAAGGTCGATGGCAGGAGATTCTGCTTCTTCCAGTCGGTCTCGTGAATACGAGCGGGCTTCAAAATGAAGGCATGGCCGCCCAAGTGACCGGGCTCGAGTGTAGCATGCTCGTGGTAGCTCTCATCACCAACAGTCACCCATTTGATGTTGTTGTCTTGTAGTCGCGGGCAACCTCTGACACATTCCCCCGATTCACCAGTGTACGCTGGTTCTTGATCATGTTTATCTCATTGTTTTCGGAGTCGGTGTTGGAGATGTTGCTGGCATCGGTGGACGACAATTTTCTAGTGGACGATTTTTCCGTATTCTGGACCGGATACATTATAATCTATTTACAATCTAACTTCTCGGCTAGGGGTACTCTATAATAAAGCCTTTAAAGTTAACAATTATATTACTTGAGTGCTATATAACACCATGGGAAGATTCGACGCTAATATATGGGAAGTGTTCATTTAATATTTCGCTTACGAGATACGAGTTCAGGTATGGTTGGATTAACAATGTTTATTTTTGCCAAGGAGACTGCCAAAGGTAAACATTGGAGTGTGTTAATTTTGTTGATTCATACTTTTTTAGATTGTCCTTATGGACTACCCTCCCCTTTATGAGCACCGTCGCACAGTAGGGTTTCTCACAGTGGCAGAGTGCAGGAAAAATAAGTAAAGTGACTAACAAATTGATTGGATTTCTGGGGGCCAAACGATTGGAAATTTTCCTTAGATGAAGAATCCAAAAGATTTTGAAAATTTGATGAATTTTAAGCATAGTTATGAGCCTTCAAAGTGGGGTAAATTTGCAAAATTTAACCAAAGAGAGAAATTTTGTAAAAAATGCTCCACTTTTCAATTGGAGTTGCAAGAAAAATATTAAACCAATTGTTGATGTTTTGGAATCGTTGAAAAAATTACCATATTTTTAACATAATAAAAGAAAAAAGTATGTTATTATGATCAATAATTGAGGAGCTAGACTACTTCTAGTTAACCTCAAAAATTTGGTCATTTTTTTGCGTAAAGTGGACTCTATCTTCTGAGTCCACCCGAGTCCACTCGAGTCCACCGAAGGGGCTTATATACAGTTATTCGTCAATGTTTTTTACACACAATTCATAAAAGATCGGCTGCCTGAAGGCGCCCGTTTGGCTTTCTAGGGGAAAAAACTAAAACAAAAACAGCATAAAATGCGGTAAAAATTCACTAAAAAAGGTCAAATTCGATTGCGTAGCTGCTCGTAGTAGGTAGATTTGCCGACGGCAAAACGTTTATTGAAGGGTCTGGGTTTTTTTTGGCATTTTGGTCGTTACAATTGCGGTTACGGTCCTATTTTGTTTCTACCTGTTGCCAAATATTGTCAACAAACACTTGTTATTGAAAAAAACCAAACAGTTATGAGATAAAAAGCAATCCTGAGAATTTAAGTTTATTAGATATTTATTCCCCTTCTGTGAATGAGTACTATCAGAAAAATTTAATTTTTTTTTAAGAATTTTAATATTTCTATCGTTAATCTTGCTCATCTTTAGGATTAATAATAACAACAAAAAAATATTTTAAACAAAAAGAAAAAACTTTTTCATACAAAAACATGCCTTTTTGCCTAAAAATCACATTTTCCATGTTTTACACCAAACTGGTGAAGCATTCTGTTGACGCAGCACCCTGTGCGTAGACTCATTTTAAAGCTTGAAGAATTCTCTGTCAAATGCTTAAATTTTGGAATTACCTTACTTGGATCAAGAGTTATGATTTTTGCAACGCAAAATGAGCAAAGTACCCATCAGTAATCGTGCCCATGGAACAGTCTGAACGACTTCTTCTTTCATAGAGGGTGGTTATATTATTTCCTAACCTTCTATTGCGTCTTGTCCATTACTTTCTCACCAACCTGGTAAGATTTAGACTGTCTGTTTTTGTTGTGGTATTCAAGTATGTCGGATTGAGACTTTTGAAGCTTAATTCCCACTTCTGTCAGTAGTTCGATTGGCCTACAATAGATTATTTCGGTAGGTGACTTTCTAGTGACTGAATGGATAGCTTTGTTATTATGAATTAGATTTGACAGGAAAGTGAGCTCAATTGCATCTTGTATATGCCTTATCGAACTTTAAGCATCAGGCGATTTCTATCAACGTGCTATTGAATCTTCCTACTTGGTCATTTGAGACACAGTGTAATGGTGGAGCGTTGCTGACCGAAATTCTATTGCGATTTTTTTTATGGGATTTTATTGCTTCAGAGTTGGAGAGATCTCTCGTTATCACAATATAACGTATGAGCATTTGGGAAGAAGTTTATAAGTTGTAAAAGAGTTGGTTTCACATCTACGCGTGAGGAGATTGGCTTGACTATTGCGTATTTTGAGAATTTGTCAATGCAAGTCAAAAAATATTTCCCATCCGTAGAAAAAATATCGATATGTAACTATTTTCCCTGGTGTATAAGGGATTGGGGTTTCTGACGATTTCATGTTTTTATACCCTGAGCCCAGTGACAGGGAAATCAGGGTGTAATGGTTTTGATTAAATGTATGTAACAGGCAGAAGGAGGCGTGTCAGACTCCACAAAGTATATATATTCTTGATTAGGGCGACGAGCTGAGTCGATTTAGCCCTGTCTGTCTGTCTGTCCGTGTCGTATATTAGTACGTCCGTCTGTCCGTCTGTCCGTATGTTTTGAACGCGTCGATCTCAGAACGTAGTTGACCTAGAGACTTGAATTTTTTTTGTTGGGTCTGTGGATTGCTTGCTGGAGATCAAGTTTGTTACCAAAAAACGATATCTATTTTCGTTGTTTTGTTATCGATTTTAAACCTAATCGAAAACAGGTTATAAAATTCTATCTCGCACACCTTTAGAGCTAGACCCCTCAAATTTTGCATATAAATTCATGTGAATTTTATGCAATTTCTATTTTTTTATTTTTTGGATCCCGGCTCTTTTTACTAATTACCCCCCCCCCCCCTGCCGTCAAACACCCATTGAGAGTCTGTTATAAATATAATAATGTGAATAAATTAGCATTTTTTGTAAAATGTAAAAAATTCAATAGAATCATATGCTGAAAGTTTCATCAAATTCTGTTAAATCCAGTCTAGATTTATTAAACAAACAATTTGGCCAATTAATACACGCACATTAGTGCGCAACGACACGCAGCAAAAAACATTTACACATACACATATGTACATTGAAACATTGCAAATTTCTCTGCTATGCATGTGCACCAATACATTCAAGGTCATTCATTCTAGCATATTCTTCAACCAAATCTGTGTTTGAATTGTGTGAACATTTTCAGCCGCTTCCGTAGTTTTGTATTTGTCATATATCGCCCTTTACACGCATACATTGAAACAGACCACCGTTTTTGTATGTAAGTTAAGTATCATCACCCCGCAGCTGCGGTGTTCCCGTATAGTTGCAGATCACGTGTCCCACGCAGTTGCAGTTTATGTGCTCCCACGCAGTTGCAGATTAGGTGCTCCCACGCAGTTGCAGATTATGTGGTCCAAGGTTCTTGGACGTGCTAATATTAGGATGATTACGTTGGGGGACTTGACTTCGTCTCCTTTGCTGATTACTGTCCTTGTGGTACAGTAATGTGTTAAGAATAGAACAATATAACGGCAGTGTGCCGGAGTGCAATTCGAAGCGACTTGAGCTTACTTTATTCAAAATCGAACTAAAGCTAAAGACAAGTGCAAGCATAATTCTACCCAAGAAAGCTCAATGCATCGCGCCCTCGTACCACAGTCGGCATGCCGACTCGGCATTCTAAGTGACGCAGCGCTCAGCATAAGAGTGTCATGCGATCGCAGCTGATTGTTGCGTTGTCAGCATTGTTTACGTAATACAACTTAGTTGCTATTAAAGTCGTGTGTTAATTGTGTTAACTGCCCCCCCCTCACGTTTATGACCGTCCTCGGTCATATTGAAGTTGTCGATCACACTTTGTATTTTTATTGATGCTCGTCTCTTCCTTAGTGCTTGAAAAAGGATGAGTGCGGCGATGAGACCCACGTTTAGTATTGTCCCGACATCGAACCAGAATTTGGGCGATCCCGCATTATCGATGTCATTTGCTCGTTTACAAATTCGGTCCCGTTGATGACAGCTACTCGTTCAAACGTTACTAAGTGGGTTCCTTTTGCGATTACTTCTGGGTTGTCGTCTGTGCGTATGCGGGCAGTCGCCTCGTTGATGGTGATAACGCCATGATCGACGGGCATTATTTCCTTTAGGTGACTAGGTTGAGTATGACACAGGACTCGCGTCGTGATCGTTCGCAAGAGCTGTTGTGTGTGGTCTGGATGCACTCAGTGACCGCAAAGGTGTCCTTTTCGCATTCGCTAGTGGGTTCTCGTCGAGACGTAGTGCAGTGTGATTGTGAGATACGGGATAGATGGCGATTTCCTTACATCTGACTTCGACCCTTGGAAAGGCTATTAGTATGTGAATAATATCATCGGAATGAAGGACCCTAATCTTTGATGCTTCTATTAGACTGACTATTGGTGTTTTCTGCTTGACAAGTGAATTCAAATCTTCGTGGTTCAATATTGTGGGATTTACTATACCATATTTTGCCAAGGTTATTGTGAGGATTAAATTTTGACTTTCGATCGTTAGCATTCTGTTCCTGGCCAAGAGCGCCTCATACAAGTGTGGAGTGTTAGTTAATTTGTTTTTTGAGCTTTTATTATTTGGTTTATTGTATCGGTTAGTTTGTTTATCTGCTTCTGCGTCTCGGAATTTATTGCTATCCGTCTGGAGTTTGACTCGATTAGCTGGGCTTCTGTTACCTTGATTTTTAAGAAATCAGAGGCGTCTGGGGTACCCGCCACTACCTTCAGGGCTGTGCCTAGGAAGTCTAAACTCCTTGCTATTCTATGGTGTATTTTAAGGACGGACGGTAGTGTTTTTAGGTGATCAGACTCAGCATCTAGCAGTTTGCGCATATGTGATTGTGGAAAGAAATCGGACAATTTTTCTGTATCTTCAATTATGCTGGCGAATTCAGAAAGGTTACTAGTGCGCCTTAAGTAGTCACGGTGCACGAATACCAATACTTCACCGTCTATTACTGGGACGTAGTTGGCATGCGAGAAATCGGTGATCCGGCCATTTGCTACTGCAAGGATGATAAGCGTCACGAAGGTGAACCTGTAATTTGGATTGAGTGGCGGAATTATGGTGTTTTGTCTTGGAGACCTTAATCCCTAACTAAATATAAGGTAAAACTATTTTAAGTTGTCCTTGTGGCCCACCCTCCCCTTAATTAAGACTGACGTTCCTAGGTCAGCTTGTATTTTTTGCTTTGTGCAGAGGGGGGTTAGCTTATTTCCTAACCTTTTGTTGTTCTTGAGGAATACTTCCTCTCCTACCTCAAATACGCGGTTTTGCCTGTTTGCGTTACATCTTCCTATGGTGTCTTGTTGGGCTTTTGCCAGTTTTGAAGTAATACCTGAACTGCGCTTTTCGGATCCCGAGTGAAGAATTTCAATTGGTTTTTCGCAAGTAACCGAATGTAGCGTTTTGTTGTATTCTACCGTCGCTCTCAGGATTAATTCAACTGTGTCCTCGATTTTTTTGTCGATCTTTAGGCACCTAGCGATTTCAACTAAGGTACTGTGGAAACGTTCCACTTGGCCATTTGATGAACTGTGCAGAGGGGGAGCGTTTACAATATCAATGTCGTATTGAGTTTTCAGCATTGATGTTATAGTCTCTGAGTTGAAGGCAGGTTCATTGTCGCAATATATTGTTTTAATGTTAGGGAACATATTCACAACTTGCAACAAGGGACCCTTGATGTCGACAATCGTTCTTGACATTATTGGTTGTACCAAGGCGAACTTGAAAAACTTGTCGACGCAAGTCAGAAATTGCTTTTTGTCGGTTGAGAATATGTCTATGTGCAACATCTCGCCTGTGTATTGAGGAATGGGCGTTACGCCAAGTTGTTGTTTCTTGGGATGCCTGTCGTATTTTGCTTGCGTGCAAACTTTGCAGTTTGAGACTACTTCCTTGGCTAAATTGCTCATGTTTGGAAAGTAGTAGTCGCGCAAGATCTGTTTGACATTCTCTTGGGCTGCTCTGTGCGCTCTGTTGTGCTCGATATTTACTATTTCCAACTGATCACTTTTATCCGTTATATCTTGTGTGATGTTTTTACAAAACCGGAATTTAGTGGAAGGAAAATGAGCGATTAACTCGTGTTGGAAGCTTGCTAATGTGGGGAGGTTACAATGGATAGCGTTTACGACCTCCGTATTTACAACTTTTTTAAGAGTTTCTAAGATGCTGTTCTTATCGGTAAAGTTGATCAAGTGGCGGGTTTTGTTGCGGAACAAGAACAACGAAGAAGCACGTTTCCCATTGAAACGCATCTTAACTTCGAGAATGATTTGGTTTCTGAAGCAATTTAAGGGTTTGTCCGTGGCCTCGACCGTGTAAGTCAGTGAAAGTTCGCTGTGAACAGTTGCAGCGTCTGATTGAGGCTCATTTTGTAGGGCATTGAGATTTTGTCTGGACAATGCATCTGCTACAAAATTTTCTTTGCCAGGTTTATAGAAAACTTTGGCGTTGTGTTGGTCAATGTAGGCTTTCCACCTTTTTATCTTTGCGTTGGTGTTTTTGTCTGCTACTGCGAAAGTGAGAGGCTGGTGGTCGGTGAAAATGTTAATTTCTCTGGAGCCATATAGATAGTTTTGCAATTTACCTAAAGCCCATACGATAGCCAGCAACTCCCTTTCGTTGGTTGCGTAGTTCGATTCTGCACTTTTTAGGGTACGAGAAATCATGGTAATTGGTCTGCCTTCTTGAGATAAGACTGCACCAATTCCGTTTGCTGAGGCATCGGTGGTTAGGTCAAAGGCCTTTTTAAAGTCTGGGTACATCAGGATTACGTCTTCTGACGCCAAGATGTTGCGCAGGCGTTGAAATGCGTCGCGCTGAGTTTCATTAAACTCGACTGCTATTTTCTTTGACCTATGCTTACTCACAGAACCATTCTCACCTTTTAGAATATCGGTTATTGGACGAGCTATAGATGCAAAATCTTTTATGAAGACCCTGTAATAGCTTGCCAGACCCAGGAATGATCTGACACCGTAGACGCTTTTGGGTTCGGGGTACTCTTGAATGGCCCTGACTTTCTTTGGGTCGGACTTGGTGCCGTCTTTGCTTACGATGAAACCTAGATACTCTACGCTTTCTTTAAAAAAGTTGGTTTTCTCTTGGCTTACCCTCATGTTGGCTTCGATTAAGCACTTGAGTACCGTGTCAATGTGACTGACATGGTCTGCTTCGTTTTTTGAGAAAACTATGACATCGTCTACATAGACGTAACAAATTTTCCCAATATGTTCCCTTAGAACATCATCGATTGCCCTTTGGAAGATGCTGCCAGCATTCTTAAGACCAAATGGCAGTCGGCAGAATTCGTATTTGCCACCGCAAACAGAGAATGATGTTTTTTCGCGGTCATGTTCCGCGAGGTATATCTGGTGATACCCTGACTTTAGATCAAGGGTAGTGAAGTATTTAGCATTTCCCAGGTTCGCTAGAATCATGGGGATGCTGGGCATTGGGTAACGATCAGGTATAGTCTTTTCGTTCAGTTTCCTGAAATCGATGACTAATCTTTTGTTTGTGTTGCCATAGGCGTCTGTGCCTTTTTTGTCAACAACCCACGTTGGGCTGTTGTAGGGTGACCTTGACGGTCTGATGATGCCGTCTTTTCATAGTTGTTTGACTTCATTGTTTATGAAATCGGAGACGCCCATTAGATTTGGGTAACTTCTGGCATATATTGGTTCGTTGTCCACCGTGCGGATTGTGGCGGAGACAGAGGTGTTAAAGGGGAGTGCTTCTTCTGCTGTTGAAAAGGCCTTTTTCCTCTTAAGTATCATGTTCTTGAACTCCTTTTTGACGGAGGTAGGAACTACGATGTCATTTACATCGGTAAAATTTACATCAGTACATTTCTGGTATTGAATTTCTTCAGAAATGCCCTGATACTTTATTAGATTCTGTGTAAGGTCCAACTGTACTCCGGCTTGTGTTAACAAGTCGAATCCAATGATGGCATCGAACGAACTATGTGTGTCTAATAGGAAAAAAGGGGAAGTGTGATTAAAAATGTTTATTAAGCATTTCTCCTTTATCTCAGTGGACCCGTGGATTGAATTCACTGAGAATGGTTTGGCGACCGGCAATATGGTTTTCAGCTCCTTTACGGGCTAAATATAACTTTTTGCCGCGCCAGTATCAATTAACATTTTTAATGTCCTCCCAGCCAACCGTCGTTCAATGAACGGCAACCGGGAGTGTTCCCTAAAAAATGGACAGAGTCGGATTGAGCGTACTCTTCCTCGCTGTCAATTTCTTCGACGGCGACTTTTGCAGCTTTTTCGTATGCTATTTTTTGTTCCTCGGAATCTGTTTGAAGAATGTTGTAGAGACGTTGCCGTCTCGGACCTGTTTGTCGCTCTGAGGAGTTTCTCCTCTTATGAGCGTTTGACTCATTTGTTTGGTTTTGATTATATTCAGTACGTTGTCTGAATTTGGAAGAAGAGTCTACTTCCATTGGCTGTGGGGCTTGCTCTTGGCTTTCTTTGTTTGATTGCCCCTTTGGAGTGCTTTTCTTATGTCTGAAATGGGGATTTCTATCCTGACCGTGGTCTTCCTTGTTGTATTTATTCGGTTTCCCGTACTGTCTGAGTTTGCTGTTCTCAGCTGTTTGGGATCGTTCCTCAACAGCTTTAGCGTAGGAGTTTGCAAACATGCTCCTCTCTATGCTGGCTTCTGCTTCTATGGCGAGAGCTAGTGCAGAGGGCAAGTCCTTGGGTTGCGCTGGGAACACGACGGCTCTGAGTTGTTTCCTCAGGCCTGAGGTGAACGTGTGTAAGGCGTCGGCTCTAACTTCAGCGTTAAGCAAATCAGCGCCTTCTTGTTCATGCGACATAACAATCTTATTTGTTACCAGAGTCAATCTCTTTTCGACCTCATCGTAGTACTGCATAAGTGTCATTTCACCCTGTCTGACCATGTCTAAGTTTTGCCTCAGTAGGCGCAAGGATGTTCGGTCGGCATAGGTGCAATCTAATCTAGCCAGTATGGCGTCGAAATTTAGCACCGTGTTGTATGAGACAAGTAAAGCTCCCGCCGGCCCTGTGACCTTGTTCCTAAGAATGGCTACAGCTTGGTAATGTTCGCTACTACCGTTAAAGGGCTTAAAGAGTTCATACGCATTTATTGCTGCTTGTCTCCAAGCAACATATTGGTCTTGTGTACCAGAAAAGTCTGGTACGGATTTGATTATGTCGAGTTTTATGTCACATTTTACACCTGAAACAACGGTTACTTTTTTGTAGGCAACGACCGTTGGCGTTTGCACTTGTAACTTTTGTATTTCTTGAGTTATCGAATTTATCTGGGACTGTTGTTGTGCCAGTGCCGATTTAACGGCATTGTCAATGAGAGCCTGAATTTGGGTAGGATCCATGTTGTTGCCTATCTGGTCTTCCGGACACCAACCAACCTGCTCTTCGTCTAAACTATCTTCGCTGTTGTATTCGGTTTTAATTTCCCTATAGGCGTTCACCCAGCTCATTGGTTGACCTCAACACCTGTACGAAATTATTTCGCCGGAACAGAGTGCGATTTTTCCTTTTTATTTAGTGATAGCTTGCTTAATGCAAAGTATTGTTATATTATTATTTTTTTTTTTTTTTTTTTTTTTTTTTTTTTTTTTTTTTGTTATATTATTGATTTGGTAATGTTAGAGTTTTGATAGGCATGTAATTGTTTTAAGCCCAAAGTAAAAGTAGTAAAAGTATGCAAAAGAGCTGTCTACGTGCACTGTATTCTGCCGATATGGCTCTATGGAGTGCAGATCTGGGGGATTGCAGCCAAATCCAACTACAAACGGATACAGGTTTTGCAGAATCGAGTGCTAAGACAAATAACTAACTGCCCTTGGTATGTACGCGGTACTACACTCCATAGAGACCTCAAACTACTTACAATAGAAGAGCAAATTGGAAGACATACAAGCAGGTACAGCGAAAGATTACTGAGACACCGCAGCCTTCTCGCCAGAGGTCTCCTTCCTGCCAGACCTCTAAGAAGACTCAAACGGCAAGGTTTTGCCAAGACGATTCAAAGTCAGTGATACAACCTTCATTGAATTCCTCGTACTATAATCGAGGTTTGGTCCAAATTAAACTTTTATTTAATTGTGTTGTTAAGGTATAATTATGATTGTACAGATTCTACACTTAATAAATAAGTCCAAAGTAAACTTTTGGTGAAAGTATGCAATGATTTTATTCCTACTTTTGGAAAAGTATGCAATGGTTTTTATTTTTTACTTAAGTATGCAATGATTTTATTTTGGCAAAATATGTGTTTTTTCACAACTTAAATTCTTTGTGTTTTCAACTTACTTTTTGTTATTTGGATTCACTTGACAAACTTACATGTTTTAATTTTGTTGCCTATGAAATTTAGTGGATATTAGTACGTTGGGCGCCAGTTAAGTATCATCACCCCGCAGCTGCGGTGTTCCCGTATAGTTGCAGATCACGTGTCCCACGCAGTTGCAGGTTATGTGCTCCCACGCAGTTGCAGATTAGGTGCTCCCACGCAGTTGCAGATTATGTGGTCCAAGGTTCTTGGACGTGCTAATATTAGGATGATTACGTTGGGGGACTTGACTTCGTCTCCTTTGCTGATTACTGTCCTTGTGGTACAGTAATGTGTTAAGAATAGAACAATATAACGGCAGTGTGCCGGAGTGCAATTCGAAGCGACTTGAGCTTACTTTATTCAAAATCGAACTAAAGCTAAAGACAAGTGCAAGCATAATTCTACCCAAGAAAGCTCAATGCATCGCGCCCTCGTACCACAGTCGGCATGCCGACTCGGCATTCTAAGTGACGCAGCGCTCAGCATAAGAGTGTCATGCGATCGCAGCTGATTGTTGCGTTGTCAGCATTGTTTACGTAATACAACTTAGTTGCTATGAAAGTCGTGTGTTAATTGTGTTAACTTGTACATACGACTCGTATAAAATTTTTCGTTCGACTATGGCTCTGCTACGGCTCCGTTATAAATGAGAGCGGTAGCCAGAGCATAGCATAATTCTTATTGCTATTACTGCTACAGAGTAGTTTTTGCAAACGCTGCATACGAGCAGCCGATAGCATAAACAGCTGACACAATTAGCACATAAATCAACACATCACTCAAACGGACTTAAAGCTTTGAGAAAGGCTTACGGAAACGAATTTAAACGACTGAAGTTTTTTTTTTTTTTTTTTTTTTTTTTTTTTTTTTTTTTTTATTAAAAAAGGTGCATATTATTTTATTAACTAGCTTACTGCTACCTAATGTGGCAACTTAATCTAGTTTTACATTAATGAGAACAATATATCACAGGCGATATAGCTGTGTATTATTTACAATGTTATTTACAATATTATATATATTTAAGATTTAGATTTTGTAAGAAATTTAAAGGAACCTGGTGGGAAGATCCAATGGGTGGTTCCTTTTAAGTCTTCTCTTTCTTGGCTTGGTAGTGAGTTGTCTGGCAAGCTCATTTGGGTGTCTGCCAAGACGTTGTATGTAGTTCAGTGAATGCAATTGCATCACATCACCCACTTTGGGAATCCTTAGATCCCTTTCAATGTCCCTGTTGCGTATGTACCAGGGAGCATTGCACATTCGCCTTAGTATCTTAGATTGAGCAACCCTAATTTTAGTAAGGTTACTCTTTGCTGCTATGCCATATATTTGCAGTGCGTATTTCCATATTGGACTTAGTATGGACTTGTAAATGGTAATTTTATTTTGCATTGACAATTTATTTTTTGGTGCCAGCAGCCAGGCCATCTTTCCTGCTTTCGCCATCACCGACTGTCGAACCATGGATGTGTGAGTTTTGAACGTTAAGTGTCTGTCCAGGATGACACCTAAGTACTTATGCGAGCTCTTGTGGGTGAGTGTGGAGCCCAGCATAGTAATACCCCTACACGATAAAGGCCTTGTCGCAAAAGTGACGTTAACGCATTTGCTGCTGTTGATGCCTATGTTCCATTTAAGAGCCCAATTCTCAAAACTACTCACATATTCCTGCAAGGCTCTCGAAGCTTGATCTATGCTTGAGCTTCTGCAAAGGATTGCTGTATCATCAGCGTATGTTGCTACTAATACATTGCTTTCATCCAGTGCGCTTGTAGGAATTGTTGTTGGCATGTCGGCTGTATATAGACTGTATAGTGTAGGGCCAAGAACACTGCCTTGAGGAACTCCAGCGCAGATTGGGCGCTTCGAAGATTTTGTTCCATCGACAACAACGCTAAAACTTCTGTCCTTGAGAAAGCTGCTTACAAGCTGAAACAGCTGCGGGTTAGTACACTCTTCAGCTTAAAAAGAAGTCCATCATGCCATACCCTATCAAAGGCTTGTTGGATGTCCATAAACATAGCAACTGCGTACATTTTTCGTTCCATAGCATCTAGGGCAAAATTAACCACTCGATGGAGCTGTTCCGGCGTGCCATGACCTTGTCTGAATCCAAACTGACACTTTGGAATTTTTTCAGATACAGTCTCCAGTTTCAAAATGCGGTTAAGTATTACTCTTTCCGTCATTTTCCCTAGTGCTGAAAGCAGGCTAATTGGTCTGTATCCATCGACATCCGTTTGTTGTTTTCCTGGCTTTGGTATCATGGTGATGAGCGCAGACTTCCAACTATTTGGGAAATGACCAATCCTTAGTATACTATTAAGAAGCAATACTATGTACAGCAGGGCTTTCTTCGGGAGAAGTTTTAATGTTTTATTATCCAGGAGGTCTTCGCCTGGGGATTTTTTAGCTTTTAGCTTCCTGATCTGCTGCTCAACCTCTTGCAGTGTTACTGGATTTGCTGGCAAGGACATTTGAAACGGCATCTCCTTTCTCAACTCTATAGCCCTACGCATAACCACAGTTGATAGATTTAAAGGCTTAAATCTTTCCTCTAGGCTATCTGCAAATATTTCAGCCTTCTGTTGACTGGAGTAACACCAACCACCAGCAGGATTTTTGATAGGAGTTTTCGGGATGACAACTCTTTTAAAGCGACTCGTGAGCTTCCAAAGAGTATAGTTGAATGATGCTTCCGGTCCAGCATTCTCTAGAATATCATCAATTTTTCTTTGCTTAAGTTTTGCCAGGACTTTTTTCAAACGGTTCGACAGTCTACTATAAATTCTATGGATGCGAGGATCACCCGTTCTTACGTACTCCTTCCTTACTCTTCTTTTCAGGCGTAAGAGCATATCTACGCCATAAGGAAGAGTAATTTGTCTTCGTTGGCTTTGTGAGTTCGTATTTTCCGGAGAGGCATTAGATGCTGCTAACCTAATGTTACTCATTAGAATTGAGATGGCATCTTCAATGTCCTCTGGGCTGTTTATTTCAGTGTTTAGGTTGACTCTTCTCTCCAGGTCAGCTTTAAAGATTTCAACACAAGCGCCTCGTGGAAGGATATGCTGTCTCTTGTCTTTGAATTGCGGTGTTTGATGAAGTGTCGCTATGATTGGCAGATGATCCGAGGAGAGTTCACACTTACTTGCGATTGAAAGTCTATTTATATCAATACCCTTAACAATATAAAAATCTAAAGCAGAAGGTGTAAGCCGAGTGTTATAAGAGAAAAACGTTGGTTCGCCTGTGGCAAGAATTTGGCATGTGCTACTGATGATGGCCTCTTGTAGCCGTTTCCCTCTGACGCAGGATCTAGAGTTACCCCACCACGAGTGCTTTGAGTTGAAATCACCGCCTGCTATGAATTTGTCACCTAAGTCCAGAATTAGTTGTTCAAAATCAGCTTTGCTCCAAGGTATATTGGGAGGCAGATAAATGGACGAGATTTTGATGTAAACACCGTTAATCGGCACAGTCACGCTGGCAGCTTGTATATGCAGTCTAGACATTGGTTCATTTTGCTCGTGAGTAATAGACGATCGTACAAAAACAGCAGCACCATCTTTCGAGGTGCCACTCGGATGATTTGCATAGTATTGGTCGTACCCTGGTAAGTAGATTCCCTGGTAAGAACGCATATGTGTCTCTGTTATTAGCATAATATCTATTTTATTAGCACTAAGAAAAAGTCGCAGTTCTTCAACATTTCTGACTAGGCCTCGTGCATTCCATAATCCGATTTTTAAGTTTGAGTTTATCATTTAGAAATAATTTTCTGCACAAGTTTACGAAAGGCTTTGTTTGCCTCCATTGTGTCTTCAATGAGCTTGAACATTTGATCCATTCTGCTACTTAAGTCGCTGATGGCTTTTTCCAGTAATTTGAATTTGTTATTAAAATGTTGATCATCAGTTGTATCGAACTTTCGGGATCTATCCTGGGCTGAGTTGATGTGCTTGTCCAGACAAGGTCTTGTAATGTCTGCATAAGTAAAGCCACTCCTAACAGTAGCATCTGGGATGACTTGTGATCTGGGTGGGCGATTTATATTTCGGCTTCCGATTGGCAATCCTTGCTCCGGTAGTCTCGCAGCTGGTTTAAGCTTCTTGCTCAGCTCAATTCTGACTGAGCAGCTTTTATCACTAGATAAGTGGTTATCGCCGCAATTTGCGCATATCGACTTAGAGCTTAGACTTAGTCCACATAATGTTGATCCAGTATAATGGTCGCCTGAGCATTTGCCGCAAACTGGCTTTTTAAGGCAATAGTTCCGGGTATGTCCGAAATCCTGACATCTAAAGCATTGCACCAACTCTCTATTGTAATTAGCCTTTACAACTGTTACTCTATGTCTACCGATTTGAGTAATTTTAAGTGCTTCTGCAACGTTTGGCGTCTTCTTTATATTTACATAGAAAATGTTTTGTCGAGTTTTCATATTATTTATTTCTGGATCATCCTCTTCATTAACATCAATGTTGCGCCAGTCTGGTTTTCTAGGACAATATACGTTCAAGACTATGAAACCCTTATCAGTAAATACACGTTCAATCAATTGTTTTGGTACATTTGGGTGAATGTTTCGAATGACTAGTCTACACGGTGTATCTTCTCTCAACTGATGATGCCAGAATTCGCAATTTTGCTTCGTAAGCATGTCTACAACTGCCCGAAAAGCTTTGGCATTTTTCGCATATATACGGGAGACTCCAAATCTCGATGTACGAATGTCGTACTCGTCAGCTGAAATAACAGAGTTAAGTGCTTCTTCGAGATTGCTCATTTTGTTGACATCAGGTACGCAGATGGCTGGAGGCTTAGGCACTGTACTTCTTGGCTGCTCATTGTTATCCATAGTTAAACTACTGGCTTTTACTTGATCATGTTGATCTTCTTCGTCGAGTTCCATTATAGCATCTTCTTCTAATAGCGCTGCTTCTTCTTCTAATAGCGCTGCGTAACGATTATTTAGAAGAGCTGCCGAAGAGGTGGTAGCTGGAGTTGGATTTTGTCGGCTTATTGTTAGGTGAGTTTTTCGTGAAGCTGGTGGGGTGTTTTTCTGGATTGTTTTGAAGACTTTGTCAGCTCTCTTTTGTTTTTTACGAAGAGAGACCATCGGTATCTGAAACTTACAATCATTTGGTAATTTTTGTGTTATGTTAGGGATAGAAACCTCTGTAATCGAGGATTTCGATACGGAACATATGCCACCAGTAGTGGCACTTGCTATTGAATAGCTTAGTTGGCTGCTTGTACTTGCGAAGGTTAGTGTACTTGTCGTAATAGTGCTTGTTGTCGTAGCGATCATGTTACTATTGAAGTTTGACATTCCATTTGAGTTATAAAGGTCTTTCGCCATGCTGGCCCGCAGCCCTGCAGGTGGACCAGCAATTTTTCTCATCTTCTCAGCCTTCGACAGCTTTTCACAAAGCTGGGATTGGTCAGGTAAGTCTCCTTCCATTTTGGGCAAGATTCACAAATTTGTTGCTGCCAAATTTGCGACTGCCCAAGAATATGCAACACTGACTGTTGACCTTCCTTGGACAACAACCAGCCAGTGCGACTTCCGTGGACACCAGCCAGTGACCAGCTGTTTTGACACGCTGTCGCTGGCAGGCGGCCGGAGCCCGATTTACAAACTGCACTTTTAATTAATTAATTTGGGAAATGCACTGTATATTCTCTTCACCGTGTCTTTAAAAAGACACTGTACAAGTTTTTGCCACTAACGCGGCCTATTGACTGTGCCGTTTCCAGATAATTCTGGTGGCGGCGTTCAGGTAAATAATTACTTTTCCGGGAGCACTAGAGAAACGCGACTGCACCAGTGTGTCCCTAAATGACACTGTGACTGAAGTTATGTAAATAAAACACAGAGAATACTGTCCTTTTATTTATTAACATTTAGTCGGAGAATGGCATATGTACATATGTACATACATATGTATGGATACATATGTGTGTGTTTGTGTATATGGTATATGGAATCTGTAACGTCGGACCAGGAGTGGAAGTGAAATATAGGTGCTGTAAATCATGCGCACACATATAGACTTATAGAACACATGCGAGCAAGTTCGTGCAAGTGACAAGTGCGCAACCGTAACAGCTGTGGCTCTGCAATTGCGTGAACAGCTGAGAGCAAGTCTGCCTATAAACGGAATAGTTGCATATATATGTATATATATATAAATATATATATATATAAATTATTAATTTAATTATTCTTTATTTTATAATAATTTTATAATTTTTAATTTATTCTTGCTAGCCCTAGCTTATGGCTATGATGTTGTCGCCTCGAGGTCCAAATTCAAAGAGAAGCTTTCTTGTCATGCCTTCCTGCCTGCTTGGCCTGCGTCCACGTGCGTTTATCAGCTGGCAAAGCTTTAAATGATTAAAGCTTTGAGATGAGAAACCAATGGGTGCACGCCACGTCAGAATCCACGTGGCTTTATCAGCTGGCAAAGCTTTAAGTTATTAAAGCTTTGGCTGATAGCTTTCGATCTTAAGATCACCTGGTCAGCATGCAGGGCTGCATTACAAAGCTTTGTGCGATGTTGTTTCTAGTCGTGTTAACTTATATACTCAAATCAAGTAAGTTATGCACAAGCACTACGAGGTGAGACAGTTACACAAGTAAAATCAGCACTGGATAGAATCGAGCAACTACTAGTAAAACAGTCTGAGCTTACAACTAATCTACTTAACATGATAATGTTGTTAGTGAACAAGTTGTGCAAGTTTATCTTCGAATAGCCATATGGAATGCCAATGGGCTTTCCCACCATCGAAACGAAATAGAAGTATTTATAAAAACCAACAACATTGACATATTTCTAATATCAGAAGTGCGTCACAAAGAAAACTTATATAAATATCAAAGGGTACGATGTTTTAAATTCCAATCATCCATCAGGTAGAGCACAGGGTGGAAGTGCCATTATTATTAAAGGTACTCTTAAATACAAAATATTGGACAGCATTAGCACAAATATAATGCAAGCTGCAGCGATTCAAATTCAATGTTTGCAGTTTAGTATTTACGTTGCAGCAGTTTATCTTCCACCTAGATATCAGTGCAAGCTGGCCGACTTTAACACTCTATTTCAAGAGCTTGGTAGGCACTTTATTGCTGGTGGCGACTATAATGCTAAACACCCTTGGTGGGGATCAAGGCTGGTAAACCCAAAAGGTGCCGAGCTATATAAATGTATACAAAATAACTACTATTCAATATTATCTACCGGAAAGCCAACATACTGGCCTAGTGATCTGAATAAAATCCCAGATTTACTGGATTTTATTGTATACTCTGGACTACCGCAGAACAATTTCAAAATAGAGGAGAATTTCGATCTGAGCTCTGATCATTCACCAATTATTGTGACCTACGGCTCTACAGTTTGTTTCAAGCAGAGACCTTATAGGATCATTAATGCAAAACAAACATAGATGCATTTCAGAACTGGCTTGAAGAACGAACTTGTCTAGACATATCACTATAGTCAGGGGATGAAATTGAATCTGTGATTGAAAAACTCACTAACCCAATTCACATGGCTGGATGCATGTTCACACCACCACCAAATGCAAATGTTCATCAGCAAACTTTTCTGCCAATAGAACTGAGACCACAAATAGCTGCAAAAAGAAGACTTTGGAAAATATGGCAATCAACTCGAAGCCCGATTGACAGGAACAGATTCAACAAGGCTGCCAAAGACCTAAACAGGAGACTTTGGGAAATAAAAAATGAAGCGACATCAGAATATCTAAGGAATCTTGATCCATATACGAGTGACCTAGATTATAGTCTCTGGAAAGCGACGAAATATTTGAAGAGACCGGCCAGAAGAATGACCACAATTGTCGACAGCAGGGGCCAACGCTGCAGACATAATGCTGAGAAGGCTGAAGCATTCGCAGAACACATAAGCTCGGTTTTTAAGCCCAATGATGTACATGATACTCAAACCGTAGAAATGGTAGAAAATTTTTTAGAATCACCTTGTCAAATGAGTCTACCGATATACCAAACGACTCTTTCTGAAGTAGAAGAAAATATAAAAAACCTAAATAGGAAAAAGTCCCCAGGATACGACAAAATTTGCGCGACTACAATTAGGTATCTCCCGAGAAAATGCATTCGTCTGCTTACATATATATTTAATGCGATGCTCATATTGGAATACTTTCCAAGTCAGTGGAAATGCGCGGAAGTAGTAATGATTGCTAAGCCCAACAAGCCGGAAGGCTGCACATCGTCCTATCGTCCCATTAGTTTGCTGGTGACGTTCTCTATAGTATTCGAAAGGTAACTTTTAAGAAGAATGTTACCAGTGCTGGACAAACTAAACATCATACCCGAACACCAGTTTGGGTTTAGAAGAGGACACAGTACGATATAGCAATGCCATCGCATCACAAATATAATTATAAATGCGTTTGAATCAAAAAAGTATTGCACA
Source organism: Drosophila meridionalis (assembly GCA_035045145.1). Classification (NCBI taxonomy): domain Eukaryota; kingdom Metazoa; phylum Arthropoda; class Insecta; order Diptera; family Drosophilidae; genus Drosophila; species Drosophila meridionalis. The sequence goes on along the minus strand of JAWNPG010000012.1, from coordinate 1,337,871 downwards.
GGAGTATTCCTAGATGTCAAACAGGCCTTCGATAAAGTGTGGCATGCAGGTCTACTCTATAAAATTAAGAAATGGTTGCCTGCACCATACTTTTTGATTATCAAGTCCTATCTGGAAAACAGGAGTTTTTGTCGTCCAAGAGCAGGATGAATCGTCCAGTATACGCACTGCAAACGCTGGAGTCCCTCAAGGCAGTGTATTAGGCCCAGTCCTCTATACTGTTTTTACAGCCGACTTGCCTTCTACCAATGCTGTAGCATATGCTGACGACACCGCAGTCGTTGCTACCAGCACTGACCCAACAGTTGCATCCAATCTTATTCAAGAAGAACTTGGTCTGATTGAAGCTTGGCTGAACAAATGGAGAATTGTGGTGAACGCCCAAAAGTCTGTGCAAGTAACATTCGCTCTCAGACCCGGGAACTGTCCGACAGTCTCACTCAATGGAATCACCATTCCAGTTAGCGAAACGGTTAAATACCTGGGAGTGCATATGGATCGGAGGCTTACCTGGAGACAGCATATAAATGCAAAGAAATTACAACTTAAAATCAAGACAACAAAAATGTACTGGCTCTAATAGCCAGGTCCTAAGACCGCGCTCGCAGCTAAGCCTTGAAAACAAAATACGGCTATATAAGGCTGTTTTAAAACCAATATGGACCTACGCGTTGCACCTTTGGGGAACAGCCAGTAAATCAAACATTGAAATTCTTCCGTTACCAGTCTAAAACACTGAGAACAATAACAGGTGCTCCATGGTATATGACAAACTTTGACATCCATAAAGACCTCAAACTTCCTCTTATCAAAGAGGAAATACAAAAAACCGCAGAGAGGTATTTAAATAGGCTACATGACCACTGCAATGCTCTAGCTTCTGGACTCCTCGACAACACAAATAACAGCGAACGGCGCTTAGAAAGATTCCATGTATTAGATTTGCCAAATAGAGAATAGACTAGTAGAGAGTTAAACTAGTAGATTAGCTATAAATATGTAAATATGTAAATATATGGATTGATCTCGTTGGAGTTAAAACCATCCGGTTATTTATAGTTATAGTTTAAAAATTAGCTTATTGTTTTGTATAAGACAGGTTGCAAATAAAATATATATAAAAAAAAAAAAAAAAAAAAATATTTAATAATGTTCTGTATTCTAATGTAATGTTTGTGCCACTGTTGAAAACTACCTATACCGTAGAATGGCTTGGCGTATTATTTCATACGAATCGTATAAGTCACATTCTTGCTTCAGGCCCTTGCAAGTGTCCGTACTGATATTTGTAAATTTTGCTCTATCTTATGCCTAATTAAGCGCTTTGCTCCAATGTATATGTTCTCTTTACGCCCATCTATACAATTTTGTTTAAAGTTTCCTTCAGGTTCGTGCGATTTTTAACATTATAAACAGATTTTTTATTCAAGCTTCATTTTTTTCAAGTTTCCCTTTTCTATACCATGAGCCCATTGAAAATGGGAAATCAGGGTGTAATGGTTTTGTTAAATGTATGTAACAGGCAGAAGGAGGCGCGGCAGACCTTACAAAGTATATATACATATGTACTCTTGATCAAGACGACGAGCTGAGTCGATTTAGCCCCGTCCATCTGTCTGTCCGTCTGTCCGTCCGTCCGTCTGTCCCTGTTACATACTGTCCCTGTTACATACATTTAACAAAACCATTATACCCTGATTTCCCATTTTCAATGGGCTCAGGGTATAACAAGTAAGAGTGCTCTAGTCGAGACTGCTCGACAAGGGATACCTTGAGCCCTGTGAAGAGCCAAATATCAAATCATTTTACGATTTTTTATGCATGCATATAAACAACACATACACACATATGCACGCACGAATAAGCGCGCGCTCTGCCAACTGCGCAGTTGACGCAGCGACTGCGCTTGGGCAGCAATGTGGGCATTACTACGAGAAATTAATTGCTTAATAACTTTTCTTAGCGATGGATTAAGTGTATCAAACTTTCACAACTTATGAATGGCATTCACATGTATGTATTTGCCAAAGCACAAGTCTCTAGTATTTGATTTGCGCTTTTTACAAATAGGGGGCTATTGGGGGCGAATGGGGCGTGGCATCCAAAATCTTAAGATTACGTTATCTCCGTATTCATTACATGCAACTACACAGCAAATTTGAAGTCTCTAGCTCAAACGATGTACAAACCCCGCCCTGAAAACACATTAAAATTATGGATAAATGCTCATAAAATCGAAATGGAATGAGTTATCGGAAAAATTTTATAAACTTGTGCAGCGTATGGTATTATCGAGTATTCATGTACAATTTCAAGTCTCTACGTTGCGTACTTAAAAATATCTCAGCGTTCACACGGACGGACGGACGGACAGACGGACGGACGGGCGGACGGACGGACAGAAATCCTCTGTTTGTTTTACGTGGCGTGTACCCCGTTGGGGGTTAAAACCACGGTACACGTTTGTGCCACATATGTGACACATAGTACAGCGGGTGAATACAATGCGTCCACCAACGCCCTTTTACGTACCAATTCGAATTGTGCTGTCGGGCACAATTCCCTCTTGGGTAGAGGCGAGGCCTATCATAACCTCTACTGACTACGGGTACAGTATCCGGATGTGATTCAATTGACACCTTGAATCGCATCAGTCATGATCCAATGCTACATTGAATCGCGACCATTTAGAACCACAGCTACCACGATACTCCCACTAAAGGGGGCCAACCTCATTGGGCTGGCCTTGGCCACCAGCCCATCCCGTGGTTCAAATTTACAGCTTTGATCGGCTGTTCGCAGTCAAAAAGACTACTGCCCAGATTCGGTTTCCGACAACCTGGAGCTGGGTGAGCACCGGCGGCATCCTCTAATGAGGTAGCCTGCCAAATTGGGGCTTTGGTAGGCCCTTCGACTCATCACGAATGATTTGCCTGCCAAATTTACGGACTTTGGTTTGACCTTCGATTTGCCTGCAAGAGACGCATCTTCCAAATTAAGGCTCTGGTGGGCCCTTCGACTCCTCATAAAGATTTGTCTACCAAATTTACGGGCTTTGGCTTGACCTTCGATTTGCCTGCAAGAGACGCATCTTCCAGATTAAGGCTCTGGTGGGCCTTTCGACACATCACTAATGATTAGTCTACCAAATTTACGGACTTTGGTTTGACCTTCGATTTGCCTGCAAGAGGCGCATCTTCCAGATTAAGGCTCTGGTGGGCCCTTCGACTCCTCATAAAGATTTGTCTACCAAATTTACGGACTTTGGTTTGACCTTCGATTTGCCTGCAAGAGGCGCATCTTCCAGATTAGGGCTCTGGTCTGCCCTTCGACTCACTCCGAAGAGATTGTCTGCCAATTTGAGAGGTATTGGTGAACCTTGCGTAGACGAAGCTACTACCAGTTTCGACTAACGTCAGTCCGGTACTGGTCGACCAGGTCCAAGCATCGCGTCTTCCTGGAGCATGCGCCGCCTGCTGAAGACTACGTGAGCATAGCCTTCAAGCAGTTGCATGCTCTCCTGTGTGCGCAGCGTCTCTGCAACAATCCAATCACCGGATGGATCCTGCTGGATCCCAAGTCCTTCCAGGTGGCGCACATCCGCATAGAGGGGACAGGTACACAAGACGTGTTGCCAGTCCTCTATGGGATGACCACATAGGCATCCAGTAGTCTCGCTCAGACCACGCGCATGCAGAAAAGCGTTCAGCGAGCCGTGGCCAGTTATGAGAAAACTGGCCAGCATCGTGAACCTGAAGTCCGGGCGGCTAAAGACGAAGCATACCTCCGGGATGAACTTATGCGTAACACGACCGTGTTCGCTGTCATCCCACCGGAGTTGCCACTCACGCAGTAAGCGTTCGTCCAGCAAGGCTCTCCTCATACTACGGTCAAGGGTAGAAACATCTTGACCGTAGAGCCAATCGCCCTCTTCCATAGAATAACTCCTCTTCAGCTTGAACTGCATGGCGTTGCATGTAGCAACCAGGTCCAGCGGCGGGGCTCCAGCAAGCACTTCAAGGGCATCCGTAGATACCGTTCGGCACGTAGGCAAACATCCAAGCAGGATGAGCCGATGGCAGGACTTGAGCGACCTCCTGGCGCCGACTAGTCTCATCGCCATCGTGTACCACACCGAGGCACCATAAAGTGCACAAGGCACCAAGAGTCCGGCATATATCCTTCGCCGTGCGTGCGGACTGAATCCCCAGTCAACGCGTAGCACACGGGTCAGGGCTCCGACGACTCCGGCCAGCCGATCGCGTAAAGACGCGATATGCGGGAGAAAACTCAACCGCTTGCCAGCCGTGATACCAAGGTAACGGTATTGCGTCACATACCGTAAGTTTGCTCCTGCAAATCTTACGGCGGGATTTCTGCCAGCTGACAGTTTGCCCTTAAGGAGCATCGTCACAGTCTTCGTTGCCGAGACTGAGACGCCTACCTCGATACCCCATCCTCCAACAATCTCCATCAGTTGGGCGCCTTTGAGCTCCAATTGGGATCTGGAATTCCCTTCGATGAGCAGCAGCAGGTCGTCAGCGTATGCACTAAACGTGCAGTGCTCTTCAAGGCGACGCAAAAGGACATCCATAAGTAGGTTCCATATAAATGGACCACTTATGGAGCCTTGCGGGCAGCCACGTGAAACATCAACGTTGGCTTCGCCAAAACTACTGACGATGCTAGCTTTTCGGTCCGAAAAGAAGCTGCGCCAGATCCCAATTTCCCTGCATCGTAGATCCGATAGTCGACGTAGCACTGCGTCCCATTCGACATGGTCGAATGCTCCCTTGAAGTCAATGAATATCCCGAGCACGTATCGAGCCGGGCTGGCTGCGACACTGCTCGTGACATGCCTCCAAGCATCCTCAACGCAGCGTCCGGGGCGAAAGCCGAATTGCCATCGGCTCTCGTCCGTGAGCACCTCCTTCACGCGGTTCACCAGAATCCCCTCCAGTACTTTGCCAAACACGGGCAACAGGCAGATGCCCCGATAGGACGCTGGATCGCTCCTGTCCTTGTCGAGGCCTTTGAGGAGCGCAACCACTCGTGGGCGCTTCCACTCAGTGGGGAAATACCCATCTGCCAGGCAGCGGGAAAACAACGCTGTCATGTACTCCGAGATAGAGCGCCAAGTCGCCTTGACCATACCCCCAGTTATGCCATCTAAACCAGGTGAGCGCCTGCTCCGAACTCTGGCGATGCACGTCTCAACCTCGAAGATTTCGAGGGCTAGGGGTACTTCACTAGGAACGGGAACGTCCACTGGTCTCTCCGCAGCAGGAAAGAAGCTGCGAAGCAGGACATTCGCACAGTCGTGCCATGTTACGACCTGCTCATTGTTCCAACGAAGGCAACCGATATCGGTGCACGTCTTGCGGCCTCGGCATATCCGGTAAACTGGACCCCATGGGTCATCCTGGTGCTCGCCGACATATCGTCTCCAATCGTCCTCCTTCGCCTTGAGCATCATCCTCTCGTATTCCTTTCGGCTGATCCTGAAATTCGAGGCGAGGGCACTTACACTCCCACTGTGAGTGCGGCGCGCATGCTGAAGCCTTCGCCGGGCTCTCCTGAGCACACGGCGTGCGTCGGTGAGGGCGGTATTCCACCAGCCCACACGACGTCTGGCCCGCGGTTGTCGACGCCCAAACACAGTGTCGCTCACCTGATGTACCAGCGAGCGGAGTGCAGCCACTTGAGCATCAGATGTCATTAGCGAAACTCGTCCAGAGGAACTTCCATCGATGCAGTCCTAAGCTCATTACCGAAACGCCGCCAGTCAGCATTCTGGAGTTTCCACGAGGGCACAGGAGCATAGCTCTCAACTGCGCTTTCCGGATCAAGTGTTACAACAACAGTAATGATGTTGTGATCACTTAAATCCCACTCGCTTACACTCCAGTCATACGCAGCCCACGTAGACGCTGAATCACTGGCGATTGTCACATCGATATCGCTACGAGCTCTTCGATTATCGAATGTGTACACACTACTGCGGACATTTAGCACGCCGGCTCGACTGCCCTGAACCCAAACTGCTAGCAGTTCACCCCGCTGCCTGTTCAGATAGCCACGAGATCGCTCGGGAAGCTTACTGAACCACAGGGGGGATACTGCGTTCGCATCAAGGCCATAGATGACTGGCGTGTTGCTGGCCAGCAGCAACACCGCATCCATGTACAGTAGGTACGGTTCCATTTCTGCGTTGAATTGGCAGTATACGGAGGTGAGGAAAATAGAGCCGAAATTTCCCGACACACTCACGCATACGCCAAACTCGGTAATGAGCGACTCGACAGGCATGCAGACGACCTCCTGGTCGTCTACGACAATTGCAGCTTTATTTCTTCGGTCGGAGAAAACTCGCATGCCTGCCGGCAATCCGGTAATCCTTCCTCCACGGTCAACGTACGGCTCCTGAAGAAGTGCGAACGTCGCTCTCGAGTCTCTCATCCGGACTCCGAGATCGATGACGGCAGCTCTACTGCGACCGCAGTTTTCCTGGATGACACTAAACATTATTAATGTTTAGAAGCCATCCTAGGGAGCACACGTCCGTAGATCGGGCAGGCCTCCGCGAGCATATAATGCTCCGCGGGTAAACATTTGAAGCTGCAGTTCCTGCAGTGCACAGGAGACGTGCAGCTGGAGGCCCTATGCCCAAGTTGTCCACATCTCCGACAGGTCTGCTCCTTCATCCTGCAGGTTGCCACCCTGTGGTCGAAACCCAGGCACCTGTGGCAGGCGTAGGTCTGCGTCAGATTATGATATCTGAACGAGAACCATTCGATATAGACTTTCTCCGAGTTCTCCAGAATATCTAGCGCCCTTTGCTCCATTTCCAATATGACGTTGACCGTGGGTCCCGCGTCGCTGCTCCATGGCTTGGACATAATCGATACCGACTTCTCAAAGGTACCATTCGGTAGGTAACTCAGGAAGTGGTTCTTAAAAAGACCATCAATAAATTGCTTCGGCGTGATGTTGCTGTCCACATCCCGGACCATAATTCTGGGCCTGGTTGCAGCGTTCTGCTTAACTTCCAGACCAATCTCCTTAAATTTGGAGTTGGCCACAACACGTTTCAGCTCTCCAACGGATGGTGTGCGAATGATCGCTCCACCACGCTTCAACTCACGCACCTCGTGTACACGGACACCAAGTGCGGGCGCAACCTCCTTGCGAACACGCTCAGCAACTTGCTGAGGTGTCTCCTCAGGATTGTTGCTCGTCACTATTGCTGACCACGTCTCCGCAATCTTGCGGGTTCGGGGTGCAGCAATAGGAGCAGCGACAGCAGCGGCGGCGGTGGTAGCGGCGTTGGCAGCAGCGGGGGCGGCGGCGGGCACGGGGCGAGACCGAATAGTGCCTTCGAGCATCTTATTCTTCATTTCCAGCTCCCTATTCCTCCCTTCAAGCTCCTTGTTGCTGTCGTGAGTCGTCAAAACCAATTCCTGGTATTTTGCAACCCAACTCAGCACACCAAGAGACACTCTGCTAGGCACGTCATCAGCGATGACGACCTGCCGAATCATCTCTTGGATGTGCAACATCTCCTTTACCGGCGAGTTCATGGACACGGGACGTCCAGAAGTAGCAGCACGGGCGGCAGGGGCAGCGGCAGGGGCAGCAGCAGTGGCAGCAGCAGTGGCAGCAGCAGGGGCACCAGCAGGGGCCGCAGCAGGGGCAGCAGCAGGGGCAGCAGCAGGGGCAGCAACAGGGGCAGCAACAGGGGCAGCAGCAGGGGCGGCGGCAGGGGCAGCAACAGAGCCAGCAGCAGGATCAACAGCAGGATCAGTAGCAGCAGGAGCAGCAGCAGCAGAGGCAGCAGAACCGCGTTTGATAGCAGCCAGCGAGGCGTCGCTATCGTCCGCAGAACTATCAACATATGCTCTGACTTTCCGCGGGGGGAGTCGGTGGGCGGCGGCATGATATCCGCATCCACCGTTACGGCCCGGCTCGCCATTCTGGTCGCACCACGCTTCTTCCTAGCGGAGCGCGTCGAACGCGCGGAGCCACTACTCTCCGAGTCCATTCTCGCCTTGGAGATAGGCAACACTTTCTCACCGCCGACGAAAGTATGCAACACTTAATACGTTATCGCACAAAAGTATTCCACGAAAGTTATGTCTTTTCTGATTGGCTGGCCAATCAGAGAAGCGTAGCGGTAAACGCTCACACACGCACTAATACTCGCGCAACTCCGAAGATCGTTATCTCGAAACGCTCGAAATAAGCAATCTTAAGCGATGCGCTCGACGTATTTTATTGCGGGCAATAAAAGTTTCCAAATGAGGCGATGCGCGAACACGTCCGTACACGGCGACTATCAGTTGCAAACTGTGGACGGACGGACAGAAATCCTCTGTTTGTTTAACGTGGCGTGTACCCCGTTGGGGGTTTACAACCACGGTACACGTTTGTGCCACATATGTGACACATAGTACAGCGGGTGAATACAATGCGTCCACCAACGCCCTTTTACGTACCAATTCGAATTGTGCTGTCGGGCACAATTCCCTCTTGGGTAGAGGCGAGGCCTATCATAACCTCTACTGACTACGGGTACAGTATCCGGATGTGATTCAATTGACACCTTGAATCGCATCAGTCATGATCCAATGCTACATTGAATCGCGACCATTTAGCACCACAACCACCACGATACTCCCACTAAAGGGGGCCAACCTCATTGGGCTGGCCTTGGCCACCAGCCCATCCCGTGGTTCAAATTTACAGCTTTGATCGGCTGTTCGCAGTCAAAAGACTACTGCCCAGATTCGGTTTCCGACAACCTGGAGCTGGGTGAGCACCGGCGGCATCCTCTAATGAGGTAGCCTGCCAAATTGGGGCTTTGGTAGGCCCTTCGACTCATCACGAATGATTTGCCTGCCAAATTTACGGATTTTGGTTTGACCTTCGATTTGCCTGCAAGAGACGCATCTTCCAAATTAAGGCTCTGGTGGGCCTTTCGACTCCTCATAAAGAATTGTCTACCAAATTTACGGGCTTTGGCTTGACCTTCGATTTGCCTGCAAGAGGCGTATCTTCCAGATTAAGGCTCTGGTGAGCCCTTCGACTCCTCATAAAGATTCGTCTACCAAATTTACGGGCTTTGGCTTGACCTTCGATTTGCCTGCAAGAGGCGCATCTTCCAGATTAAGGCTCTGGTGAGCCCTTCGACTCATCATAAAGATTTGTCTACCAAATTTACGGACTTTGGTTTGACCTTCGAATTGCCTGCAAGAGGCGCATCTTCCAGATTAAGGCTCTGGTCTGCCCTTCGACTCACTCCGAAGAGATTGTCTGCCAATTTGAGAGGTATTGGTGAACCTTGCGTAGACGAAGCTACTACCAGTTTCGACTAACGTCAGTCCGGTACTGGTCGACCAGGTCCAAGCATCGCGTCTTCCTGGAGCATGCGCCGCCTGCTGAAGACTACGTGAGCATAGCCTTCAAGCAGTTGCATGCTCTCCTGTGTGCGCAGCGTCTCTGCAACAATCCAATCACCGGATGGATCCTGCTGGATCCCAAGTCCTTCCAGGTGGCGCACATCCGCATAGAGGGGACAGGTACACAAGACGTGTTGCCAGTCCTCTATGGGATGACCACATAGGCATCCAGTAGTCTCGCTCAGACCACGCGCATGCAGAAAAGCGTTCAGCGAGCCGTGGCCAGTTATGAGAAAACTGGCCAGCATCGTGAACCTGAAGTCCGGGCGGCTAAAGACGAAGCATACCTCCGGGATGAACTTATGCGTAACACGACCGTGTTCGCTGTCATCCCACCGGAGTTGCCACTCACGCAGTAAGCGTTCGTCCAGCAAGGCTCTCCTCATACTACGGTCAAGGGTAGAAACATCTTGACCGTAGAGCCAATCGCCCTCTTCCATAGAATAACTCCTCTTCAGCTTGAACTGCATGGCGTTGCGTATAGCAACCAGGTCCAGCGGCGGAGCTCCAGCAAGCACTTCAAGGGCATCCGTAGATACCGTTCGGCACGTAGGCAAACATCCAAGCAGGATGAGCCGATGGCAGGACTTGAGCGACCTCCTGGCGCCGACTAGTCTCATCGCCATAGTGTACCACACCGAGGCACCATAAAGTGCACAAGGCACCAAGAGTCCGGCATATATCCTTCGCCGTGCGTGCGGACTGAATCCCCAGTCAACGCGTAGCACACGGGTCAGGGCTCCGACGACGGCCAGCCGATCGCGTAAAGACGCGATATGCGGGAGAAAACTCAACCGCTCGCCAGCCGTGATGCCAAGGTAACGGTATTGCGTCACATACCGTAAGTTTGCTCCTGCAAATCTTACGGCGGGGTTTCTGCCAGCTGACAGTTTGCCCTTAAGGAGCATCGTCACAGTCTTCGTTGCCGAGACTGAGACGCCTACCTCGATACCCCATCCTCCAACAATCTCCATCAGTTGGGCGCCTTTGAGCTCCAATTGGGATCTGGAATTCCCTTCGATGAGCAGCAGCAAGTCGCCAGCATATGCACTAAACGTGCAGTGCTCTTCGAGGCGACGCAAAAGGACATCCATAAGTAGGTTCCATATAAATGGACCACTTATGGAGCCTTGCGGGCAGCCACGTGTAACATAGACGTTGACTTCGCCAAAACTACTGACGATGCTAGCTTTCCGGTCCGAAAAGAAGCTGCGCCAGATCCCAATTTCCCTGCATCGCAGATCCGATAGTCGACGTAGCACTGCGTCCCATTCGACATGGTCGAATGCTCCCTTGAAGTCAATGAATATCCCGAGCACGTATCGAGCCGGGCTGGCTGCGACACTGCTCGTGACATGCCTCCAAGCATCCTCAACGCAGCGTCCGGGGCGAAAGCCGAATTGCCAACGGCTCTCGTCCGTGAGCACCTCCTTCACGCGGTTCACCAGAATCCCCTCCAGTACTTTGCCAAACACGGGCAACAGGCAGATGCCCCGATAGGACGCTGGATCGCTCCTGTCCTTGTCGAGGCCTTTGAGGAGCGCAACCACTCGTGGGCGCTTCCACTCAGTGGGGAAATACCCATCTGCCAGGCAGCGGGAAAACAACGCTGTCATGTACTCCGGGATAGAGCGCCAAGTCGCCTTGACCATACCCCCAGTTATGCCATCTAAACCAGGTGAGCGCCTGCTCCGAACTCTGGCGATGCACGTCTCAACCTCGAAGATTTCGAGGGCTGGGGGTACTTCACTAGGAACGGGAACGTCCACTGGTCTCTCCGCAGCAGGAAAGAAGCTGCGAAGCAGGACATTCGCACAGTCATGCCATGTTACGACCTGCTCATTGTTCCAACGAAGGCAACCGATATCGGTGCACGTCTTGCGGCCTCGGCATATCCGGTAAACAGGACCCCATGGGTCATCCTGGTGCTCGCCGACATATCGTCTCCAATCGTCCTCCTTCGCCTTGAGCATCATCCTCTCGTATTCCTTTCGGCTGATCCTGAAATGCGAGGCGAGGGCACTTACACTCCCACTGTGAGTGCGGCGTGCATGCTGAAGCCTTCGCCGGGCTCTCCTGAGCACACGGCGTGCGTCGGTGAGGGCGGTATTCCACCAGCCCACACGACGTCTGGCCCGCGGTTGTCGACGCCCAAACACAGTGTCGCTCACCTGATGTACCAGCGAGCGGAGTGCAGCCACCTGATCATCAGATGTCATTTGGCGAAACTCGTTCAGAGGAACTTCCATCGATGCAGTCCTAAGCTCATTACCGAAACGCCGCCAGTCAGCATTCTGGAGTTTCCACGAGGGCACAGGAGCATAGCTCTCAACTGCGCTTTCCGGATCAAGTGTTACAACAACAGTAATGATGTTGTGATCACTTAAATCCCACTCGCTTACACTCCAGTCATACGCGGCCCACGCAGACGCTGAATCACTGACGATTGTCACATCGATATCGCTACGAGCTCTTCGATTATCGAATGTGTACACACTACTGCGGACATTTAGCACGCCGGCTCGACTGCCCTGAACCCAATCTGCTAGCAGTTCACCCCGCTGCCTGTTCAAATAGCCCCGAGATCGCTCGGGAAGCTTACTGAACCACAGTGGGGATACTGCGTTCGCATCAAGGCCATAGATGACTGGCGTGTTGCTGGCCAGCAGCAACACCGCATCCATGTACAGTAGGTACGGTTCCATTTCTGCGTTAAATTGGCAGTATACGGAGGTGAGGAAAATAGAGCCGAAATTTCCCGACACACTCACGCATACGCCAAACTCGGTAATGAGCGACTCGACAGGCATGCAGACGACCTCCTGGTCGTCTACGACAATTGCAGCTTTATTCCTTCGGTCGGAGAAAACTCGCATGCCTGCCGGCAATCCGGTGATCCTTCCTCCACGGTCAACATACGGCTCCTGAAGAAGAGCGAACGTCGCTCTCGAGTCTCTCATCCGGACTCCGAGATCGATGACGGCAGCTCTACTGCGACCGCAATTTTCCTGGATGACACTAAACATTATTAATGTTTAGAAGCCATCCTAGCGAGCACACGTCCGTAGATCGGGCAGGCCTCCGCGAGCATATAATGCTCCGCGGGTAAACCCTTGAAGCTGCAGTTCCTGCAGCGCACAGGAGACGTGCAGCTGGAGGCCCTATGCCCAAGTTGTCCACATCTCCGACAGGTCTGCTCCTTCATCCTGCAGGTTGCCACCCTGTGGTCGAAACCCAGGCACCTGTGGCAGGCGTAGGTCTGCGTCAGATTATGATATCTGAACGAGAACCATTCGATATAGACTTTCTCCGAGTCCTCCAGAATATCTAGCGCCCTTTGCTCCATTTCCAATATGACGTTGACCGTGGGTCCCGCGTCGCTGCTCCATGGCTTGGACACAATGGATACCGACTTCTCAAAGGTACCATTCGGCAGGTAACTCAAAAAGTGGTTCTTAAAAAGACCATCAATAAATTGCTTCGGCGTGATGTTGCTGTCCACATCCCGGACCATAATTCTAGGCCTGGTTGCAGCGTTCTGCTTAACTTCCAGACCAATCTCCTTAAATTTGGAGTTGGCCACAACACGTTTCAGCTCTCCAACGGATGGTGTGCGAATGATCGCTCCACCACGCTTCAACTCACGCACCTCGTGTACACGGACACCAAGTACGGGCGCAACCTCCTTGCGAACACGCTCAGCAACTTGCTGAGGTGTCTCCTCAGGATTGTTGCTCGTCACTATTGCTGACCACGTCTCCGCAATCTTGCGGGTTCGGGGTGCAGCAATAGGAGCAGCGACAGCAGCGGCGGCGGTAGTAGCGGCGTTGGCAGCAGCGGGGGCGGCGGCGGGCACGGGGCGAGACCGAATAGTGCCTTCGAGCATCTTATTCTTCATTTCCAGCTCCCTATTCCTCCCTTCAAGCTCCTTGTTGCTGTCGTGAGTCGTCAAAACCAATTCCTGGTATTTTGCAACCCAACTCAGCACACCAAGAGACACTCTGCTAGGCACGTCATCAGCGATGACGACCTGCCGAATCATCTCTTGGATGTGCAACATCTCCTTTACCGGCGAGTTCATGGACACGGGACGTCCAGAAGTAGCAGCACGGGCGGCAGGGGCAGCGGCAGGGGCAGCAGCAGTGGCAGCAGCAGTGGCAGCAGCAGGGGCACCAGCAGGGGCCGCAGCAGGGGCAGCAGCAGGGGCAGCAGCAGGGGCAGCAACAGGGGCAGCAACAGGGGCAGCAGCAGGGGCGGCGGCAGGCGCAGCAACAGAGCCAGCAGCAGGATCAACAGCAGGATCAGTAGCAGCAGGAGCAGCAGCAGCAGAGGCAGCAGAACCGCGTTTGATAGCAGCCAGCGAGGCGTCGCTATCGTCGGCAGAACTATCGACATATGCTCTGACTTTCCGCGGGGGGAGTCGGTGGGCGGCGGCATGATATCCGCATCCACCGTTACGGCCCGGGTCGCCATTATCTCGAAATGCTCGAAATAAGCAATCTTAGCGACGCGCTCGACGTATTTTATTGCGGGCAATAAAAGTTTTCAAATGAGGCGATGCGCGAACACGTCCGTTCGCGGCGACTATCAGTTGGCAACTGACTATCAGTTGCAAACTGTGGACGGACGGACAGACGGACAGGGCAATATCGACTCGTCAATCCCTGATTTACCATTTTCAATGGGCTCAGGGTATAAAAATAAATAAATAAATAATCGCTGTCATCCCACCGGAGTTACCACTCACGCAGTAAGCGTTCATCCAGCAGAGCTCTCCTCATGCTACCATCAAGGGTGGAAGCATCTAGATCGTAGAGCCAATTGCATGGCGTTTCTCGTAGCAGCTAGGTCAAGCTGTGGAGCTTGTAGATACCGTTCGGTACGTGGGCAAACATCCAAGCAGGATGACTAGTCTCGTCGCCGTCGTATATATATATATATATATATACGACGGCGACGAGACTAGTCATCCTGCTTGGATGTTTGCCCACGTACCGAACGGTGTATATATATATATATATATATATATATATCTAAGGGTATACTTACATGGACATTGCTCAAAATAAGTAAAGAACAACCGGGTAATTTCTAGTAGAAACGTTATAACTTTTATTTGGATGTTAGTAGGTGAAATATTCTCCAATTTGTTGATATAAACTCCCTCGTAGATGATCTCGTCTCTGCTATCAGCTTCTGCTGGGTTGAGCATATAATGCTCCGCGGGTAAACATTTGAAGCTGCAGTTCCTGCAGCGCACAGGAGACGTGCAGCTGGAGGCCCTATGCCCAAGTTGTCCACATCTCCGACAGGTCTGCTCCTTCATCCTGCAGGTTGCCACCCTGTGGTCGAAACCCAGGCACCTGTGGCAGGCGTAGGTCTGCGTCAGATTATGATATCTGAACGAGAACCATTCGATATAGACTTTCTCCGAGTCCTCCAGAATATCTAGCGCCCTTTGCTCCATTTCCAATATGACGTTGACCGTGGGTCCCGCGTCGCTGCTCCATGGCTTGGACACAATGGATACCGACTTCTCAAAGGTACCATTCGGCAGGTAACTCAAAAAGTGGTTCTTAAAAAGACCATCAATAAATTGCTTCGGCGTGATGTTGCTGTCCACATCCCGGACCATAATTCTGGGCCTGGTTGCAGCGTTCTGCTTAACTTCCAGACCAATCTCCTTAAATTTGGAGTTGGCCACAACACGTTTCAGCTCTCCAACGGATGGTGTGCGAATGATCGCTCCACCACGCTTCAACTCACGCACCTCGTGTACACGGACACCAAGTACGGGCGCAACCTCCTTGCGAACACGCTCAGCAACTTGCTGAGGTGTCTCCTCAGGATTGTTGCTCGTCACTATTGCTGACCACGTCTCCGCAATCTTGCGGGTTCGGGGTGCAGCAATAGGAGCAGCGACAGCAGCGGCGGCGGTGGTAGCGGCGTTGGCAGCAGCGGGGGCGGCGGCGGGCACTGGGCGAGACCGAATAGTGCCTTCGAGCATCTTATTCTTCATTTCCAGCTCCCTATTCCTCCCTTCAAGCTCCTTGTTGCTGTCGTGAGTCGTCAAAACCAATTCCTGGTATTTTGCAACCCAACTCAGCACACCAAGAGACACTCTGCTAGGCACGTCATCAGCGATGACGACCTGCCGAATCATCTCTTGGATGTGCAACATCTCCTTTACCGGCGAGTTCATGGACACGGGACGTCCAGAAGTAGCAGCACGGGCGGCAGGGGCAGCGGCAGGGGCAGCAGCAGTGGCAGCAGCAGTGGCAGCAGCAGGGGCACCAGCAGGGGCCGCAGCAGGGGCAGCAGCAGGGGCAGCAACAGGGGCAGCAACAGGGGCAGCAGCAGGGGCGGCGGCAGGGGCAGCAACAGAGCCAGCAGCAGGATCAACAGCAGGATCAGTAGCAGCAGGAGCAGCAGCAGCAGAGGCAGCAGAACCGCGTTTGATAGCAGCCAGCGAGGCGTCGCTATCGTCGGCAGAACTATCGACATATGCTCTGACTTTCCGCGGGGGGAGTCGGTGGGCGGCGGCATGATATCCGCATCCACCGTTACGGCCCGGGTCGCCATTATCTCGAAATGCTCGAAATAAGCAATCTTAGCGACGCGCTCGACGTATTTTATTGCGGGCAATAAAAGTTTTCAAATGAGGCGATGCGCGAACACGTCCGTTCGCGGCGACTATCAGTTGGCAACTGACTATCAGTTGCAAACTGTGGACGGACGGACAGACGGACAGGGCAATATCGACTCGTCAATCCCTGATTTACCATTTTCAATGGGCTCAGGGTATAAAAATAAATAAATAAATAATCGCTGTCATCCCACCGGAGTTACCACTCACGCAGTAAGCGTTCATCCAGCAGAGCTCTCCTCATGCTACCATCAAGGGTGGAAGCATCTAGATCGTAGAGCCAATTGCATGGCGTTTCTCGTAGCAGCTAGGTCAAGCTGTGGAGCTTGTAGATACCGTTCGGTACGTGGGCAAACATCCAAGCAGGATGACTAGTCTCGTCGCCGTCGTATATATATATATATATATATATATACGACGGCGACGAGAGTAGTCATCCTGCTTGGATGTTTGCCCACGTACCGAACGGTGTATATATATATATATATATATATATATATATATATATCTAAGGGTATACTTACATGGACATTACTCAAAATAAGTAAAGAACAACCGGGTAATTTCTAGTAGAAACGTTATAACTTTTATTTGGATGTTAGTAGGTGAAATATTCTCCAATTTGTTGATATAAACTCCCTCGTAGATGATCTCGTCTCTGCTATCAGCTTCTGCTGGGTTGAGCATATAATGCTCCGCGGGTAAACATTTGAAGCTGCAGTTCCTGCAGCGCACAGGAGACGTGCAGCTGGAGGCCCTATGCCCAAGTTGTCCACACCTCCGACAGGTCTGCTCCTTCATCCTGCAGGTTGCCACCCTGTGGTCGAAACCCAGGCACCTGTGGCAGGCGTAGGTCTGCGTCAGATTATGATATCTGAACGAGAACCATTCGATATAGACTTTCTCCGAGTCCTCCAGAATATCTAGCGCCCTTTGCTCCATTTCCAATATGACGTTGACCGTGGGTCCCGCGTCGCTGCTCCATGGCTTGGACACAATGGATACCGACTTCTCAAAGGTACCATTCGGCAGGTAACTCAGGAAGTGGTTCTTAAAAAGACCATCAATAAATTGCTTCGGCGTGATGTTGCTGTCCACATCCCGGACCATAATTCTGGGCCTGGTTGCAGCGTTCTGCTTAACTTCCAGACCAATCTCCTTAAATTTGGAGTTGGCCACAACACGTTTCAGCTCTCCAACGGATGGTGTGCGAATGATCGCTCCACCACGCTTCAACTCACGCACCTCGTGTACACGGACACCAAGTACGGGCGCAACCTCCTTGCGAACACGCTCAGCAACTTGCTGAGGTGTCTCCTCAGGATTGTTGCTCGTCACTATTGCTGACCACGTCTCCGCAATCTTGCGGGTTCGGGGTGCAGCAATAGGAGCAGCGACAGCAGCGGCGGCGGTGGTAGCGGCGTTGGCAGCAGCGGGGGCGGCGGCGGGCACGGGGCGAGACCGAATAGTGCCTTCGAGCATCTTATTCTTCATTTACAGCTCCCTATTCCTCCCTTCAAGCTCCTTGTTGCTGTCGTGAGTCGTCAAAACCAATTCCTGGTATTTTGCAACCCAACTCAGCACACCAAGAGACACTCTGCTAGGCACGTCATCAGCGATGACGACCTGCCGAATCATCTCTTGGATGTGCAACATCTCCTTTACCGGCGAGTTCATGGACACGGGACGTCCAGAAGTAGCAGCACGGGCGGCAGGGGCAGCGGCAGGGGCAGCAGCAGTGGCAGCAGCAGTGGCAGCAGCAGGGGCACCAGCAGGGGCCGCAGCAGGGGCAGCAGCAGGGGCAGCAACAGGGGCAGCAACAGGGGCAGCAGCAGGGGCGGCGGCAGGGGCAGCAACAGAGCCAGCAGCAGGATCAACAGCAGGATCAGTAGCAGCAGGAGCAGCAGCAGCAGAGGCAGCAGAACCGCGTTTGATAGCAGCCAGCGAGGCGTCACTATCGTCGGCAGAACTATCGACATATGCTCTGACTTTCCGCGGGGGGAGTCGGTGGGCGGCGGCATGATATCCGCATCCACCGTTACGGCCCGGGTCGCCATTATCTCGAAATGCTCGAAATAAGCAATCTTAGCGACGCGCTCGACGTATTTTATTGCGGGCAATAAAAGTTTTCAAATGAGGCGATGCGCGAACACGTCCGTTCGCGGCGACTATCAGTTGGCAACTGACTATCAGTTGCAAACTGTGGACGGACGGACAGACGGACAGGGCAATATCGACTCGTCAATCCCTGATTTACCATTTTCAATGGGCTCAGGGTATAAAAATAAATAAATAAATACTCGCTGTCATCCCACCGGAGTTACCACTCACGCAGTAAGCGTTCATCCAGCAGAGCTCTCCTCATGCTACCATCAAGGGTGGAAGCATCTAGATCGTAGAGCCAATTGCATGGCGTTTCTCGTAGCAGCTAGGTCAAGCTGTGGAGCTTGTAGATACCGTTCGGTACGTGGGCAAACATCCACGCAGGATGACTAGTCTCGTCGCCGTCGTATATATATATATATATATATATATACGACGGCGACGAGAGTAGTCATCCTGCTTGGATGTTTGCCCACGTACCGAACGGTGTATATATATATATATATATATATATATATATATATATATATATATATATATATCTAAGGGTATACTTACATGGACATTACTCAAAATAAGTAAAGAACAACCGGGTAATTTCTAGTAGAAACGTTATAACTTTTATTTGGATGTTAGTAGGTGAAATATTCTCCAATTTGTTGATATAAACTCCCTCGTAGATGATCTCGTCTCTGCTATCAGCTTCTGCTGGGTTGAGCATATAATGCTCCGCGGGTAAACATTTGAAGCTGCAGTTCCTGCAGCGCACAGGAGACGTGCAGCTGGAGGCCCTATGCCCAAGTTGTCCACATCTCCGACAGGTCTGCTCCTTCATCCTGCAGGTTGCCACCCTGTGGTCGAAACCCAGGCACCTGTGGCAGGCGTAGGTCTGCGTCAGATTATGATATCTGAACGAGAACCATTCGATATAGACTTTCTCCGAGTTCTCCAGAATATCTAGCGCCCTTTGCTCCATTTCCAATATGACGTTGACCGTGGGTCCCGCGTCGCTGCTCCATGGCTTGGACACAATGGATACCGACTTCTCAAAGGTACCATTCGGCAGGTAACTCAAAAAGTGGTTCTTAAAAAGACCATCAATAAATTGCTTCGGCGTGATGTTGCTGTCCACATCCCGGACCATAATTCTGGGCCTGGTTGCAGCGTTCTGCTTAACTTCCAGACCAATCTCCTTAAATTTGGAGTTGGCCACAACTCGTTTCAGCTCTCCAACGGATGGTGTGCGAATGATCGCTCCACCACGCTTCAACTCACGCACCTCGTGTACACGGACACCAAGTGCGGGCGCAACCTCCTTGCGAACACGCTCAGCAACTTGCTGAGGTGTCTCCTCAGGATTGTTGCTCGTCACTATTGCTGACCACGTCTCCGCAATCTTGCGGGTTCGGGGTGCAGCAATAGGAGCAGCGACAGCAGCGGCGGCGGTGGTAGCGGCGTTGGCAGCAGCGGGGGCGGCGGCGGGCGCGGGGCGAGACCGAATAGTGCCTTCGAGCATCTTATTCTTCATTTCTAGCTCTCTGTTCCTCCCTTCTAGCTCCCTGTTGCTGTCGTGAGTCGTCAAAACCAACTCCTGGTATTTTGCAACCCAACTTAGCACACCAAGAGACACTCTGCTAGGCACGTCATCAGCGATGACGTCCTGCCGAATCATCTCTTGGATGTGCAACATCTCCTTTACCGGCGACTTCATGGTCACAGGACGTCCAGAAGTAGCAGCATGAGCGGCAGGGGCAGCGGCGGGGGCAGCAGCAGTGGCAGCAGCAGCAGCAGGGGCAGCAGCAGGGCCAGCAACAGGGGCAGCAGCAGGGGCAGCAGCAGGGTCGGCAGCAGGGGCGGCAGCAGGGGCAGCAACACAGCCAGCAGCAGGATCAACAGCAGGATCAGTAGCAGCAGGAGCAGCAGCAGCAGAGGCAGCAGAACCGCGTATGATAGCTGCCAGCGAGGCGTCGCTATCGTCGGCAGAACTATCGACATATGCTCTGACTTTCCGCGGGGGGAGTCGGTGGGCGGCGGCATGATATCCGCATCCACCGTTACGGCCCGGGTCCCCATTATCTCGAAATGCTCGAAATATATATATATATATATATATATATATACGACGGCGACGAGACTAGTCATCCTGCTTGGATGTTTGCCCACGTACCGAACGGTGTATATATATATATATAAATATATATATATATATATATATATATATATATATATATATATATATATATATATATATATATCTAAGGGTATACTTACATGGACATTACTCAAAATAAGTAAAGAACAACCGGGTAATTTCTAGTAGAAACGTTATAACTTTTATTTGGATGTTAGTAGGTGAAATATTCTCCAATTTGTTGATATAAACTCCCTCGTAGATGATCTCGTCTCTGCTATCAGCTTCTGCTGGGTTGAGCATATAATGCTCCGCGGGTAAACATTTGAAGCTGCAGTTCCTGCAGCGCACAGGAGACGTGCAGCTGGAGGCCCTATGCCCAAGTTGTCCACACCTCCGACAGGTCTGCTCCTTCATCCTGCAGGTTGCCACCCTGTGGTCGAAACCCAGGCACCTGTGGCAGGCGTAGGTCTGCGTCAGATTATGATATCTGAACGAGAACCATTCGATATAGACTTTCTCCGAGTCCTCCAGAATATCTAGCGCCCTTTGCTCCATTTCCACTATGACGTTGACCGTGGGTCCCGCGTCGCTGCTCCATGGCTTGGACACAATGGATACCGACTTCTCAAAGGTACCATTCGGCAGGTAACTCAAAAAGTGGTTCTTAAAAAGACCATCAATAAATTGCTTCGGCGTGATGTTGCTGTCCACATCCCGGACCATAATTCTGGGCCTGGTTGCAGCGTTCTGCTTAACTTCCAGACCAATCTCCTTAAATTTGGAGTTGGCCACAACACGTTTCAGCTCTCCAACGGATGGTGTGCGAATGATCGCTCCACCACGCTTCAACTCACGCACCTCGTGTACACGGACACCAAGTGCGGGCGCAACCTCCTTGCGAACACGCTCAGCAACTTGCTGAGGTGTCTCCTCAGGATTGTTGCTCGTCACTATTGCTGACCACGTCTCCGCAATCTTGCGGGTTCGGGGTGCAGCAATAGGAGCAGCGACAGCAGCGGCGGCGGTGGTAGCGGCGTTGGCAGCAGCGGGGGCGGCGGCGGGCGCGGGGCGAGACCGAATAGTGCCTTCGAGCATCTTATTCTTCATTTCTAGCTCTCTGTTCCTCCCTTCTAGCTCCCTGTTGCTGTCGTGAGTCGTCAAAACCAACTCCTGGTATTTGGCAACCCAACTTAGCACACCAAGAGACACTCTGCTAGGCACGTCATCAGCGATGACGTCCTGCCGAATCATCTCTTGGATGTGCAACATCTCCTTTACCGGCGACTTCATGGACACAGGACGTCCAGAAGTAGCAGCACGAGCGGCAGGGGCAGCGGCGGGGGCAGCAGCAGTGGCAGCAGCAGCAGCAGGGGCAGCAGCAGGGCCAGCAACAGGGGCAGCAGCAGGGTCGGCAGCAGGGGCGGCAGCAGGGGCAGCAACACAGCCAGCAGCAGGATCAACAGCAGGATCAGTAGCAGCAGGAGCAGCAGCAGCAGAGGCAGCAGAACCGCGTATGATAGCTGCCAGCGAGGCGTCGCTATCGTCGGCAGAACTATCGACATATGCTCTGACTTTCCGCGGGGGGAGTCGGTGGGCGGCGGCATGATATCCGCATCCACCGTTACGGCCCGGGTCGCCATTATCTCGAAATGCTCGAAATAAGCAATCTTAGCGACGCGCTCGACGTATTTTATTGCGGGCAATAAAAGTTTTCAAATGAGGCGATGCGCGAACACGTCCGTTCGCGGCGACTATCAGTTGGCAACTGACTATCAGTTGCAAACTGTGGACGGACGGACAGACGGACAGGGCAATATCAATCCCTGATTTACCATTTTCAATGGGCTCAGGGTATAAAAATAGCCAATTGCATGGCGTTTCTCGTAGCAGCTAGGTCAAGCTGTGGAGCTTGTAGATACCGTTCGGTACGTGGGCAAACATCCAAGCAGGATGACTAGTCTCGTCGCCGTCGTATATATATATATATATATATATATATACGACGGCGACGAGAGTAGTCATCATGCTTGGATGTTTGCCCACGTACCGAACGGTGTATATATATGTATATAAATATATATATATATATATATATATATATATATATATATATATATATATATATATATATCTAAGGGTATACTTACATGGACATTACTCAAAATAAGTAAAGAACAACCGGGTAATTTCTAGTAGAAACGTTATAACTTTTATTTGGATGTTAGTAGGTGAAATATTCTCCAATTTGTTGATATAAACTCCCTCGTAGATGATCTCGTCTCTGCTATCAGCTTCTGCTGGGTTGAGCATATAATGCTCCGCGGGTAAACATTTGAAGCTGCAGTTCCTGCAGCGCACAGGAGACGTGCAGCTGGAGGCCCTATGCCCAAGTTGTCCACATCTCCGACAGGTCTGCTCCTTCATCCTGCAGGTTGCCACCCTGTGGTCGAAACCCAGGCACCTGTGGCAGGCGTAGGTCTGCGTCAGATTATGATATCTGAACGAGAACCATTCGATATAGACTTTCTCCGAGTCCTCCAGAATATCTAGCGCCCTTTGCTCCATTTCCACTATGACGTTGACCGTGGGTCCCGCGTCGCTGCTCCATGGCTTGGACACAATGGATACCGACTTCTCAAAGGTACCATTCGGCAGGTAACTCAAAAAGTGGTTCTTAAAAAGACCATCAATAAATTGCTTCGGCGTGATGTTGCTGTCCACATCCCGGACCATAATTCTGGGCCTGGTTGCAGCGTTCTGCTTAACTTCCAGACCAATCTCCTTAAATTTGGAGTTGGCCACAACACGTTTCAGCTCTCCAACGGATGGTGTGCGAATGATCGCTCCACCACGCTTCAACTCACGCACCTCGTGTACACGGACACCAAGTGCGGGCGCAACCTCCTTGCGAACACGCTCAGCAACTTGCTGAGGTGTCTCCTCAGGATTGTTGCTCGTCACTATTGCTGACCACGTCTCCGCAATCTTGCGGGTTCGGGGTGCAGCAATAGGAGCAGCGACAGCAGCGGCGGCGGTGGTAGCGGCGTTGGCAGCAGCGGGGGCGGCGGCGGGCGCGGGGCGAGACCGAATAGTGCCTTCGAGCATCTTATTCTTCATTTCTAGCTCTCTGTTCCTCCCTTCTAGCTCCCTGTTGCTGTCGTGAGTCGTCAAAACCAACTCCTGGTATTTGGCAACCCAACTTAGCACACCAAGAGACACTCTGCTAGGCACGTCATCAGCGATGACGTCCTGCCGAATCATCTCTTGGATGTGCAACATCTCCTTTACCGGCGACTTCATGGACACAGGACGTCCAGAAGTAGCAGCACGAGCGGCAGGGGCAGCGGCGGGGGCAGCAGCAGTGGCAGCAGCAGGGGCCTCAGCAGGGGCCGCAGCAGGGGCAGTAGCAAGGGCAGCAGCAGGGGCAGCAGCAGGGCCAGCAACAGGGGCAGCAGCAGGGGCAGCAGCAGGGTCGGCAGCAGGGGCGGCAGCAGGGGCAGCAACACAGCCAGCAGCAGGATCAACAGCAGGATCAGTAGCAGCAGGAGCAGCAGCAGCAGAGGCAGCAGAACCGCGTATGATAGCTGCCAGCGAGGCGTCGCTATCGTCGGCAGAACTTTATGTCTTTTCTGATTGGCTGGCCAATCAGAGAAGCGTAGCGGTAAACGCTCACACACGCACAAATACTCGCGCAAGTCCGAAGATCGTTATCTCGAAATGCTCGAAATAAGCAATCTTAGCGACGCGCTCGACGTATTTTATTGCGGGCAATAAAAGTTTTCAAATGAGGCGATGCGCGAACACGTCCGTTCGCGGCGACTATCAGTTGGCAACTGACTATCAGTTGCAAACTGTGGACGGACGGACAGACGGACAGGGCAATATCGACTCGTCAATCCCTGATTTACCATTTTCAATGGGCTCAGGGTATAAAAATAAATAAATAAATAATCGCTGTCATCCCACCGGAGTTACCACTCACGCAGTAAGCGTTCATCCAGCAGAGCTCTCCTCATGCTACCATCAAGGGTGGAAGCATCTAGATCGTAGAGCCAATTGCATGGCGTTTCTCGTAGCAGCTAGGTCAAGCTGTGGAGCTTGTAGATACCGTTCGGTACGTGGGCAAACATCCAAGCAGGATGACTAGTCTCGTCGCCGTCGTATATATATATATATATATATATACGGCGACGAGAGTAGTCATCCTGCTTGGATGTTTGCCCACGTACCGAACGGTGTATATATATATATATATATATATATATATATATATATATATATATATATATATATATATATATATATATATATATCTAAGGGTATACTTACATGGACATTGCTCAAAATAAGTAAAGAACAACCGGGTAATTTCTAGTAGAAACGTTATAACTTTTATTTGGATGTTAGTAGGTGAAATACTCTCCAATTTGTTGATATAAACTCCCTCGTAGATGATCTCGTCTCTGCTATCAGCTTCTGCTGGGTTGAGCATATAATGCTCCGCGGGTAAACATTTGAAGCTGCAGTTCCTGCAGCGCACAGGAGACGTGCAGCTGGAGGCCCTATGCCCAAGTTGTCCACACCTCCGACAGGTCTGCTCCTTCATCCTGCAGGTTGCCACCCTGTGGTCGAAACCCAGGCACCTGTGGCAGGCGTAGGTCTGCGTCAGATTATGATATCTGAACGAGAACCATTCGATATAGACTTTCTCCGAGTCCTCCAGAATATCTAGCGCCCTTTGCTCCATTTCCACTATGACGTTGACCGTGGGTCCCGCGTCGCTGCTCCATGGCTTGGACACAATGGATACCGACTTCTCAAAGGTACCATTCGGCAGGTAACTCAAAAAGTGGTTCTTAAAAAGACCATCAATAAATTGCTTCGGCGTGATGTTGCTGTCCACATCCCGGACCATAATTCTGGGCCTGGTTGCAGCGTTCTGCTTAACTTCCAGACCAATCTCCTTAAATTTGGAGTTGGCCACAACACGTTTCAGCTCTCCAACGGATGGTGTGCGAATGATCGCTCCACCACGCTTCAACTCACGCACCTCGTGTACACGGACACCAAGTGCGGGCGCAACCTCCTTGCGAACACGCTCAGCAACTTGCTGAGGTGTCTCCTCAGGATTGTTGCTCGTCACTATTGCTGACCACGTCTCCGCAATCTTGCGGGTTCGGGGTGCAGCAATAGGAGCAGCGACAGCAGCGGCGGCGGTGGTAGCGGCGTTGGCAGCAGCGGGGGCGGCGGCGGGCGCGGGGCGAGACCGAATAGTGCCTTCGAGCATCTTATTCTGCATTTCTAGCTCTCTGTTCCTCCCTTCTAGCTCCCTGTTGCTGTCGTGAGTCGTCAAAACCAACTCCTGGTATTTGGCAACCCAACTTAGCACACCAAGAGACACTCTGCTAGGCACGTCATCAGCGATGACGTCCTGCCGAATCATCTCTTGGATGTGCAACATCTCCTTTACCGGCGACTTCATGGACACAGGACGTCCAGAAGTAGCAGCACGAGCGGCAGGGGCAGCGGCGGGGGCAGCAGCAGTGGCAGCAGCAGGGGCCTCAGCAGGGGCCGCAGCAGGGGCAGTAGCAAGGGCAGCAGCAGGGGCAGCAGCAGGGCCAGCAACAGGGGCAGCAGCAGGGGCAGCAGCAGGGTCGGCAGCAGGGGCGGCAGCAGGGGCAGCAACACAGCCAGCAGCAGGATCAACAGCAGGATCAGTAGCAGCAGGAGCAGCAGCAGCAGAGGCAGCAGAACCGCGTATGATAGCTGCCAGCGAGGCGTCGCTATCGTCGGCAGAACTTTATGTCTTTTCTGATTGGCTGGCCAATCAGAGAAGCGTAGCGGTAAACGCTCACACACGCACAAATACTCGCGCAACTCCGAAGATCGTTATCTCGAAATGCTCGAAATAAGCAATCTTAGCGACGCGCTCGACGTATTTTATTGCGGGCAATAAAAGTTTTCAAATGAGGCGATGCGCGAACACGTCCGTTCGCGGCGACTATCAGTTGGCAACTGACTATCAGTTGCAAACTGTGGACGGACGGACAGACGGACAGGGCAATATCGACTCGTCAATCCCTGATTTACCATTTTCAATGGGCTCAGGGTATAAAAATAAATAAATAAATAATCGCTGTCATCCCACCGGAGTTACCACTCACGCAGTAAGCGTTCATCCAGCAGAGCTCTCCTCATGCTACCATCAAGGGTGGAAGCATCTAGATCGTAGAGCCAATTGCATGGCGTTTCTCGTAGCAGCTAGGTCAAGCTGTGGAGCTTGTAGATACCGTTCGGTACGTGGGCAAACATCCAAGCAGGATGACTAGTCTCGTCGCCGTCATATATATATATATATATATATATATATATACGACGGCGACGAGAGTAGTCATCATGCTTGGATGTTTGCCCACGTACCGAACGGTGTATATATATGTATATAAATATATATATATATATATATATATATATATATATATATATATATATATATATATATATCTAAGGGTATACTTACATGGACATTGCTCAAAATAAGTAAAGAACAACCGGGTAATTTCTAGTAGAAACGTTATAACTTTTATTTGGATGTTAGTAGGTGAAATACTCTCCAATTTGTTGATATAAACTCCCTCGTAGATGATCTCGTCTCTGCTATCAGCTTCTGCTGGGTTGAGCATATAATGCTCCGCGGGTAAACATTTGAAGCTGCAGTTCCTGCAGCGCACAGGAGACGTGCAGCTGGAGGCCCTATGCCCAAGTTGTCCACATCTCCGACAGGTCTGCTCCTTCATCCTGCAGGTTGCCACCCTGTGGTCGAAACCCAGGCACCTGTGGCAGGCGTAGGTCTGCGTCAGATTATGATATCTGAACGAGAACCATTCGATATAGACTTTCTCCGAGTCCTCCAGAATATCTAGCGCCCTTTGCTCCATTTCCACTATGACGTTGACCGTGGGTCCCGCGTCGCTGCTCCATGGCTTGGACACAATGGATACCGACTTCTCAAAGGTACCATTCGGCAGGTAACTCAAAAAGTGGTTCTTAAAAAGACCATCAATAAATTGCTTCGGCGTGATGTTGCTGTCCACATCCCGGACCATAATTCTGGGCCTGGTTGCAGCGTTCTGCTTAACTTCCAGACCAATCTCCTTAAATTTGGAGTTGGCCACAACTCGTTTCAGCTCTCCAACGGATGGTGTGCGAATGATCGCTCCACCACGCTTCAAGTCACGCACCTCGTGTACACGGACACCAAGTACGGGCGCAACCTCCTTGCGAACACGCTCAGCAACTTGCTGAGGTGTCTCCTCAGGATTGTTGCTCGTCACTATTGCTGACCACGTCTCCGCAATCTTGCGGGTTCGGGGTGCAGCAATAGGAGCAGCGACAGCAGCGGCGGCGGTGGTAGCGGCGTTGGCAGCAGCGGGGGCGGCGGCGGGCGCGGGGCGAGACCGAATAGTGCCTTCGAGCATCTTATTCTTCATTTCCAGCTCCCTATTCCTCCCTTCAAGCTCCTTGTTGCTGTCGTGAGTCGTCAAAACCAATTCCTGGTATTTTGCAACCCAACTCAGCACACCAAGAGACACTCTGCTAGGCACGTCATCAGCGATGACGACCTGCCGAATCATCTCTTGGATGTGCAACATCTCCTTTACCGGCGAGTTCATGGACACGGGACGTCCAGAAGTAGCAGCACGGGCGGCAGGGGCAGCGGCAGGGGCAGCAGCAGTGGCAGCAGCAGTGGCAGCAGCAGGGGCACCAGCAGGGGCCGCAGCAGGGGCAGCAGCAGGGGCAGCAACAGGGGCAGCAACAGGGGCAGCAGCAGGGGCGGCGGCAGGGGCAGCAACAGAGCCAGCAGCAGGATCAACAGCAGGATCAGTAGCAGCAGGAGCAGCAGCAGCAGAGGCAGCAGAACCGCGTTTGATAGCAGCCAGCGAGGCGTCGCTATCGTCGGCAGAACTATCGACATATGCTCTGACTTTCCGCGGGGGGAGTCGGTGGGCGGCGGCATGATATCCGCATCCACCGTTACGGCCCGGGTCGCCATTATCTCGAAATGCTCGAAATAAGCAATCTTAGCGACGCGCTCGACGTATTTTATTGCGGGCAATAAAAGTTTTAAAATGAGGCGATGCGCGAACACGTCCGTTCGCGGCGACTATCAGTTGGCAACTGACTATCAGTTGCAAACTGTGGACGGACGGACAGACGGACAGGGCAATATCGACTCGTCAATCCCTGATTTACCATTTTCAATGGGCTCAGGGTATAAAAATAAATAAATAAATAATCGCTGTCATCCCACCGGAGTTACCACTCACGCAGTAAGCGTTCATCCAGCAGAGCTCTCCTCATGCTACCATCAAGGGTGGAAGCATCTAGATCGTAGAGCCAATTGCATGGCGTTTCTCGTAGCAGCTAGGTCAAGCTGTGGAGCTTGTAGATACCGTTCGGTACGTGGGCAAACATCCAAGCAGGATGACTAGTCTCGTCGCCGTCGTATATATATATATATATATATATATATACGACGGCGACGAGAGTAGTCATCCTGCTTGGATGTTTGCCCACGTACCGAACGCGGTATATATATATATATATATATATATATATATATATATATACCCTTAGAGATATATATATATATATATATATATATATATATATATATATATATATATATATATATATATATATATATATATATATCTAAGGGTATACTTACATGGACATTGCTCAAAATAAGTAAAGAACAACCGGGTAATTTCTAGTAGAAACGTTATAACTTTTATTTGGATGTTAGTAGGTGAAATATTCTCCAATTTGTTGATATAAACTCCCTCGTAGATGATCTCGTCTCTGCTATCAGCTTCTGCTGGGTTGAGCATATAATGCTCCGCGGGTAAACATTTGAAGCTGCAGTTCCTGCAGCGCACAGGAGACGTGCAGCTGGAGGCCCCATGCCCAAGTTGTCCACACCTCCGACAGGTCTGCTCCTTCATCCTGCAGGTTGCCACCCTGTGGTCGAAACCCAGGCACCTGTGGCAGGCGTAGGTCTGCGTCAGATTATGATATCTGAACGAGAACCATTCGATATAGACTTTCTCCGAGTCCTCCAGAATATCTAGCGCCCTTTGCTCCATTTCCAATATGACGTTGACCGTGGGTCCCGCGTCGCTGCTCCATGGCTTGGACACAATGGATACCGACTTCTCAAAGGTACCATTCGGTAGGTAACTCAGGAAGTGGTTCTTAAAAAGACCATCAATAAATTGCTTCGGCGTGATGTTGCTGTCCACATCCCGGACCATAATTCTGGGCCTGGTTGCAGCGTTCTGCTTAACTTCCAGACCAATCTCCTTAAATTTGGAGTTGGCCACAACACGTTTCAGCTCTCCAACGGATGGTGTGCGAATGATCGCTCCACCACGCTTCAACTCACGCACCTCGTGTACACGGACACCAAGTGCGGGCGCAACCTCCTTGCGAACACGCTCAGCAACTTGCTGAGGTGTCTCCTCAGGATTGTTGCTCGTCACTATTGCTGACCACGTCTCCGCAATCTTGCGGGTTCGGGGTGCAGCAATAGGAGCAGCGACAGCAGCGGCGGCGGTGGTAGCGGCGTTGGCAGCAGCGGGGGCGGCGGCGGGCGCGGGGCGAGACCGAATAGTGCCTTCGAGCATCTTATTCTTCATTTCTAGCTCTCTGTTCCTCCCTTCTAGCTCCCTGTTGCTGTCGTGAGTCGTCAAAACCAACTCCTGGTATTTTGCAACCCAACTTAGCACACCAAGAGACACTCTGCTAGGCACGTCATCAGCGATGACGTCCTGCCGAATCATTTCTTGGATGTGCAACATCTCCTTTACCGGCGAGTTCATGGACACGGGACGTCCAGAAGTAGCAGCACGGGCGGCAGGGGCAGCGGCAGGGGCAGCAGCAGTGGCAGCAGCAGTGGCAGCAGCAGGGGCACCAGCAGGGGCCGCAGCAGGGGCAGCAGCAGGGGCAGCAACAGGGGCAGCAACAGGGGCAGCAGCAGGGGCGGCGGCAGGGGCAGCAACAGAGCCAGCAGCAGGATCAACAGCAGGATCAGTAGCAGCAGGAGCAGCAGCAGCAGAGGCAGCAGAACCGCGTTTGATAGCAGCCAGCGAGGCGTCGCTATCGTCGGCAGAACTATCGACATATGCTCTGACTTTCCGCGGGGGGAGTCGGTGGGCGGCGGCATGATATCCGCATCCACCGTTACGGCCCGGGTCGCCATTATCTCGAAATGCTCGAAATAAGCAATCTTAGCGACGCGCTCGACGTATTTTATTGCGGGCAATAAAAGTTTTCAAATGAGGCGATGCGCGAACACGTCCGTTCGCGGCGACTATCAGTTGGCAACTGACTATCAGTTGCAAACTGTGGACGGACGGACAGACGGACAGGGCAATATCGACTCGTCAATCCCTGATTTACCATTTTCAATGGGCTCAGGGTATAAAAATAAATAAATAAATAATCGCTGTCATCCCACCGGAGTTACCACTCACGCAGTAAGCGTTCATCCAGCAGAGCTCTCCTCATGCTACCATCAAGGGTGGAAGCATCTAGATCGTAGAGCCAATTGCATGGCGTTTCTCGTAGCAGCTAGGTCAAGCTGTGGAGCTTGTAGATACCGTTCGGTACGTGGGCAAACATCCAAGCAGGATGACTAGTCTCGTCGCCGTCGTATATATATATATATATACGTACCGAACGGTGTATATATATATATATATATATATATATATATCTAAGGGTATACTTACATGGACATTGCTCAAAATAAGTAAAGAACAACCGGGTAATTTCTAGTAGAAACGTTATAACTTTTATTTGGATGTTAGTAGGTGAAATATTCTCCAATTTGTTGATATAAACTCCCTCGTAGATGATCTCGTCTCTGCTATCAGCTTCTGCTGGGTTGAGCATATAATGCTCCGCGGGTAAACATTTGAAGCTGCAGTTCCTGCAGCGCACAGGAGACGTGCAGCTGGAGGCCCTATGCCCAAGTTGTCCACATCTCCGACAGGTCTGCTCCTTCATCCTGCAGGTTGCCACCCTGTGGTCGAAACCCAGGCACCTGTGGCAGGCGTAGGTCTGCGTCAGATTATGATATCTGAACGAGAACCATTCGATATAGACTTTCTCCGAGTCCTCCAGAATATCTAGCGCCCTTTGCTCCATTTCCAATATGACGTTGACCGTGGGTCCCGCGTCGCTGCTCCATGGCTTGGACACAATGGATACCGACTTCTCAAAGGTACCATTCGGCAGGTAACTCAAAAAGTGGTTCTTAAAAAGACCATCAATAAATTGCTTCGGCGTGATGTTGCTGTCCACATCCCGGACCATAATTCTGGGCCTGGTTGCAGCGTTCTGCTTAACTTCCAGACCAATCTCCTTAAATTTGGAGTTGGCCACAACACGTTTCAGCTCTCCAACGGATGGTGTGCGAATGATCGCTCCACCACGCTTCAACTCACGCACCTCGTGTACACGGACACCAAGTGCGGGCGCAACCTCCTTGCGAACACGCTCAGCAACTTGCTGAGGTGTCTCCTCAGGATTGTTGCTCGTCACTATTGCTGACCACGTCTCCGCAATCTTGCGGGTTCGGGGTGCAGCAATAGGAGCAGCGACAGCAGCGGCGGCGGTGGTAGCGGCGTTGGCAGCAGCGGGGGCGGCGGCGGGCGCGGGTCGAGACCGAATAGTGCCTTCGAGCATCTTATTCTTCATTTCTAGCTCTCTGTTCCTCCCTTCTAGCTCCCTGTTGCTGTCGTGAGTCGTCAAAACCAACTCCTGGTATTTTGCAACCCAACTTAGCACACCAAGAGACACTCTGCTAGGCACGTCATCAGCGATGACGTCCTGCCGAATCATCTCTTGGATGTGCAACATCTCCTTTACCGGCGACTTCATGGACACAGGACGTCCAGAAGTAGCAGCACGAGCGGCAGGGGCAGCGGCGGGGGCAGCAGCAGTGGCAGCAGCAGCAGCAGGGGCAGCAGCAGGGCCAGCAACAGGGGCAGCAGCAGGGGCAGCAGCAGGGTCGGCAGCAGGGGCGGCAGCAGGGGCAGCAACACAGCCAGCAGTAGGATCAACAGCAGGATCAGTAGCAGCAGGAGCAGCAGCAGCAGAGGCAGCAGAACCGCGTATGATAGCTGCCAGCGAGGCGTCGCTATCGTCGGCAGAACTATCGACATATGCTCTGACTTTCCGCGGAGGGAGTCGGTGGACGGCGGCATGATATCCGCATCCACCGTTACGGCCCGGGTCGCCATTATCTCGAAATGCTCGAAATAAGCAATCTTAGCGACGCGCTCGACGTATTTTATTGCGGGCAATAAAAGTTTTCAAATGAGGCGATGCGCGAACACGTCCGTTCGCGGCGACTATCAGTTGGCAACTGACTATCAGTTGCAAACTGTGGACGGACGGACAGACGGACAGGGCAATATCGACTCGTCAATCCCTGATTTACCATTTTCAATGGGCTCAGGGTATAAAAATAAATAAATAAATAATCGCTGTCATCCCACCGGAGTTACCACTCACGCAGTAAGCGTTCATCCAGCAGAGCTCTCCTCATGCTACCATCAAGGGTGGAAGCATCTAGATCGTAGAGCCAATTGCATGGCGTTTCTCGTAGCAGCTAGGTCAAGCTGTGGAGCTTGTAGATACCGTTCGGTACGTGGGCAAACATCCAAGCAGGATGACTACTCTCGTCGCCGTCGTATATATATATATATATAACGGTGTATATATATATATATATATATCTAAGGGTATACTTACATGGACATTGCTCAAAATAAGTAAAGAACAACCGGGTAATTTCTAGTAGAAACGTTATAACTTTTATTTGGATGTTAGTAGGTGAAATATTCTCCAATTTGTTGATATAAACTCCCTCGTAGATGATCTCGTCTCTGCTATCAGCTTCTGCTTTGGTTGGGTTGAGCATATAATGCTCCGCGGGTAAACATTTGAAGCTGCAGTTCCTGCAGCGCACAGGAGACGTGCAGCTGGAGGCCCTATGCCCAAGTTGTCCACATCTCCGACAGGTCTGCTCCTTCATCCTGCAGGTTGCCACCCTGTGGTCGAAACCCAGGCACCTGTGGCAGGCGTAGGTCTGCGTCAGATTATGATATCTGAACGAGAACCATTCGATATAGACTTTCTCCGAGTTCTCCAGAATATCTAGCGCCCTTTGCTCCATTTCCAATATGACGTTGACCGTGGGTCCCGCGTCGCCGCTCCATGGCTTGGACACAATGGATACCGACTTCTCAAAGGTACCATTCGGCAGGTAACTCAAAAAGTGGTTCTTAAAAAGACCATCAATAAATTGCTTCGGCGTGATGTTGCTGTCCACATCCCGGACCATAATTCTGGGCCTGGTTGCAGCGTTCTGCTTAACTTCCAGACCAATCTCCTTAAATTTGGAGTTGGCCACAACTCGTTTCAGCTCTCCAACGGATGGTGTGCGAATGATCGCTCCACCACGCTTCAACTCACGCACCTCGTGTACACGGACACCAAGTGCGGGCGCAACCTCCTTGCGAACACGCTCAGCAACTTGCTGAGGTGTCTCCTCAGGATTGTTGCTCGTCACTATTGCTGACCACGTCTCCGCAATCTTGCGGGTTCGGGGTGCAGCAATAGGAGCAGCGACAGCAGCGGCGGCGGTGGTAGCGGCGTTGGCAGCAGCGGGGGCGGCGGCGGGCGCGGGGC
Source organism: Drosophila meridionalis (assembly GCA_035045145.1). NCBI lineage: Eukaryota > Metazoa > Arthropoda > Insecta > Diptera > Drosophilidae > Drosophila > Drosophila meridionalis. The sequence goes on along the minus strand of JAWNPG010000012.1, from coordinate 1,303,766 downwards.
GAGACCGAATAGTGCCTTCGAGCATCTTATTCTTCATTTCTAGCTCTCTGTTCCTCCCTTCTAGCTCCCTGTTGCTGTCGTGAGTCGTCAAAACCAACTCCTGGTATTTTGCAACCCAACTTAGCACACCAAGAGACACTCTGCTAGGCACGTCATCAGCGATGACGTCCTGCCGAATCATCTCTTGGATGTGCAACATCTCCTTTACCGGCGACTTCATGGACACAGGACGTCCAGAAGTAGCAGCACGAGCGGCAGGGGCAGCGGCGGGGGCAGCAGCAGTGGCAGCAGCAGCAGCAGGGGCAGCAGCAGGGCCAGCAACAGGGGCAGCAGCAGGGGCAGCAGCAGGGTCGGCAGCAGGGGCGGCAGCAGGGGCAGCAACACAGCCAGCAGTAGGATCAACAGCAGGATCAGTAGCAGCAGGAGCAGCAGCAGCAGAGGCAGCAGAACCGCGTATGATAGCTGCCAGCGAGGCGTCGCTATCGTCGGCAGAACTATCGACATATGCTCTGACTTTCCGCGGAGGGAGTCGGTGGACGGCGGCATGATATCCGCATCCACCGTTACGGCCCGGGTCGCCATTATCTCGAAATGCTCGAAATAAGCAATCTTAGCGACGCGCTCGACGTATTTTATTGCGGGCAATAAAAGTTTTCAAATGAGGCGATGCGCGAACACGTCCGTTCGCGGCGACTATCAGTTGGCAACTGACTATCAGTTGCAAACTGTGGACGGACGGACAGACGGACAGGGCAATATCGACTCGTCAATCCCTGATTTACCATTTTCAATGGGCTCAGGGTATAAAAATAAATAAATAAATAATCGCTGTCATCCCACCGGAGTTACCACTCACGCAGTAAGCGTTCATCCAGCAGAGCTCTCCTCATGCTACCATCAAGGGTGGAAGCATCTAGATCGTAGAGCCAATTGCATGGCGTTTCTCGTAGCAGCTAGGTCAAGCTGTGGAGCTTGTAGATACCGTTCGGTACGTGGGCAAACATCCAAGCAGGATGACTACTCTCGTCGCCGTCGTATATATATATATATATAACGGTGTATATATATATATATATATATCTAAGGGTATACTTACATGGACATTGCTCAAAATAAGTAAAGAACAACCGGGTAATTTCTAGTAGAAACGTTATAACTTTTATTTGGATGTTAGTAGGTGAAATATTCTCCAATTTGTTGATATAAACTCCCTCGTAGATGATCTCGTCTCTGCTATCAGCTTCTGCTGGGTTGAGCATATAATGCTCCGCGGGTAAACATTTGAAGCTGCAGTTCCTGCAGCGCACAGGAGACGTGCAGCTGGAGGCCCTATGCCCAAGTTGTCCACATCTCCGACAGGTCTGCTCCTTCATCCTGCAGGTTGCCACCCTGTGGTCGAAACCCAGGCACCTGTGGCAGGCGTAGGTCTGCGTCAGATTATGATATCTGAACGAGAACCATTCGATATAGACTTTCTCCGAGTTCTCCAGAATATCTAGCGCCCTTTGCTCCATTTCCAATATGACGTTGACCGTGGGTCCCGCGTCGCCGCTCCATGGCTTGGACACAATGGATACCGACTTCTCAAAGGTACCATTCGGCAGGTAACTCAAAAAGTGGTTCTTAAAAAGACCATCAATAAATTGCTTCGGCGTGATGTTGCTGTCCACATCCCGGACCATAATTCTGGGCCTGGTTGCAGCGTTCTGCTTAACTTCCAGACCAATCTCCTTAAATTTGGAGTTGGCCACAACACGTTTCAGCTCTCCAACGGATGGTGTGCGAATGATCGCTCCACCACGCTTCAACTCACGCACCTCGTGTACACGGACACCAAGTGCGGGCGCAACCTCCTTGCGAACACGCTCAGCAACTTGCTGAGGTGTCTCCTCAGGATTGCTGCTCGTCACTATTGCTGACCACGTCTCCGCAATCTTGCGGGTTCGGGGTGCAGCAATAGGAGCAGCGACAGCAGCGGCGGCGGTGGTAGCGGCGTTGGCAGCAGCGGGGGCGGCGGCGGGCGTGGGGCGAGACCGAATAGTGCCTTCGAGCATCTTATTCTTCATTTCTAGGTCTCTGTTCCTCCCTTCTAGCTCCCTGTTGCTGTCGTGAGTCGTCAAAACCAACTCCTGGTATTTTGCAACCCAACTTAGCACACCAAGAGACACTCTGCTAGGCACGTCATCAGCGATGTCGTCCTGCCGAATCATCTCTTGGATGTGCAACATCTCCTTTACCGGCGACTTCATGGACACAGGACGTCCAGAAGTAGCAGCACGAGCGGCAGGGGCAGCGGCGGGGGCAGCAGCAGTGGCAGCAGCAGGGGCCTCAGCAGGGGCCGCAGCAGGGGCAGTAGCAAGGGCAGCAGCAGGGGCAGCAGCAGGGTCGGCAGCAGGGGCGGCAGCAGGGGCAGCAACACAGCCAGCAGCAGGATCAACAGCAGGATCAGTAGCAGCAGGAGCAGCAGAACCGCGTATGATAGCTGCCAGCGACGCGTCGCTATCGTCGGCAGAACTATCGACATATGCTCTGACTTTCCGCGGGGGGGAGTCGGTGGGCGGCGGCATGATATCCGCATCCACCGTTACGGCCCGGGTCGCCATTCTGGTCGCACCACGCTTCTTCCTAGCGGATCGCGTCGAACGCGCGGAGCCACTACTCTCCGAGTCCATTCTCGCCTTGGAGATAGGCAACACTTTCTCACCGCCGACGAAAGTATTAATATGTTTTTTTTTTTTTTTTTTTTTTTTTTTTTTTTTTTTTTTACTTTGGACTTATTTATTAAGTGTAGAATCTGTACAATCATAATTATACCTTAACAACACAGTTAAATAAAAGTTTAATTTGGACCAAACCTCGATTATAGTACGAGGAATTCAATGAAGGTTGTATCACTGACTTTGAATCGTCTTGGCAAAACCTTGCCGTTTGAGTCTTCTTAGAGGTCTGGCAGGAAGGAGACCTCTGGCGAGTAGGCTGCGGTGTCTCAGTAATCTTTCGCTGTACCTGCTTGTATGTCTTCCAATTTGCTCTTCTATTGTAAGTAGTTTGAGGTCTCTATGGAGTGTAGTACCGCGTACATACCAAGGGCAGTTAGTTATTTGTCTTAGCACTCGATTCTGCAAAACCTGTATCCGTTTGTAGTTGGATTTGGCTGCAATCCCCCAGATCTGCACTCCATAGAGCCATATCGGCAGAATACAGTGCACGTAGACAGCTCTTTTGCATCTCAGCGGCAACTTGCTCCTCTTATTGTTGAGCCATTTCAGTTGTTGCAGTCTGTGGCGACATTTTTTAACCGCAGTTTTTAGATGCGGTCCAAATGTTAGGCGCTTGTCCAGTGTGATGCCAAGATATTTTGCCTGTGCTGGTTGTTATCGCACAAAAGTTATGTCTTTTCTGATTGGCTGGCCAATCAGAGAAGCGTAGCGGTAAACGCTCACACACGCACAAATACTCGCGCAAGTCCGAAGATCGTTATCTCGAAATGCTCGAAATAAGCAATCTTAGCGACGCGCTCGACGTATTTTATTGCGGGCAATAAAAGTTTTCAAATGAGGCGATGCGCGAACACGTCCGTTCGCGGCGACTATCAGTTGGCAACTGACTATCAGTTGCAAACTGTGGACGGACGGACAGACGGACAGGGCAATATCGACTCGTCAATCCCTGATTTACCATTTTCAATGGGCTCAGGGTATAAAAATAAATAAATAAATAATCGCTGTCATCCCACCGGAGTTACCACTCACGCAGTAAGCGTTCATCCAGCAGAGCTCTCCTCATGCTACCATCAAGGGTGGAAGCATCTAGATCGTAGAGCCAATTGCATGGCGTTTCTCGTAGCAGCTAGGTCAAGCTGTGGAGCTTGTAGATACCGTTCGGTACGTGGGCAAACATCCAAGCAGGATGACTACTCTCGTCGCCGTCGTATATATATATATATATAACGGTGTATATATATATATATATATATCTAAGGGTATACTTACATGGACATTGCTCAAAATAAGTAAAGAACAACCGGGTAATTTCTAGTAGAAACGTTATAACTTTTATTTGGATGTTAGTAGGTGAAATATTCTCCAATTTGTTGATATAAACTCCCTCGTAGATGATCTCGTCTCTGCTATCAGCTTCTGCTGGGTTGAGCATATAATGCTCCGCGGGTAAACATTTGAAGCTGCAGTTCCTGCAGCGCACAGGAGACGTGCAGCTGGAGGCCCTATGCCCAAGTTGTCCACATCTCCGACAGGTCTGCTCCTTCATCCTGCAGGTTGCCACCCTGTGGTCGAAACCCAGGCACCTGTGGCAGGCGTAGGTCTGCGTCAGATTATGATATCTGAACGAGAACCATTCGATATAGACTTTCTCCGAGTTCTCCAGAATATCTAGCGCCCTTTGCTCCATTTCCAATATGACGTTGACCGTGGGTCCCGCGTCGCCGCTCCATGGCTTGGACACAATGGATACCGACTTCTCAAAGGTACCATTCGGCAGGTAACTCAAAAAGTGGTTCTTAAAAAGACCATCAATAAATTGCTTCGGCGTGATGTTGCTGTCCACATCCCGGACCATAATTCTGGGCCTGGTTGCAGCGTTCTGCTTAACTTCCAGACCAATCTCCTTAAATTTGGAGTTGGCCACAACACGTTTCAGCTCTCCAACGGATGGTGTGCGAATGATCGCTCCACCACGCTTCAACTCACGCACCTCGTGTACACGGACACCAAGTGCGGGCGCAACCTCCTTGCGAACACGCTCAGCAACTTGCTGAGGTGTCTCCTCAGGATTGCTGCTCGTCACTATTGCTGACCACGTCTCCGCAATCTTGCGGGTTCGGGGTGCAGCAATAGGAGCAGCGACAGCAGCGGCGGCGGTGGTAGCGGCGTTGGCAGCAGCGGGGGCGGCGGCGGGCGCGGGGCGAGACCGAATAGTGCCTTCGAGCATCTTATTCTTCATTTCTAGCTCTCTGTTCCTCCCTTCTAGCTCCCTGTTGCTGTCGTGAGTCGTCAAAACCAACTCCTGGTATTTTGCAACCCAACTTAGCACACCAAGAGACACTCTGCTAGGCACGTCATCAGCGATGACGTCCTGCCGAATCATCTCTTGGATGTGCAACATCTCCTTTACCGGCGACTTCATGGACACAGGACGTCCAGAAGTAGCAGCACGAGCGGCAGGGGCAGCGGCGGGGGCAGCAGCAGTGGCAGCAGCAGCAGCAGGGGCAGCAGCAGGGCCAGCAACAGGGGCAGCAGCAGGGGCAGCAGCAGGGTCGGCAGCAGGGGCGGCAGCAGGGGCAGCAACACAGCCAGCAGTAGGATCAACAGCAGGATCAGTAGCAGCAGGAGCAGCAGCAGCAGAGGCAGCAGAACCGCGTATGATAGCTGCCAGCGAGGCGTCGCTATCGTCGGCAGAACTATCGACATATGCTCTGACTTTCCGCGGAGGGAGTCGGTGGACGGCGGCATGATATCCGCATCCACCGTTACGGCCCGGATCGCCATTATCTCGAAATGCTCGAAATAAGCAATCTTAGCGACGCGCTCGACGTATTTTATTGCGGGCAATAAAAGTTTTCAAATGAGGCGATGCGCGAACACGTCCGTTCGCGGCGACTATCAGTTGGCAACTGACTATCAGTTGCAAACTGTGGACGGACGGACAGACGGACAGGGCAATATCGACTCGTCAATCCCTGATTTACCATTTTCAATGGGCTCAGGGTATAAAAATAAATAAATAAATAATCGCTGTCATCCCACCGGAGTTACCACTCACGCAGTAAGCGTTCATCCAGCAGAGCTCTCCTCATGCTACCATCAAGGGTGGAAGCATCTAGATCGTAGAGCCAATTGCATGGCGTTTCTCGTAGCAGCTAGGTCAAGCTGTGGAGCTTGTAGATACCGTTCGGTACGTGGGCAAACATCCAAGCAGGATGACTACTCTCGTCGCCGTCGTATATATATATATATATATAACGGTGTATATATATATATATATATATCTAAGGGTATACTTACATGGACATTGCTCAAAATAAGTAAAGAACAACCGGGTAATTTCTAGTAGAAACGTTATAACTTTTATTTGGATGTTAGTAGGTGAAATATTCTCCAATTTGTTGATATAAACTCCCTCGTAGATGATCTCGTCTCTGCTATCAGCTTCTGCTGGGTTGAGCATATAATGCTCCGCGGGTAAACATTTGAAGCTGCAGTTCCTGCAGCGCACAGGAGACGTGCAGCTGGAGGCCCTATGCCCAAGTTGTCCACATCTCCGACAGGTCTGCTCCTTCATCCTGCAGGTTGCCACCCTGTGGTCGAAACCCAGGCACCTGTGGCAGGCGTAGGTCTGCGTCAGATTATGATATCTGAACGAGAACCATTCGATATAGACTTTCTCCGAGTTCTCCAGAATATCTAGCGCCCTTTGCTCCATTTCCAATATGACGTTGACCGTGGGTCCCGCGTCGCCGCTCCATGGCTTGGACACAATGGATACCGACTTCTCAAAGGTACCATTCGGCAGGTAACTCAAAAAGTGGTTCTTAAAAAGACCATCAATAAATTGCTTCGGCGTGATGTTGCTGTCCACATCCCGGACCATAATTCTGGGCCTGGTTGCAGCGTTCTGCTTAACTTCCAGACCAATCTCCTTAAATTTGGAGTTGGCCACAACACGTTTCAGCTCTCCAACGGATGGTGTGCGAATGATCGCTCCACCACGCTTCAACTCACGCACCTCGTGTACACGGACACCAAGTGCGGGCGCAACCTCCTTGCGAACACGCTCAGCAACTTGCTGAGGTGTCTCCTCAGGATTGCTGCTCGTCACTATTGCTGACCACGTCTCCGCAATCTTGCGGGTTCGGGGTGCAGCAATAGGAGCAGCGACAGCAGCGGCGGCGGTGGTAGCGGCGTTGGCAGCAGCGGGGGCGGCGGCGGGCGCGGGGCGAGACCGAATAGTGCCTTCGAGCATCTTATTCTTCATTTCTAGGTCTCTGTTCCTCCCTTCTAGCTCCCTGTTGCTGTCGTGAGTCGTCAAAACCAACTCCTGGTATTTTGCAACCCAACTTAGCACACCAAGAGACACTCTGCTAGGCACGTCATCAGCGATGTCGTCCTGCCGAATCATCTCTTGGATGTGCAACATCTCCTTTACCGGCGACTTCATGGACACAGGACGTCCAGAAGTAGCAGCACGAGCGGCAGGGGCAGCGGCGGGGGCAGCAGCAGTGGCAGCAGCAGGGGCCTCAGCAGGGGCCGCAGCAGGGGCAGTAGCAAGGGCAGCAGCAGGGGCAGCAGCAGGGTCGGCAGCAGGGGCGGCAGCAGGGGCAGCAACACAGCCAGCAGCAGGATCAACAGCAGGATCAGTAGCAGCAGGAGCAGCAGCAGCAGAGGCAGCAGAACCGCGTATGATAGCTGCCAGCGACGCGTCGCTATCGTCGGCAGAACTATCGACATATGCTCTGACTTTCCGCGGGGGGGAGTCGGTGGGCGGCGGCATGATATCCGCATCCACCGTTACGGCCCGGGTCGCCATTCTGGTCGCACCACGCTTCTTCCTAGCGGATCGCGTCGAACGCGCGGAGCCACTACTCTCCGAGTCCATTCTCGCCTTGGAGATAGGCAACACTTTCTCACCGCCGACGAAAGTATTAATATGTTTTTTTTTTTTTTTTTTTTTTTTTTTTTTACTTTGGACTTATTTATTAAGTGTAGAATCTGTACAATCATAATTATACCTTAACAACACAGTTAAATAAAAGTTTAATTTGGACCAAACCTCGATTATAGTACGAGGAATTCAATGAAGGTTGTATCACTGACTTTGAATCGTCTTGGCAAAACCTTGCCGTTTGAGTCTTCTTAGAGGTCTGGCAGGAAGGAGACCTCTGGCGAGTAGGCTGCGGTGTCTCAGTAATCTTTCGCTGTACCTGCTTGTATGTCTTCCAATTTGCTCTTCTATTGTAAGTAGTTTGAGGTCTCTATGGAGTGTAGTACCGCGTACATACCAAGGGCAGTTAGTTATTTGTCTTAGCACTCGATTCTGCAAAACCTGTATCCGTTTGTAGTTGGATTTGGCTGCAATCCCCCAGATCTGCACTCCATAGAGCCATATCGGCAGAATACAGTGCACGTAGACAGCTCTTTTGCATCTCAGCGGCAACTTGCTCCTCTTATTGTTGAGCCATTTCAGTTGTTGCAGTCTGTGGCGACATTTTTTAACCGCAGTTTTTAGATGCGGTCCAAATGTTAGGCGCTTGTCCAGTGTGATGCCAAGATATTTTGCCTGTGCTGGTTGTTATCGCACAAAAGTTATGTCTTTTCTGATTGGCTGGCCAATCAGAGAAGCGTAGCGGTAAACGCTCACACACGCACAAATACTCGCGCAACTCCGAAGATCGTTATCTCGAAATGCTCGAAATAAGCAATCTTAGCGACGCGCTCGACGTATTTTATTGCGGGCAATAAAAGTTTTCAAATGAGGCGATGCGCGAACACGTCCGTTCGCGGCGACTATCAGTTGGCAACTGACTATCAGTTGCAAACTGTGGACGGACGGACAGACGGACAGGGCAATATCGACTCGTCAATCCCTGATTTACCATTTTCAATGGGCTCAGGGTATAAAAATAAATAAATAAATAATCGCTGTCATCCCACCGGAGTTACCACTCACGCAGTAAGCGTTCATCCAGCAGAGCTCTCCTCATGCTACCATCAAGGGTGGAAGCATCTAGATCGTAGAGCCAATTGCATGGCGTTTCTCGTAGCAGCTAGGTCAAGCTGTGGAGCTTGTAGATACCGTTCGGTACGTGGGCAAACATCCAAGCAGGATGACTACTCTCGTCGCCGTCGTATATATATATATATATAACGGTGTATATATATATATATATATATCTAAGGGTATACTTACATGGACATTGCTCAAAATAAGTAAAGAACAACCGGGTAATTTCTAGTAGAAACGTTATAACTTTTATTTGGATGTTAGTAGGTGAAATATTCTCCAATTTGTTGATATAAACTCCCTCGTAGATGATCTCGTCTCTGCTATCAGCTTCTGCTGGGTTGAGCATATAATGCTCCGCGGGTAAACATTTGAAGCTGCAGTTCCTGCAGCGCACAGGAGACGTGCAGCTGGAGGCCCTATGCCCAAGTTGTCCACATCTCCGACAGGTCTGCTCCTTCATCCTGCAGGTTGCCACCCTGTGGTCGAAACCCAGGCACCTGTGGCAGGCGTAGGTCTGCGTCAGATTATGATATCTGAACGAGAACCATTCGATATAGACTTTCTCCGAGTTCTCCAGAATATCTAGCGCCCTTTGCTCCATTTCCAATATGACGTTGACCGTGGGTCCCGCGTCGCCGCTCCATGGCTTGGACACAATGGATACCGACTTCTCAAAGGTACCATTCGGCAGGTAACTCAAAAAGTGGTTCTTAAAAAGACCATCAATAAATTGCTTCGGCGTGATGTTGCTGTCCACATCCCGGACCATAATTCTGGGCCTGGTTGCAGCGTTCTGCTTAACTTCCAGACCAATCTCCTTAAATTTGGAGTTGGCCACAACACGTTTCAGCTCTCCAACGGATGGTGTGCGAATGATCGCTCCACCACGCTTCAACTCACGCACCTCGTGTACACGGACACCAAGTGCGGGCGCAACCTCCTTGCGAACACGCTCAGCAACTTGCTGAGGTGTCTCCTCAGGATTGCTGCTCGTCACTATTGCTGACCACGTCTCCGCAATCTTGCGGGTTCGGGGTGCAGCAATAGGAGCAGCGACAGCAGCGGCGGCGGTGGTAGCGGCGTTGGCAGCAGCGGGGGCGGCGGCGGGCGCGGGGCGAGACCGAATAGTGCCTTCGAGCATCTTATTCTTCATTTCTAGCTCTCTGTTCCTCCCTTCTAGCTCCCTGTTGCTGTCGTGAGTCGTCAAAACCAACTCCTGGTATTTTGCAACCCAACTTAGCACACCAAGAGACACTCTGCTAGGCACGTCATCAGCGATGACGTCCTGCCGAATCATCTCTTGGATGTGCAACATCTCCTTTACCGGCGACTTCATGGACACAGGACGTCCAGAAGTAGCAGCACGAGCGGCAGGGGCAGCGGCGGGGGCAGCAGCAGTGGCAGCAGCAGCAGCAGGGGCAGCAGCAGGGCCAGCAACAGGGGCAGCAGCAGGGGCAGCAGCAGGGTCGGCAGCAGGGGCGGCAGCAGGGGCAGCAACACAGCCAGCAGTAGGATCAACAGCAGGATCAGTAGCAGCAGGAGCAGCAGCAGCAGAGGCAGCAGAACCGCGTATGATAGCTGCCAGCGAGGCGTCGCTATCGTCGGCAGAACTATCGACATATGCTCTGACTTTCCGCGGAGGGAGTCGGTGGACGGCGGCATGATATCCGCATCCACCGTTACGGCCCGGATCGCCATTATCTCGAAATGCTCGAAATAAGCAATCTTAGCGACGCGCTCGACGTATTTTATTGCGGGCAATAAAAGTTTTCAAATGAGGCGATGCGCGAACACGTCCGTTCGCGGCGACTATCAGTTGGCAACTGACTATCAGTTGCAAACTGTGGACGGACGGACAGACGGACAGGGCAATATCGACTCGTCAATCCCTGATTTACCATTTTCAATGGGCTCAGGGTATAAAAATAAATAAATAAATAATCGCTGTCATCCCACCGGAGTTACCACTCACGCAGTAAGCGTTCATCCAGCAGAGCTCTCCTCATGCTACCATCAAGGGTGGAAGCATCTAGATCGTAGAGCCAATTGCATGGCGTTTCTCGTAGCAGCTAGGTCAAGCTGTGGAGCTTGTAGATACCGTTCGGTACGTGGGCAAACATCCAAGCAGGATGACTACTCTCGTCGCCGTCGTATATATATATATATATAACGGTGTATATATATATATATATATATCTAAGGGTATACTTACATGGACATTGCTCAAAATAAGTAAAGAACAACCGGGTAATTTCTAGTAGAAACGTTATAACTTTTATTTGGATGTTAGTAGGTGAAATATTCTCCAATTTGTTGATATAAACTCCCTCGTAGATGATCTCGTCTCTGCTATCAGCTTCTGCTGGGTTGAGCATATAATGCTCCGCGGGTAAACATTTGAAGCTGCAGTTCCTGCAGCGCACAGGAGACGTGCAGCTGGAGGCCCTATGCCCAAGTTGTCCACATCTCCGACAGGTCTGCTCCTTCATCCTGCAGGTTGCCACCCTGTGGTCGAAACCCAGGCACCTGTGGCAGGCGTAGGTCTGCGTCAGATTATGATATCTGAACGAGAACCATTCGATATAGACTTTCTCCGAGTTCTCCAGAATATCTAGCGCCCTTTGCTCCATTTCCAATATGACGTTGACCGTGGGTCCCGCGTCGCCGCTCCATGGCTTGGACACAATGGATACCGACTTCTCAAAGGTACCATTCGGCAGGTAACTCAAAAAGTGGTTCTTAAAAAGACCATCAATAAATTGCTTCGGCGTGATGTTGCTGTCCACATCCCGGACCATAATTCTGGGCCTGGTTGCAGCGTTCTGCTTAACTTCCAGACCAATCTCCTTAAATTTGGAGTTGGCCACAACACGTTTCAGCTCTCCAACGGATGGTGTGCGAATGATCGCTCCACCACGCTTCAACTCACGCACCTCGTGTACACGGACACCAAGTGCGGGCGCAACCTCCTTGCGAACACGCTCAGCAACTTGCTGAGGTGTCTCCTCAGGATTGCTGCTCGTCACTATTGCTGACCACGTCTCCGCAATCTTGCGGGTTCGGGGTGCAGCAATAGGAGCAGCGACAGCAGCGGCGGCGGTGGTAGCGGCGTTGGCAGCAGCGGGGGCGGCGGCGGGCGCGGGGCGAGACCGAATAGTGCCTTCGAGCATCTTATTCTTCATTTCTAGGTCTCTGTTCCTCCCTTCTAGCTCCCTGTTGCTGTCGTGAGTCGTCAAAACCAACTCCTGGTATTTTGCAACCCAACTTAGCACACCAAGAGACACTCTGCTAGGCACGTCATCAGCGATGTCGTCCTGCCGAATCATCTCTTGGATGTGCAACATCTCCTTTACCGGCGACTTCATGGACACAGGACGTCCAGAAGTAGCAGCACGAGCGGCAGGGGCAGCGGCGGGGGCAGCAGCAGTGGCAGCAGCAGGGGCCTCAGCAGGGGCCGCAGCAGGGGCAGTAGCAAGGGCAGCAGCAGGGGCAGCAGCAGGGTCGGCAGCAGGGGCGGCAGCAGGGGCAGCAACACAGCCAGCAGCAGGATCAACAGCAGGATCAGTAGCAGCAGGAGCAGCAGCAGCAGAGGCAGCAGAACCGCGTATGATAGCTGCCAGCGACGCGTCGCTATCGTCGGCAGAACTATCGACATATGCTCTGACTTTCCGCGGGGGGAGTCGGTGGGCGGCGGCATGATATCCGCATCCACCGTTACGGCCCGGGTCGCCATTCTGGTCGCACCACGCTTCTTCCTAGCGGATCGCGTCGAACGCGCGGAGCCACTACTCTCCGAGTCCATTCTCGCCTTGGAGATAGGCAACACTTTCTCACCGCCGACGAAAGTATTAATATGTTTTTTTTTTTTTTTTTTTTTTTTTTTTTTTTTTTACTTTGGACTTATTTATTAAGTGTAGAATCTGTACAATCATAATTATACCTTAACAACACAGTTAAATAAAAGTTTAATTTGGACCAAACCTCGATTATAGTACGAGGAATTCAATGAAGGTTGTATCACTGACTTTGAATCGTCTTGGCAAAACCTTGCCGTTTGAGTCTTCTTAGAGGTCTGGCAGGAAGGAGACCTCTGGCGAGTAGGCTGCGGTGTCTCAGTAATCTTTCGCTGTACCTGCTTGTATGTCTTCCAATTTGCTCTTCTATTGTAAGTAGTTTGAGGTCTCTATGGAGTGTAGTACCGCGTACATACCAAGGGCAGTTAGTTATTTGTCTTAGCACTCGATTCTGCAAAACCTGTATCCGTTTGTAGTTGGATTTGGCTGCAATCCCCCAGATCTGCACTCCATAGAGCCATATCGGCAGAATACAGTGCACGTAGACAGCTCTTTTGCATCTCAGCGGCAACTTGCTCCTCTTATTGTTGAGCCATTTCAGTTGTTGCAGTCTGTGGCGACATTTTTTAACCGCAGTTTTTAGATGCGGTCCAAATGTTAGGCGCTTGTCCAGTGTGATGCCAAGATATTTTGCCTGTGCTGGTTGTTATCGCACAAAAGTTATGTCTTTTCTGATTGGCTGGCCAATCAGAGAAGCGTAGCGGTAAACGCTCACACACGCACAAATACTCGCGCAACTCCGAAGATCGTTATCTCGAAATGCTCGAAATAAGCAATCTTAGCGACGCGCTCGACGTATTTTATTGCGGGCAATAAAAGTTTTCAAATGAGGCGATGCGCGAACACGTCCGTTCGCGGCGACTATCAGTTGGCAACTGACTATCAGTTGCAAACTGTGGACGGACGGACAGACGGACAGGGCAATATCGACTCGTCAATCCCTGATTTACCATTTTCAATGGGCTCAGGGTATAAAAATAAATAAATAAATAATCGCTGTCATCCCACCGGAGTTACCACTCACGCAGTAAGCGTTCATCCAGCAGAGCTCTCCTCATGCTACCATCAAGGGTGGAAGCATCTAGATCGTAGAGCCAATTGCATGGCGTTTCTCGTAGCAGCTAGGTCAAGCTGTGGAGCTTGTAGATACCGTTCGGTACGTGGGCAAACATCCAAGCAGGATGACTACTCTCGTCGCCGTCGTATATATATATATATATAACGGTGTATATATATATATATATATATCTAAGGGTATACTTACATGGACATTGCTCAAAATAAGTAAAGAACAACCGGGTAATTTCTAGTAGAAACGTTATAACTTTTATTTGGATGTTAGTAGGTGAAATATTCTCCAATTTGTTGATATAAACTCCCTCGTAGATGATCTCGTCTCTGCTATCAGCTTCTGCTGGGTTGAGCATATAATGCTCCGCGGGTAAACATTTGAAGCTGCAGTTCCTGCAGCGCACAGGAGACGTGCAGCTGGAGGCCCTATGCCCAAGTTGTCCACATCTCCGACAGGTCTGCTCCTTCATCCTGCAGGTTGCCACCCTGTGGTCGAAACCCAGGCACCTGTGGCAGGCGTAGGTCTGCGTCAGATTATGATATCTGAACGAGAACCATTCGATATAGACTTTCTCCGAGTTCTCCAGAATATCTAGCGCCCTTTGCTCCATTTCCAATATGACGTTGACCGTGGGTCCCGCGTCGCCGCTCCATGGCTTGGACACAATGGATACCGACTTCTCAAAGGTACCATTCGGCAGGTAACTCAAAAAGTGGTTCTTAAAAAGACCATCAATAAATTGCTTCGGCGTGATGTTGCTGTCCACATCCCGGACCATAATTCTGGGCCTGGTTGCAGCGTTCTGCTTAACTTCCAGACCAATCTCCTTAAATTTGGAGTTGGCCACAACACGTTTCAGCTCTCCAACGGATGGTGTGCGAATGATCGCTCCACCACGCTTCAACTCACGCACCTCGTGTACACGGACACCAAGTGCGGGCGCAACCTCCTTGCGAACACGCTCAGCAACTTGCTGAGGTGTCTCCTCAGGATTGCTGCTCGTCACTATTGCTGACCACGTCTCCGCAATCTTGCGGGTTCGGGGTGCAGCAATAGGAGCAGCGACAGCAGCGGCGGCGGTGGTAGCGGCGTTGGCAGCAGCGGGGGCGGCGGCGGGCGCGGGGCGAGACCGAATAGTGCCTTCGAGCATCTTATTCTTCATTTCTAGGTCTCTGTTCCTCCCTTCTAGCTCCCTGTTGCTGTCGTGAGTCGTCAAAACCAACTCCTGGTATTTTGCAACCCAACTTAGCACACCAAGAGACACTCTGCTAGGCACGTCATCAGCGATGACGTCCTGCCGAATCATCTCTTGGATGTGCAACATCTCCTTTACCGGCGACTTCATGGACTCAGGACGTCCAGAAGTAGCAGCACGGGCGGCAGGGGCAGCGGCGGGGGCAGCAGCAGTGGCAGCAGCAGCAGCAGGGGCAGCAGCAGGGCCAGCAACAGGGGCAGCAGCAGGGTCGGCAGCAGGGGCGGCAGCAGGGGCAGCAACACAGCCAGCAGCAGGATCAACAGCAGGATCAGTAGCAGCAGGAGCAGCAGCAGCAGAGGCAGCAGAACCGCGTATGATAGCTGCCAGCGAGGCGTCGCTATCGTCGGCAGAACTATCGACATATGCTCTGACTTTCCGCGGGGGGAGTCGGTGGGCGGCGGCATGATATCCGCATCCACCGTTACGGCCCGGGTCGCCATTATCTCGAAATGCTCGAAATAAGCAATCTTAGCGACGCGCTCGACGTATTTTATTGCGGGCAATAAAAGTTTTCAAATGAGGCGATGCGCGAACACGTCCGTTCGCGGCGACTATCAGTTGGCAACTGACTATCAGTTGCAAACTGTGGACGGACGGACAGACGGACAGGGCAATATCGACTCGTCAATCCCTGATTTACCATTTTCAATGGGCTCAGGGTATAAAAATAAATAAATAAATAATCGCTGTCATCCCACCGGAGTTACCACTCACGCAGTAAGCGTTCATCCAGCAGAGCTCTCCTCATGCTACCATCAAGGGTGGAAGCATCTAGATCGTAGAGCCAATTGCATGGCGTTTCTCGTAGCAGCTAGGTCAAGCTGTGGAGCTTGTAGATACCGTTCGGTACGTGGGCAAACATCCAAGCAGGATGACTAGTCTCGTCGCAGTCGTATATATATATATATATGTCGAATTATCAGTATTTTCCATTATAGCGCAGCGCGTTTCGACTCGTGCAACGACACAACTAGAATTAGAACTGACTTTTTCTTTTCTCTTGCGCGAACCCTCGAACCACACTCGACGGCAGCGACAAAGACGCTGTCGTCTCGCTAAAACGGTACTTCCCAAAGCTACAAAATGCAAAGGACCAATCAGAGCGCATTTAGCGGCTGATGCAATATTTCTTAGTATAATAAAATTAGGAATTCTGGTAATAACCAGAATTCTCATACACAGCAATAGACACGCGTAATATACGTAATAGACGCGCGTATGTGCAATACGCAGAAACAATAACATACAGTGCGTACATACAGTACGCTCCGACACGGCCAACCTGACATTAACACGTCCTCGTGTAATATGCCAGATATAAATTCCATAATTTCATAGCTATCTCTGTAATGCTAGATTTCAGGCTTAATACATCGTCTGTTTGAGACGAATAACTCTCAGTTCCAACTAGGCTTTGTCTTATTTTCATTTTATTTTTATTTAAAACAAACATCCAATTTTCTTTTCTTATTTCATGACAATTTCACAAACGATATAAAGTGTTCTTTACACTTTGTTTTCACATAATAATTTTCACATATTTTTTTTCATAATTAATAATTCAAACTTCATGCTTCATACTTCATACTTCATACTTCATAATTCTTACTTTATTCTTCATTCTTCATTCTTCAATCTTCACTCTTTATACTTTATATTTTATACTTTATACTTTCAAGTGTCTCACACTACTTAACTCTCTTTTATTCAGTTTTAGAGTTACACAATCAAATGCCCCACACGCCATGATCAAAACAACATTCGTTATTTTGCACTTGTGCTTGCATTGTGACTTGTACACTCTGTCATTCTCTTTGGTCAACAACAATAATAACCCTCATGGTTATCTTCACTTTCATTTCAGTGGCTTCAACATTCTTAAATTCTTTATTTTCTTTCTTTATACCATCTGCAATGGTTTTGTCACTCTCAACAATATTATAATCATCACAAACATTCAACTCAACGTGTACTTCACCGTCTGGCCATTAAATCCAATTTATTTTCTTATCTGAACAGATTTTCTTATCTGAACAGACTCGTGCCCGTAGAACACCTTCCCTGGTCAGCTATTATTTGGTTTGGTACTCCAAACAACGAAACTGAGGATTTAACAGCATTTATGCAACTTTCGCTGTCTATTTTAAGGGTATGGCTAAGATATACAAACTTTGTAAACGCGTCTACTTGGACTATTACATACTCTTTCCGGTCACTCTTGCCACTGAGTTTTCCGGTTATGTCCATGTGAACAGTATGCCAGGGAACATTGACTTTTGGGATTGGGTGCAATTCAGCTTGTATTTTCTTATTTACGATTTCGGCTATTTCAGAGTCTCGGCGCTGCTCAGCAATGATCCAGTTGCTAGAGATTTCAGCGAGGTTAATTCTCTTCTCGACTATCGCTCTTGCAGCAGAAGGAGGTTTGGGTAAAATAGGATTTCTCGACAAAAAGTCAACATGTGCCATTCTCTTCCCTTCTCTATATTGAATGTCAAATGTAAAGGACTGTAAATAAGCCCACCAACGCTGTGCTCTTGGGGTCAGATCTTGTTTATTTCTCGACGCCTTCAACGAGTTACAGTCGGTGAAAACAACAAAGTTCGTGCCCAACAGATAATGCCGAAAATGCTTAATCGAGTTAACAACAGCCAATGTTTCCAGCTCATACGAGTGGTATCTTGACTCTGCAGGGGAGGTGGTTTTGCTAAAATATTCTATTACGTGGGGTTTGTTATCGATTTTGTGCAATATAATTGCACCATAGCCACTTCCACTTGCATCTGTATGCAATTCAATTGGGTAACCTGGATCAAAAATAACAAGAACTGGTTTATCTGTGAGAATCGAAATAACCTTTTTCCGTATTTCCTCATGATCTGTATCAATATCAGATGGTTCACCACCTGTACATACATTAATTGTTTTGACTCTTGAAATTTTAAATTGGTTTGTGGAAATAACAATATCAAAACCCTGATTTAGTATTTCTCGACCAATGACAATATCGTTTTGCATTTGATCGTTGTTAATTACATAAAATAAAATCTCAATATAGTTATCATCAATTTTTACATTACTTAATATTTGTACTGTACTGCAGATTCCACTGCTACCTATGCCTTTTAACATAACAATATTATGAGATCTCTTACCAGAAAACTTTGTACTTAGCTTTTCTTTCATTAATGAGCATTCCGCTCCGGAATCGAAGGTAATCTCAAAAGTTTGGCCTCTGTGGCTCATGTAGCCCTTGGGTACTGCAACGCTGCACTGCTCCACTCGCTTGTCCCGAATGACCGTTTTGTTTCTGTCAGCTTCCTTCTTTGTACAGTGAGTAGAGATGTGTCCCACGACTCCACATTTGAAGCAAGTAACATTAGACTTTTCACGGTGCTGCCCGTTACCATTCGCCGATTGGTTTTTGTGCATCCGGAGTCTGCAGTCTATCATTTTATGGCCAAGTTTGCCACAAAAATGACACTCCATCGATGATTGTTTTTGACGTTGAGGGTTGATTTGACAAAGCTTTATTTTGTTACTTTGTATTTTCACGTTCTCTTAATACGATTTGCCTCTCACTATTATATATACCGAATCTCAACTTATTTATTAATTAGATAATTTTAGCATATACTCTTTTTGTTCACTTAAAAAAATACGCACACTACACACTTGACAATTTACTTTAAGCAATGGACATACAAACACACATGCGCCACCAATAAGACCGACCAATTTAATGCAGCGCACAAAAAATTTACATATGAAGTAGGCTCTCACATTCATTTACACGAATGTAAATACAAAAGAGAACTAGACACACTAATATAAATGCAGCATATTCTGTGCTCATGCCTTAAACACACAAGCGAAGTAACGGAATTAAGCGCGAATTGCAATAACACGCACACCATACCTACAGCTAGCTCGTTTGCACTCTTTGGCTACAGAGCTACAGGCTGAAGCACATAAAACTCACACTTGCTCGCTCGCGCTTGCACGCTGATGGTGAAAAAAAGCTCTTCGTGAATAAATTTGAACAAATTTCGCAAAATTTAAAATAAATAAAATATAGTCGAATCACTTTGATAGCTCATTTGAACAAAAAAAAAAACACACAGAGGCACACGCAGAACAGATGTAGCGCATTTAAAACCCGATAATTAATTAAAACTACGATTTGGTTTGCACCAGCTACAAATTCGACCGATCAAAAAGGCTGCAGGAGTTTCTATTGTGTCGAAACGCTGCGTAAAAAGTTCTTTAAATTCGAGCCAGGTAATGTCAGCATAGCACACGTGAGAGAGCCACTGCGAAGCGCTTCCCTCTAATTCCGAACTTAAAGCGACGACTAACGCACTGCCTTTTAAAGCATTTTCTTGCAAAATTATTTCAATCGTATTACACCACGATGTCGCGTTGGCACCTGCCTTGTCGGGATTAAATTTGGTTAACTGCACCGATTTATTTTGTCCAACGTCAGACAAGGTTGTTAGTAACGCGCGCAAAAGTTCAATTTACTTTGGACTTATTTATTAAGTGTAGAATCTGTACAATCATAATTATACCTTAACAACACAATTAAGTAAAAGTTTAATTTGGACCAAACCTCGATTATAGTACGAGGAATTCAATGAAGGTTGTATCACTGACTTTGAATCGTCTTGGCAAAACCTTGCCGTTTGAGTCTTCTTAGAGGTCTGGCAGGAAGGAGACCTCTGGCGAGTAGGCTGCGGTGTCTCAGTAATCTTTCGCTGTACCTGCTTGTATGTCTTCCAATTTGCTCTTCTATTGTAAGTAGTTTGAGGTCTCTATGGAGTGTAGTACCGCGTACATACCAAGGGCAGTTAGTTATTTGTCTTAGCACTCGATTCTGCAAAACCTGTATCCGTTTGTAGTTGGATTTGGCTGCAATCCCCCAGATCTGCACTCCATAGAGCCATATCGGCAGAATACAGTGCACGTAGACAGCTCTTTTGCATCTCAGCGGCAACTTGCTCCTCTTATTGTTGAGCCATTTCAGTTGTTGCAGTCTGTGGCGACATTTTTTAACCGCAGTTTTTAGATGCGGTCCAAATGTTAGGCGCTTGTCCAGTGTGATGCCAAGATATTTTGCCTGTGCTGGTTGCTGTAGTGTTACTCCCTCCAGTTGGATTGAAGGTGTATGCATTATAATTCTTTTTAGGGTGAAACATGGATTTATTGTTTTGGCCGGGTTGACTTTCAAATTCCACCGTTTGCACCAAGCTGCCAGAGTATCAAGATACCCTTGTATTCCAGTGCTCGCTTCAACGTTACTTTTAGAGTTGTAGATGACTGCGATATCATCTGCATATGTCGCAATAATGGCTTTAGAGGGATCATCCATATGTTGAGAGGTAGGGCTGGGTATATCTGCGGTATACAAGGAATACAGCAGTGGACCAAGAACACTGCCCTGCGGTACTCCTGCTCTCATAGAATAAGTGGACGAGTATGTATCCCTTACTTTGACCTTAAACTCACGGTTTTCCAAATAAGACCTTAATAGGCCATAGTACGGTGCAGGTAGGAGGTTTTTTATTTTGCAGAGTAGCCCATCGTGCCACACCTTGTCGAACGCTTGCTGCATGTCAATAAAGACAGCGTTGGAGTACTCCAAGTCGTCAAAAGCCTGCAGGATGTGTTTCACCAATCTGTGAACCTGTTCCACAGTGCCATGTCCTTCTCGAAATCCGAATTGGTGGTCCGGCAAGATATTGCATTGTCTTGTGATGTCAGTTATCCGATTGGCAATGGTCCTTTCCCATAGTTTAGACAGACAGGGCAGAAGGCTAATTGGACGATAGGACTCTGGATCATATTCAGGTTTGCCCGGCTTATGAATCATTGTAATCGCAGCTAGTTTCCATTGCTTTGGAAAAACTTGGAGTCTAATTATAGCATTAAAAATTAAAACTATATAGAGGAGCGCTCTTTTAGGCAAGACCTTCAGTGTAGCATTACAAATCCTATCGATTCCAGGAGCTTTATTTTTCGGCAACAGTCGGATCGCTTCAGTCACTTCTTCAAATCGTATAGGCTTAATAGGCAGGGACATCTGCAGAGGACTCTGCAAACTTTCATGGGTCTCCCTGATCTGCTCTATTGTGGCAAACTCAAAAGAAGTAAAGCGAGCTTCTAAGTGAGATCCGAAGGCGTTAGCCTGTTCCCTTTCGCTTTTAGCAAGCTCGCCACTAGAACATCGGACTGGAACCTGTCTGAAAGGTTGTCGTTTGAGTGATTTTGTGCACTTCCATAGGGAGTAGTTTGCATCGATAGTGTAGTCCATGGAAGCTAGTTTTTGCTCGAAGAAATCACTTCTGAGTTCCCTTAAAAGGATACGTAGCTGTTTTGCTGCACGGTTCCACAGAATTCGGTCCCAAGGATCCTGAGACCGAATTGCTCTTCTCCGAAGGCGCCTCTTTGCTCTAATAAGCTCTTTAGCTTCCCTTGTGAGAACTATGCCATAACTAATGGGGCGTGGGTCAGGATTAGAATGCGTTGCAGCAGCTGCAGCTCTATATATGTTTTCTGAAAGAAAATCAACTGCGTTCTCGATGTCTTCTCCAGAGTCCAGATTCGAGTTTAATTGAAAAGCATCATCTAGGTGTTGTTTGAAGGCCATGATGTCAGTACGGTTGCTAATTAACCGGGAGCTTGATCTAATATAAGAACCATGGGTTTGCAAATTAACAACAAGTGCTAAATGGTCAGAATCTAAGTCCCAGCATTGACAGATATTAGCTTGAGAGTCCTGTATCCCATGGTATAATGCAAAATCAATGCAAGTGGGTGTATGACTGGAAACATATGGGTATCTAGTTGGAGTTCCTGTTGCTAGAATCTTAGCTCCTCTGGCTGTAATGGCTTCGGCTAATTCTCTGCCCCTGGGTGAGTTATATGAATCTCCCCACAGCCAGTGTCTCGCATTCCAGTCACCACCAATTAGATACCTTTGGCCGCAAGAAGCTAGGATATTGCTGAAGTGTCTTTCCTCAATTATATTCCTTGGTGGACAATATATGGCGCAAAATTCCATGTTTCCCATTCCTGTGGCAACTTTTATTGAAGACAATTGTATGGTTGGAGTTTCAATAACCCTTTGTGGAAAATGGCGGAGAGAATTTCTCACGAATATCGCCGCCCCTCCCATGCCATAGTTGTGACTTGATGGCTTGTAAGCTGGATAAAAAGTATATCCGTATATTTTGACTATATCCCCTCTCTTAAGTCTGATCTCATTTAATAGGAGTATGTCGACGTTGTTGTTGTGCGCGAATAGCTCCACTTCTCTGGCTTTTCCTGCAATGCCATTGACATTCCAGATAAGAATCTTAAGGTTGGTCATTGTAAGTTGGGGCGTTGTTGTGTAGCTGGCGAGTTGATGTATCTCCAGTCCACTGTTTTAGCATGTTGGCCATTTCGTAGACCATTTTTTCGAGCCGTTCTAGCCGCTCATTGTTTTTCTTGTTTTGTTGTTGTTGTTCTCGTTGCTGCTCCTGAAGCCACAAGAGAAATTGCTGCTGCTGCTGTAGTTGCAGTTGTTGTTGCCATTTTAAAAATTGCTGTTGTTGTTGTTCCAGTAGGGACTGAACGTCCAGTGGATCTCGTTCCTGCAAAGTATTAACTCTAGGTTTAGACAACTGGGCTTGAGCTTGAATATTATGGATGCGACGCTGAGCAGGTGTGTTTCCATTTTTTACTATTGAGGCGTATGATAATCCTCCGGCTGGGACTCTGGGAGTATTAGGGGTCTGTTGCGGTTGCTGTGGAGTTGGTTGATGTTGCTGTTGCTGCTTACGTTTTACTTGTTGCTGCCTTGCCACATTTTTATTTAGTAAAGAGCCCGTTATTCGTCGATGGTAATCCTGGTACCATTGGCATCCTTTGTAGCTTGCCATATGGTTTCCACCACAGTGCAAACAGGTAGGTGATACATCTTGGGAACGTACACACTGCTTAGTAAAGTGGTCCTCTCCACATCGAGCACAGTTGGGATGACGACGGCAGTACTTGGCTGTGTGACCATATTCTTGGCATCGCTTGCATTGGGCGATTTCAGATGTTTTCCGCATCCTTTCTACTCTCACCTTTTGCCGGCAAAGTGTATTTACATCATATATGTCATTAATTTTTGCGCACTGTTTTATATTAATGAAGAATATATTTAGCTTTTCATCCCTGTTAGACCTTGATCTTGGGTTATGAACTTGCAGAGCATCAAAACCATATTTTTTAAAATCGGCAATTATTTCCTGGTTCAAAGTGCTATGGTGCAGTCCCCTTACCACTATTCTATACGGTTTCTCTTCCTTAAGCTGGTATGTGTGGAACTCAATACCAACGCTATCAAAATGGCTAACAATGACTCTGTAAGTGTCACTGTCTTTTGGAAATATTCTGGCAGTTTCTCCTTGATTAACTTTGATTGACACGTTGTCAAGGCTAGTGACTTCCTTGATTATTGCAAGAAGATCATTAAGATCAGTGATGCTTATAACTATTTGAGGTGGCTTTGCAGAAGCTATACGCTGGTTGTTGTTTATAGGAGCTTGTTGTTGTTGATTGCTGGCTGTATCATTAACATCAGGAGTGTAATGTTGATCAACTGCAGAGGCAATACTAGGGTCTGCATTTGTATTTATTGAGCTTTCGACATGGCTTTCGCTGTTGACATCCACGTCCATGTCTAGCAAGCTAAATCTGTTGCATGTGCTTACCATGTTCGATGAAGCTGAGACCAAGGCAACTTCTCTGTGCCTCTTAAAGCTAGTAGTGGGAGATAATGGCTTCTTCCTCTTCATTTTCAATTAAATTTTTATTTTATAATTCCATCATAGTGCGCCATGGTCCATCTATTGTTGGAGGTAGAGGGCCGGATCCCACTTCTGATGTCGAATTATCAGTATTTTCCATTATAGCGCAGCGCGTTTCGACTCGTGCAACGACACAACTAGAATTAGAACTGACTTGCCTCTTTTTCTTTTCTCTTGCGCGAACCCTCGAACCACACTCGACGGCAGCGACAAAGACGCTGTCGTCTCGCTAAAACGGTACTTCCCAAAGCTACAAAATGCAAAGGACCAATCAGAGCGCATTTAGCGGCTGATGCAATATTTCTTAGTATAATAAAATTAGGAATTCTGGTAATAACCAGAATTCTCATACACAGCAATAGACACGCGTAATATACGTAATAGACGCGCGTATGTGCAATACGCAGAAACAATAACATACAGTGCGTACATACAGTACGCTCCGACATATATATATATACGACGGCGACGAGAGTAGTCATCCTGCTTGGATGTTTGCCCACGTACCGAACGGTGTATATATATATATATATATATATATATATATATATATATATATATATTATCTAAGGGTATACTTACATGGACATTGCTCAAAATAAGTAAAGAACAACCGGGTAATTTCTAGTAGAAACGTTATAACTTTTATTTGGATGTTAGTAGGTGAAATATTCTCCAATTTGTTGATATAAACTCCCTCGTAGATGATCTCGTCTCTGCTATCAGCTTCTGCTGGGTTGAGCATATAATGTTCCGCGGGTAAACATTTGAAGCTGCAGTTCCTGCAGCGCACAGGAGACGTGCAGCTGGAGGCCCTATGCCCAAGTTGTCCACATCTCCGACAGGTCTGCTCCTTCATCCTGCAGGTTGCCACCCTGTGGTCGAAACCCAGGCACCTGTGGCAGGCGTAGGTCTGCGTCAGATTATGATATCTGAACGAGAACCATTCGATATAGACTTTCTCCGAGTCCTCCAGAATATCTAGCGTCCTTTGCTCCATTTCCAATATGACGTTGACCGTGGGTCCCGCGTCGCTGCTCCATGGTTTGGACACAATGGATACCGACTTCTCAAAGGTACCATTCGGCAGGTAACTCAAAAAGTGGTTCTTAAAAAGACCATCAATAAATTGCTTCGGCGTGATGTTGCTGTCCACATCCCGGACCATAATTCTGGGCCTGGTTGCAGCGTTCTGCTTAACTTCCAGACCAATCTCCTTAAATTTGGAGTTGGCCACAACACGTTTCAGCTCTCCAACGGATGGTGTGCGAATGATCGCTCCACCACGCTTCAACTCACGCACCTCGTGTACACGGACACCAAGTGCGGGCGCAACCTCCTTGCGAACACGCTCAGCAACTTGCTGAGGTGTCTCCTCAGGATTGTTGCTCGTCACTATTGCTGACCACGTCTCCGCAATCTTGCGGGTTCGGGGTGCAGCAATAGGAGCAGCGACAGCAGCGGCGGCGGTGGTAGCGGCGTTGGCAGCAGCGGGGGCGGCGGCGGGCGCGGGGCGAGACCGAATAGTGCCTTCGAGCATCTTATTCTTCATTTCTAGCTCTCTGTTCCTCCCTTCTAGCTCCCTGTTGCTGTCGTGAGTCGTCAAAACCAACTCCTGGTATTTTGCAACCCAACTTAGCACACCAAGAGACACTCTGCTAGGCACGTCATCAGCGATGACGTCCTGCCGAATCATCTCTTGGATGTGCAACATCTCCTTTACCGGCGACTTCATGGACACAGGACGTCCAGAAGTAGCAGCACGAGCGGCAGGGGCAGCGGCGGGGGCAGCAGCAGTGGCAGCAGCAGCAGCAGGGGCAGCAGCAGGGCCAGCAACAGGGGCAGCAGCAGGGGCAGCAGCAGGGTCGGCAGCAGGGGCGGCAGCAGGGGCAGCAACACAGCCAGCAGCAGGATCAACAGCAGGATCAGTAGCAGCAGGAGCAGCAGCAGCAGAGGCAGCAGAACCGCGTATGATAGCTGCCAGCGAGGCGTCGCTATCGTCGGCAGAACTATCGACATATGCTCTGACTTTCCGCGGGGGGAGTCGGTGGGCGGCGGCATGATATCCGCATCCACCGTTACGGCCCGGGTCGCCATTATCTCGAAATGCTCGAAATAAGCAATCTTAGCGACGCGCTCGACGTATTTTATTGCGGGCAATAAAAGTTTTCAAATGAGGCGATGCGCGAACACGTCCGTTCGCGGCGACTATCAGTTGGCAACTGACTATCAGTTGCAAACTGTGGACGGACGGACAGACGGACAGGGCAATATCGACTCGTCAATCCCTGATTTACCATTTTCAATGCGCTCAGGGTATAAAAATAAATAAATAAATAATCGCTGTCATCCCACCGGAGTTACCACTCACGCAGTAAGCGTTCATCCAGCAGAGCTCTCCTCATGCTACCATCAAGGGTGGAAGCATCTAGATCGTAGAGCCAATTGCATGGCGTTTCTCGTCAGCTAGGTCAAGCTGTGGAGCTTGTAGATACCGTTCGGTACGTGGGCAAACATCCAAGCAGGATGACTAGTCTCGTCGCCGTCGTATATATATATATATATACGTACCGAACGGTGTATATATATATATATATATATATATATATATATCTAAGGGTATACTTACATGGACATTGCTCAAAATAAGTAAAGAACAACCGGGTAATTTCTAGTAGAAACGTTATAACTTTTATTTGGATGTTAGTAGGTGAAATATTCTCCAATTTGTTGATATAAACTCCCTCGTAGATGATCTCGTCTCTGCTATCAGCTTCTGCTGGGTTGAGCATATAATGCTCCGCGGGTAAACATTTGAAGCTGCAGTTCCTGCAGCGCACAGGAGACGTGCAGCTGGAGGCCCTATGCCCAAGTTGTCCACATCTCCGACAGGTCTGCTCCTTCATCCTGCAGGTTGCCACCCTGTGGTCGAAACCCAGGCACCTGTGGCAGGCGTAGGTCTGCGTCAGATTATGATATCTGAACGAGAACCATTCGATATAGACTTTCTCCGAGTCCTCCAGAATATCTAGCGCCCTTTGCTCCATTTCCAATATGACGTTGACCGTGGGTCCCGCGTCGCTGCTCCATGGCTTGGACACAATGGATACCGACTTCTCAAAGGTACCATTCGGCAGGTAACTCAAAAAGTGGTTCTTAAAAAGACCATCAATAAATTGCTTCGGCGTGATGTTGCTGTCCACATCCCGGACCATAATTCTGGGCCTGGTTGCAGCGTTCTGCTTAACTTCCAGACCAATCTCCTTAAATTTGGAGTTGGCCACAACTCGTTTCAGCTCTCCAACGGATGGTGTGCGAATGATCGCTCCACCACGCTTCAACTCACGCACCTCGTGTACACGGACACCAAGTGCGGGCGCAACCTCCTTGCGAACACGCTCAGCAACTTGCTGAGGTGTCTCCTCAGGATTGTTGCTCGTCACTATTGCTGACCACGTCTCCGCAATCTTGCGGGTTCGGGGTGCAGCAATAGGAGCAGCGACAGCAGCGGCGGCGGTGGTAGCGGCGTTGGCAGCAGCGGGGGCGGCGGCGGGCGCGGGGCGAGACCGAATAGTGCCTTCGAGCATCTTATTCTTCATTTCTAGCTCTCTGTTCCTCCCTTCTAGCTCCCTGTTGCTGTCGTGAGTCGTCAAAACCAACTCCTGGTATTTTGCAACCCAACTTAGCACACCAAGAGACACTCTGCTAGGCACGTCATCAGCGATGACGTCCTGCCGAATCATCTCTTGGATGTGCAACATCTCCTTTACCGGCGACTTCATGGACACAGGACGTCCAGAAGTAGCAGCACGAGCGGCAGGGGCAGCGGCGGGGGCAGCAGCAGTGGCAGCAGCAGGGGCCTCAGCAGGGGCCGCAGCAGGGGCAGTAGCAAGGCAGCAGCAGGGGCAGCAGCAGGGGCAGCAACACAGCCAGCAGCAGGATCAACAGCAGGATCAGTAGCAGCAGGAGCAGCAGCAGCAGAGGCAGCAGAACCGCGTATGATAGCTGCCAGCGAGGCGTCGCTATCGTCGGCAGAACTATCGACATATGCTCTGACTTTCCGCGGGGGGGAGTCGGTGGGCGGCGGCATGATATCCGCATCCACCGTTACGGCCCGGGTCGCCATTCTGGTCGCACCACGCTTCTTCCTAGCGGATCGCGTCGAACGCGCGGAGCCACTACTCTCCGAGTCCATTCTCGCCTTGGAGATAGGCAACACTTTCTCACCGCCGACGAAAGTATGCAACACTTAATATGTTATCGCACAAAAGTATTCCACGAAAGTTATGTCTTTTCTGATTGGCTGGCCAATCAGAGAAGCGTAGCGGTAAACGCTCACACACGCACAAATACTCGCGCAACTCCGAAGATCGTTATCTCGAAATGCTCGAAATAAGCAATCTTAGCGACGCGCTCGACGTATTTTATTGCGTGCAATAAAAGTTTTCAAATGAGGCGATGCGCGAACACGTCCGTACACGGCGACTATCAGTTGGCAACTGACTATCAGTTGCAAACTGTGGACGGACGGACAGACGGACAGGGCAATATCGACTCGTCAATCCCTGATTTACCATTTTCAATGGGCTCAGGGTATAAAAATAGCCAATTGCATGGCGTTTCTCGTAGCAGCTAGGTCAAGCTGTGGAGCTTGTAGATACCGTTCGGTACGTGGGCAAACATCCAAGCAGGATGACTAGTCTCGTCGCCGTCGTATATATATATATATATATATATATATATACGACGGCGACGAGAGTAGTCATCATGCTTGGATGTTTGCCCACGTACCGAACGGTGTATATATATATATATAAATATATATATATATATATATATATATATATATATATATATATATATATATATATATATATATATATATATATATATATATATATCTAAGGGTATACTTACATGGACATTGCTCAAAATAAGTAAAGAACAACCGGGTAATTTCTAGTAGAAACGTTATAACTTTTATTTGGATGTTAGTAGGTGAAATATTCTCCAATTTGTTGATATAAACTCCCTCGTAGATGATCTCGTCTCTGCTATCAGCTTCTGCTGGGTTGAGCATATAATGCTCCGCGGGTAAACATTTGAAGCTGCAGTTCCTGCAGCGCAGCTGGAGGCCCTATGCCCAAGTTGTCCACATCTCCGACAGGTCTGCTCCTTCATCCTGCAGGTTGCCACCCTGTGGTCGAAACCCACTCACCTGTGGCAGGCGTAGGTCTGCGTCAGATTATGATATCTGAACGAGAACCATTCGATATAGACTTTCTCCGAGTCCTCCAGAATATCTAGCGTCCTTTGCTCCATTTCCAATATGACGTTGACCGTGGGTCCCGCGTCGCTGCTCCATGGCTTGGACACAATGGATACCGACTTCTCAAAGGTACCATTCGGCAGGTAACTCAAAAAGTGGTTCTTAAAAAGACCATCAATAAATTGCTTCGGCGTGATGTTGCTGTCCACATCCCGGACCATAATTCTGGGCCTGGTTGCAGCGTTCTGCTTAACTTCCAGACCAATCTCCTTAAATTTGGAGTTGGCCACAACACGTTTCAGCTCTCCAACGGATGGTGTGCGAATGATCGCTCCACCACGCTTCAACTCACGCACCTCGTGTACACGGACACCAAGTGCGGGCGCAACCTCCTTGCGAACACGCTCAGCAACTTGCTGAGGTGTCTCCTCAGGATTGTTGCTCGTCACTATTGCTGACCACGTCTCCGCAATCTTGCGGGTTCGGGGTGCAGCAATAGGAGCAGCGACAGCAGCGGCGGCGGTGGTAGCGGCGTTGGCAGCAGCGGGGGCGGCGGCGGGCGCGGGGCGAGACCGAATAGTGCCTTCGAGCATCTTATTCTTCATTTCTAGCTCTCTGTTCCTCCCTTCTAGCTCCCTGTTGCTGTCGTGAGTCGTCAAAACCAACTCCTGGTATTTTGCAACCCAACTTAGCACACCAAGAGACACTCTGCTAGGCACGTCATCAGCGATGACGTCCTGCCGAATCATCTCTTGGATGTGCAACATCTCCTTTACCGGCGACTTCATGGACACAGGACGTCCAGAAGTAGCAGCACGAGCGGCAGGGGCAGCGGCGGGGGCAGCAGCAGTGGCAGCAGCAGCAGCAGGGGCAGCAGCAGGGCCAGCAACAGGGGCAGCAGCAGGGGCAGCAGCAGGGTCGGCAGCAGGGGCGGCAGCAGGGGCAGCAACACAGCCAGCAGCAGGATCAACAGCAGGATCAGTAGCAGCAGGAGCAGCAGCAGCAGAGGCAGCAGAACCGCGTATGATAGCTGCCAGCGAGGCGTCGCTATCGTCGGCAGAACTATCGACATATGCTCTGACTTTCCGCGGGGGGAGTCGGTGGGCGGCGGCATGATATCCGCATCCACCGTTACGGCCCGGGTCGCCATTATCTCGAAATGCTCGAAATAAGCAATCTTAGCGACGCGCTCGACGTATTTTATTGCGGGCAATAAAAGTTTTCAAATGAGGCGATGCGCGAACACGTCCGTTCGCGGCGACTATCAGTTGGCAACTGACTATCAGTTGCAAACTGTGGACGGACGGACAGAAATCCTCTGTTTGTTTAACGTGGCGTGTACCCCGTTGGGGGTTTACAACCACGGTACACGTTTGTGCCACATATGTGACACATAGTACAGCGGGTGAATACAATGCGTCCACCAACGCCCTTTTACGTACCAATTCGAATTGTGCTGTCGGGCACAATTCCCTCTTGGGTAGAGGCGAGGCCTATCATAACCTCTACTGACTACGGGTACAGTATCCGGATGTGATTCAATTGACACCTTGAATCGCATCAGCCATGATCCAATGCTACATTGAATCGCGACCATTTAGCACCACAGCCACCACGATACTCCCACTAAAGGGGGCCAACCTCATTGGGCTGGCCTCGGCCACCAGCCCATCCCGTGGTTCAAATTTACAGCTTTGATCGGCTGTTCGCAGTCAAAAAGACTACTGCCCAGATTCGGTTTCCGACAACCTGGAGCTGGGTGAGCACCGGCGGCATCCTCTAATGAGGTAGCCTGCCAAATTGGGGCTTTGGTGGGCCCTTCGACTCATCACGAATGATTTGCCTGCCAAATTTACGGACTTTGGTTTGACCTTCGATTTGCCCGCAAGAGGCGCATCTTCCAGATTAAGGCTCTGGTGAGCCCTTCGACTCCTCATAAAGATTCGTCTACCAAATTTACGGACTTTGGCTTGACCTTCGATTTGCCTGCAAGAGGCGCATCTTCCAGATTAAGGCTCTGGTGAGCCCTTCGACTCCTCATAAAGATTCGTCTACCAAATTTACGGGCTTTGGCTTGACCTTCGATTTGCCTGCAAGAGGCGCATCTACCAGATTAAGGCTCTGGTGCGCCCTTCGACTCATCATAAAGATTTGTCTACCAAATTTACGGACTTTGGTTTGACCTTCGATTTGCCTGCAAGAGGCGCATCTTCCAGATTAAGGCTCTGGTCTGCCCTTCGACTCACTCCGAAGAGATTGTCTGCCAATTTGAGAGGTATTGGCGAACCTTGCGTAGACGAAGCTACTACCAGTTTCGACTAACGTCAGTCCGGTACTGGTCGACCAGGTCCAAGCATCCCGTCTTCCCGGAGCATGCGCCGCCTGCTGAAGACTACGTGAGCATAGCCTTCAAGCAGTTGCATGCTCTCCTGTGTGCGCAGCGTCTCTGCAACAATCCAATCACCGGATGGATCCTGCTGGATCCTAAGTCCTTCCAGGTGGCGCACATCCGCATAGAGGGGACAGGTACACAAGACGTGTTGCCAGTCCTCTATGGGATGACCACATAGGCATCCAGCAGTCTCGCTCAGACCACGCGCATGCAGAAAAGCGTTCAGCGAGCCGTGGCCAGTTATGAGAAAACTGGCCAGCATCGTGAACCTGAAGTCCGGGCGGCTAAAGACGAAGCCTACCTCCGGGATGAACTTATGCGTAACACGGCCGTGTTCGCTGTCATCCCACCGGAGTTGCCACTCACGCAGTAAGCGTTCGTCCAGCAAGGCTCTCCTCATACTACGGTCAAGGGTAGAAACATCTTGACCGTAGAGCCAATCGCCCTCTTCCATTGAATAACTCCTCTTCAGCTTGAACTGCATGGCGTTGCGTATAGCAACCAGGTCCAGCGGTGGAGCTCCAGCAAGCACTTCAAGGGCATCCGTAGATACCGTTCGGCACGTAGGCAAACATCCAAGCAGGATGAGCCGATGGCAGGACTTGAGCGCCCTCCTGGCGCCGACTAGTCTCATCGCCATAGTGTACCATACCGAGGCACCATAAAGTGCACAAGGCACCAAGAGTCCGGCATATATCCTTCGCCGTGCGTGCGGACTGAATCCCCAGTCAACGCGTAGCACACGGGTCAGGGCTCCGACGACTCCGGCCAGCCGATCGCGTAAAGACGCGATATGCGGGAGAAAACTCAACCGCTCGCCAGCCGTGATGCCAAGGTAACGGTATTGCGTCACATACCGTAAGTTTGCTCCTGCAAATCTTACGGCGGGGTTTCTGCCAGCTGACAGTTTGCCCTTAAGGAGCATCGTCACAGTCTTCGTTGCCGAGACTGAGACGCCTACCTCGATACCCCATCCTCCAACAATCTCCATCAGTTGGGCGCCTTTGAACTCCAATTGGGATCTGGAATTCCCTTCGATGAGCAGCAGCAAGTCGTCAGCATATGCACTAAACGTGCAGTGCTCTTCGAGGCGACGCAAAAGGACATCCATAAGTAGGTTCCATATAAATGGACCACTTATGGAGCCTTGCGGGCAGCCACGTGTAACATCAACGTTGACTTCGCCAAAACTACTGACGATGCTAGCTTTTCGGTCCGAAAAGAAGCTGCGCCAGATCCCAATTTCCCTGCATCGCAGATCCGATAGTCGGCGTAGCGCTGCGTCCCATTCGACATGGTCGAATGCTCCCTTGAAGTCAATGAATATCCCGAGCACGTATCGAGCCGGGCTGGCTGCGACACTGCTCGTGACATGCCTCCAAGCATCCTCAACGCAGCGTCCGGGGCGAAAGCCGAATTGCCATCGGCTCTCGTCCGTGAGCACCTCCTTCACGCGGTTCACCAGAATCCCCTCCAGTACTTTGCCAAACACGGGCAACAGGCAGATGCCCCGATAGGACGCTGGATCGCTCCTGTCCTTGTCGAGGCCTTTGAGGAGCGCAACCACTCGCGGGCGCTTCCACTCAGTAGGGAAATACCCATCTGCCAGGCAGCGGGAAAACAACGCTGTCATGTACTCCGGGATGGAGTGCCATGCCGCCTTGACCATACCCCCAGTTATGCCATCTAAACCAGGTGAGCGCCTGCTCCGAACTCTGGCGATGCACGTCTCAACCTCGAAGATTTCGAGGGCTGGGGGTACTTCGCTAGGAACGGGAATGTCCACTGGTCTCTCCGCAGCAGGAAAGAAGCTGCGAAGCAGGACATTTGCACAGTCGTGCCATGTTACGACCTGCTCATTGTTCCAACGAAGGCAACCGATATCGGTGCACGTCTTGCGGCCTCGGCATATCCGGTAAACAGGACCCCATGGGTCATCCTGGTGCTCGCCGACATATCGTCTCCAATCGTCCTCCTTCGCCTTGAGCATCATCCTCTCGTATTCCTTTCGGCTGATCCTGAAATGCGAGGCTAGGGCACTTACACTCCCACTGTGAGTGCGGCGCGCATGCTGAAGCCTTCGCCGGGCTCTCCTGAGCACACGGCGTGCGTCGGTGAGGGCGGCATTCCACCAGCCCACACGACGTCTGGCCCGCGGTTGTCGACGCCCAAACACAGTGTCGCTCACCTGATGTACCAGCGAGCGGAGTGCAGCCACCTGCTCATCAGATGTCATTTGGCGAAACTCGTCCAGAGGAACTTCCATCGATGCAGTCCTAAGCTCATTACCGAAACGCCGCCAGTCAGCATTCTGGAGTTTCCACGAGGGCACAGGAGCATAGCTCTCAACTGCGCTTTCCGGATCAAGTGTTACAACAACAGTAATGATGTTGTGATCACTTAGATCCCACTCGCTTACACTCCAGTCATACGCGGCCCACGTAGACGCTGAATCACTGACGATTGTCACATCGATATCGCTACGAGCTCTTCGATTATCGAATGTGTACACACTACTGCGGACATTTAGCACGCCGGCTCGACTGCCCTGAACCCAATCTGCTAGCAGTTCACCCCGCTGCCTGTTCAGATAGCCCCGAGATCGCTCGGGAAGCTTACTGAACCACAGGGGGGATACTGCGTTCGCATCAAAGCCATAGATGACTGGCGTGTTGCTGGCCAGCAGCAACACCGCATCCATGTACAGTAGGTACGGTTCCATTTCTGCGTTGAATTGGCAGTATACGGAGGTGAGGAAAATAGAGCCGAAATTTCCCGACACACTCACGCATACGCCAAACTCGGTAATGAGCGACTCGACAGGCATGCAGACGACCTCCTGGTCGTCTACGACAATTGCAGCTTTATTCCTTCGGTCGGAGAAAACTCGCATGCCTGCCGGCAATCCGGTGATCCTTCCTCCACGGTCAACATACGGCTCCTGGAGCAGCGCGAACGTCGCTCTCGAGTCTCTCATCCGGACTCCGAGATCGATGACGGCAGCTCTACTGCGACCGCAGTTTGCTTGGATGACTCTAAACATTATTAATGTTTAGAAGCCATCCTAGCGAGCACACGTCCGTATATCGGGCAGGCCTCCGAGAGCATATAATGCTCCGCGGGTAAACCCTTGAAGCTGCAGTTCCTGCAGCGCACAGGAGACGTGCAGCTGGAGGCTCTATGCCCAAGTTGTCCGCATCTGCGACAGGTCTGCTCCTTCATCCTGCAGGTTGCCGCCCTGTGGTCGAAACCCAGGCACCTGTAGCAGGCGTGGGTCTGCGTCAGATTATGATATCTGAACGAGAACCATTCAATATATATTTTCTCCGAGTCCTCCAGGATATCCAGCGCCCTTTGCTCCATCTCCAATGTGACGTTGACCGTGGGTCCCGCGTCGCTGCTCCATGGCTTGGACACAATGGATACCGACTTCTCGAAGGTACCATTCGGCAGGTAACTCAAGAAGTGGTTCTTAAAAAGACCATCCATGAACTGCTTCGGCGTGATGTTGCTGTCCACATCCCGGACCATAATCCTGGGCCTGGCTGCAGCGTTCTGCCTAACTTCAAGACCAATCTCCTTAAATTTGGAGTTGGCCACAACGCGCTTCAATTCTCCAACAGATGGTGTGCGAATGATCGCTCCACCACGCTTCAGCTCACGCACCTCGTGTACACGGACACCAAGTGCGGGCGCAACCTCCTTGCGAACACGCTCAGCAACTTGCTGAGGTGTCTCCTCGGGATTGTTGCTCGTCACTATTGCTGACCACGTCTCCGCAATCTTGCGGGTTCGGGGTGCAGCAATAGGAGCAGCGACAGCAGCGGCGGCGGTGGTAGCGGCGTTGGCAACAGCGGGGGCGGCGGCGGGCGCGGGGCGAGACCGAATAGTGCCTTCGAGCATCTTGTTCTTCATCTCTAGCTCTCTGTTCCTTCCTTCTAGTTCCCTGTTGCTGTCATGGGTCGTCAATACCAACTCCTGGTATTTCGCAACCCAACTTAGCACACCAAGAGACACTCTGCTAGGCACGTCATCAGCGATGACGACCTGCCGAATCATCTCTTGGATGTGCAACATCTCCTTAACTGGCGACTTCATGGACACAGGACGCCCAGAAGTAGCAGCACGAGCGGCAGGGGCAGCGGCGGGGGCAGCAGCAGTGGCAGCAGCAGGGGCCTCAGCAGGGGCCGCAGCAGGGGCAGCAGCAGGGGCAGCAACGGGGGCATCAGCAGGGTCAGCAGCAGGGGCGGCAGCAGGAACAACAACACAGCCAGCAGCAGGATCAACAGCAGGATCGATAGCAGCAGGAGCAGCAGCAGCAGAGGAAGCAGAACCGCGCATGAT
Source organism: Drosophila meridionalis (assembly GCA_035045145.1). Taxonomy (NCBI): domain Eukaryota; kingdom Metazoa; phylum Arthropoda; class Insecta; order Diptera; family Drosophilidae; genus Drosophila; species Drosophila meridionalis. The sequence continues at coordinate 1,267,998 of JAWNPG010000012.1, read as the reverse complement.
AGCGGCCAGCGAGGCGTCGCTATCGTCTGCAGAACTATCCACGTACGCTCTGACTTTCCGCGGGGGGGAGTCGGTGGGAGGCGGCATGATAGCCGCATCCACCGTTACGGCCCGGGTCGCCATTCTACTCGCACCACGCTTCTTTCTAGCGGACCGCGACGAACGCGCGGAGCCACTACTCTCCGAGTCCATGTCGCCCTGGAGATAGGCAACACTTTCTTACCGCCGATGAAAGTATGCAACACTTAATATATTAACGCACAAAAGTATTCCACAGAACTTGTGTCTTTTCTGATTGGCTGGCCAATCAGAGAAGCGTAGCGGTAAACGCTCACACACGCACAAATACACGCGCAACTCCGAAGATCGTTATCTCGAAATGTTCGAAATAAGCGATCTTAACGACGCGCTCTACGTATTTTATTGCGGGCAATAAAAGTTTTCAACTCAAGCGATGCGCGAACACGTCCGTTCGCGGCGACTATCAGTTTGCAACTGGGACGGACGGACAGACGGACAGGGCAATATCGACTCGTCAATCCCTGATTTACCATTTTCAATGGGCTCAGGGTATAAAAATAAATAAATAAATAATCGCTGTCATCCCACCGGAGTTACCACTCACGCAGTAAGCGTTCATCCAGCAGAGCTCTCCTCATGCTACCATCAAGGGTGGAAGCATCTAGATCGTAGAGCCAATTGCATGGCGTTTCTCGTAGCAGCTAGGTCAAGCTGTGGAGCTTGTAGATACCGTTCGGTACGTGGGCAAACATCCACGCAGGATGACTAGTCTCGTCGCCGTCGTATATATATATATATATATATATACGACGGCGACGAGAGTAGTCATCCTGCTTGGATGTTTGCCCAAGTACCGAACGGTGTATATATATATACTAGAAATTACCCGGTTGTTCTTTACTTATTTTGAGCAATGTCCATGTAAGTATACCCTTAGATATATATATATATATATATATATATATATATATATATATATATATATATATCTAAGGGTATACTTACATGGACATTGCTCAAAATAAGTAAAGAACAACCGGGTAATTTCTAGTAGAAACGTTATAACTTTTATTTGGATGTTAGTAGGTGAAATATTCTCCAATTTGTTGATATAAACTCCCTCGTAGATGATCTCGTCTCTGCTATCAGCTTCTGCTGGGTTGAGCATATAATGCTCCGCGGGTAAACATTTGAAGCTGCAGTTCCTGCAGCGCACAGGAGACGTGCAGCTGGAGGCCCTATGCCCAAGTTGTCCACATCTCCGACAGGTCTGCTCCTTCATCCTGCAGGTTGCCACCCTGTGGTCGAAACCCACTCACCTGTGGCAGGCGTAGGTCTGCGTCAGATTATGATATCTGAACGAGAACCATTCGATATAGACTTTCTCCGAGTCCTCCAGAATATCTAGCGCCCTTTGCTCCATTTCCAATATGACGTTGACCGTGGGTCCCGCGTCGCTGCTCCATGGCTTGGACACAATGGATACCGACTTCTCAAAGGTACCATTCGGCAGGTAACTCAAAAAGTGGTTCTTAAAAAGACCATCAATAAATTGCTTCGGCGTGATGTTGCTGTCCACATCCCGGACCATAATTCTGGGCCTGGTTGCAGCGTTCTGCTTAACTTCCAGACCAATCTCCTTAAATTTGGAGTTGGCCACAACACGTTTCAGCTCTCCAACGGATGGTGTGCGAATGATCGCTCCACCACGCTTCAACTCACGCACCTCGTGTACACGGACACCAAGTGCGGGCGCAACCTCCTTGCGAACACGCTCAGCAACTTGCTGAGGTGTCTCCTCAGGATTGTTGCTCGTCACTATTGCTGACCACGTCTCCGCAATCTTGCGGGTTCGGGGTGCAGCAATAGGAGCAGCGGCGGCGGTGGTAGCGGCGTTGGCAGCAGCGGGGGCGGCGGCGGGCGCGGGGCGAGACCGAATAGTGCCTTCGAGCATCTTATTCTTCATTTCTAGCTCTCTGTTCCTCCCTTCTAGCTCCCTGTTGCTGTCGTGAGTCGTCAAAACCAACTCCTGGTATTTTGCAACCCAACTTAGCACACCAAGAGACACTCTGCTAGGCACGTCATCAGCGATGACGTCCTGCCGAATCATCTCTTGGATGTGCAACATCTCCTTTACCGGCGACTTCATGGACACAGGACGTCCAGAAGTAGCAGCACGAGCGGCAGGGGCAGCGGCGGGGGCAGCAGCAGTGGCAGCAGCAGCAGCAGGGGCAGCAGCAGGGCCAGCAACAGGGGCAGCAGCAGGGTCGGCAGCAGGGGCGGCAGCAGGGGCAGCAACACAGCCAGCAGCAGGATCAACAGCAGGATCAGTAGCAGCAGGAAGGAGCAGCAGCAGCAGAGGCAGCAGAACCGCGTATGATAGCTGCCAGCGAGGTGTCGCTATCGTCGGCAGAACTATCGACATATGCTCTGACTTTCCGCGGGGGGAGTCGGTGGGCGGCGGCATGATATCCGCATCCACCGTTACGGCCCGGGTCGCCATTATCTCGAAATGCTCGAAATAAGCAATCTTAGCGACGCGCTCGACGTATTTTATTGCGGGCAATAAAAGTTTTCAAATGAGGCGATGCGCGAACACGTCCGTTCGCGGCGACTATCAGTTGGCAACTGACTATCAGTTGCAAACTGTGGACGGACGGACAGACGGACAGGGCAATATCGACTCGTCAATCCCTGATTTACCATTTTCAATGGGCTCAGGGTATAAAAATAAATAAATAAATAATCGCTGTCATCCCACCGGAGTTACCACTCACGCAGTAAGCGTTCATCCAGCAGAGCTCTCCTCATGCTACCATCAAGGGTGGAAGCATCTAGATCGTAGAGCCAATTGCATAGCGTTTCTCGTAGCAGCTAGGTCAAGCTGTGGAGCTTGTAGATACCGTTCGGTACGTGGGCAAACATCCAAGCAGGATGACTAGTCTCGTCGCCGTCGTATATATATATATATATATATATATATATATACGACGGCGACGAGAGTAGTCATCCTGCTTGGATGTTTGCCCACGTACCGAACGGTGTATATATATATATATATATATATATATATATATATATATATATATATATATATATATATATATCTAAGGGTATACTTACATGGACATTGCTCAAAATAAGTAAAGAACAACCGGGTAATTTCTAGTAGAAACGTTATAACTTTTATTTGGATGTTAGTAGGTGAAATATTCTCCAATTTGTTGATATAAACTCCCTCGTAGATGATCTCGTCTCTGCTATCAGCTTCTGCTGGGTTGAGCATATAATGCTCCGCGGGTAAACATTTGATGCTGCAGTTCCTGCAGCGCACAGGAGACGTGCAGCTGGAGGCCCTATGCCCAAGTTGTCCACATCTCCGACAGGTCTGCTCCTTCATCCTGCAGGTTGCCACCCTGTGGTCGAAACCCAGGCACCTGTGGCAGGCGTAGGTCTGCGTCAGATTATGATATCTGAACGAGAACCATTCGATATAGACTTTCTCCGAGTCCTCCAGAATATCTAGCGCCCTTTGCTCCATTTCCAATATGACGTTGACCGTGGGTCCCGCGTCGCTGCTCCATGGCTTGGACACAATGGATACCGACTTCTCAAAGGTACCATTCGGCAGGTAACTCAAAAAGTGGTTCTTAAAAAGACCATCAATAAATTGCTTCGGCGTGATGTTGCTGTCCACATCCCGGACCATAATTCTGGGCCTGGTTGCAGCGTTCTGCTTAACTTCCAGACCAATCTCCTTAAATTTGGAGTTGGCCACAACACGTTTCAGCTCTCCAACGGATGGTGTGCGAATGATCGCTCCACCACGCTTCAACTCACGCACCTCGTGTACACGGACACCAAGTGCGGGCGCAACCTCCTTGCGAACACGCTCAGCAACTTGCTGAGGTGTCTCCTCAGGATTGTTGCTCGTCACTATTGCTGACCACGTCTCCGCAATCTTGCGGGTTCGGGGTGCAGCAATAGGAGCAGCGACAGCAGCGGCGGCGGTGGTAGCGGCGTTGGCAGCAGCGGGGGCGGCGGCGGGCGCGGGGCGAGACCGAATAGTGCCTTCGAGCATCTTATTCTTCATTTCTAGCTCTTTGTTCCTCCCTTCTAGCTCCCTGTTGCTGTCGTGAGTCGTCAAAACCAACTCCTGGTATTTTGCAACCCAACTTAGCACACCAAGAGACACTCTGCTAGGCACGTCATCAGCGATGACGTCCTGCCGAATCATCTCTTGGATGTGCAACATCTCCTTTACCGGCGACTTCATGGACACAGGACGTCCAGAAGTAGCAGCACGAGCGGCAGGGGCAGTTGCAAGGGCAGCAGCAGGGGCAGCAGCAGGGCCAGCAACAGGGGCAGCAGCAGGGGCAGCAGCAGGGTCGGCAGCAGGGGCGGCAGCAGGGGCAGCAACACAGCCAGCAGCAGGATCAACAGCAGGATCAGTAGCAGCAGGAGCAGCAGCAGCAGAGGCAGCAGAACCGCGTATGATAGCTGCCAGCGAGGCGTCGCTATCGTCGGCAGAACTATCGACATATGCTCTGACTTTCCGCGGGGGGAGTCGGTGGGCGGCGGCATGATATCCGCATCCACCGTTACGGCCCGGGTCGCCATTCTGGTCGCACCTCGCTTCTTCCTAGCGGATCGCGTCGAACGCGCGGAGCCACTACTCTCCGAGTCCATTCTCGCCTTGGAGATAGGCAACACTTTCTCACCGCCGACGAAAGTATGTAACACTTAATATGTTATCGCACAAAAGTATTCCACAAAAGTTATGTCTTTTCTGATTGGCTGGCCAATCAGAGAAGCGTAGCGGTAAACGCTCACACACGCACAAATACTCGCGCAACTCCGAAGATCGTTATCTCGAAATGCTCGAAATAAGCAATCTTAGCGACGCGCTCGACGTATTTTATTGCGGGCAATAAAAGTTTTCAAATGAGGCGATGCGCGAACACGTCCGTTCGCGGCGACTATCAGTTGGCAACTGACTATCAGTTGCAAACTGTGGACGGACGGACAGACGGACAGGGCAATATCGACTCGTCAATCCCTGATTTACCATTTTCAATGGGCTCAGGGTATAAAAATAGCCAATTGCATGGCGTTTCTCGTAGCAGCTAGGTCAAGCTGTGGAGCTTGTAGATACCGTTCGGTACGTGGGCAAACATCCAAGCAGGATGACTAGTCTCGTCGCCGTCGTATATATATATATATATATATATATATATATATACGACGGCGACGAGAGTAGTCATCCTGCTTGGATGTTTGCCCACGTACCGAACGGTGTATATATATATATATATATATATATATATATATATATCTAAGGGTATACTTACATGGACATTGCTCAAAATAAGTAAAGAACAACCGGGTAATTTCTAGTAGAAACGTTATAACTTTTATTTGGATGTTAGTAGGTGAAATATTCTCCAATTTGTTGATATAAACTCCCTCGTAGATGATCTCGTCTCTGCTATCAGCTTCTGCTGGGTTGAGCATATAATGTTCCGCGGGTAAACATTTGAAGCTGCAGTTCCTGCAGCGCACAGGAGACGTGCAGCTGGAGGCCCTATGCCCAAGTTGTCCACATCTCCGACAGGTCTGCTCCTTCATCCTGCAGGTTGCCACCCTGTGGTCGAAACCCAGGCACCTGTGGCAGGCGTAGGTCTGCGTCAGATTATGATATCTGAACGAGAACCATTCGATATAGACTTTCTCCGAGTCCTCCAGAATATCTAGCGCCCTTTGCTCCATTTCCAATATGACGTTGACCGTGGGTCCCGCGTCGCTGCTCCATGGCTTGGACACAATGGATACCGACTTCTCAAAGGTACCATTCGGCAGGTAACTCAAAAAGTGGTTCTTAAAAAGACCATCAATAAATTGCTTCGGCGTGATGTTGCTGTCCACATCCCGGACCATAATTCTGGGCCTGGTTGCAGCGTTCTGCTTAACTTCCAGACCAATCTCCTTAAATTTGGAGTTGGCCACAACTCGTTTCAGCTCTCCAACGGATGGTGTGCGAATGATCGCTCCACCACGCTTCAACTCACGCACCTCGTGTACACGGACACCAAGTGCGGGCGCAACCTCCTTGCGAACACGCTCAGCAACTTGCTGAGGTGTCTCCTCAGGATTGTTGCTCGTCACTATTGCTGACCACGTCTCCGCAATCTTGCGGGTTCGGGGTGCAGCAATAGGAGCAGCGACAGCAGCGGCGGCGGTGGTAGCGGCGTACCTCCGCTGAGTAAGAGCCATTCCTCAGCTTCCCCATTATCAAAGAAAAGTGGCTATTAACTTTATTGAAAAAGACATCGACACTGGTTGCTCCTTGAAACATTTTTTCTAGCTGGAGGTCTAGCGTACTCAAATCGCGTTTATCGACATAATGCAGAGCTAAGACGCGTTTCATTTCCGGCCAGTCGTCGTCTAAGTCTTTCACGCATTCAGGTATTTTGTTGCATTCGGACAAGTCGAAACGATTACGGGGACGAGCTAAAGGTGTTGGTTCTGCAACCTTTGGATTGCGAGCCTCTCGCTCCGCAGCGAGCTCGTTCTTTAGAGAATTGATTTTGGCAAGTACCTCTTTCAATTCTTCTTTCTGAACGGTATTTTGGTTCGTTAGCAACGACAAAGATGCTTCGAACCTATCCATGGACTCTTTCATCACGGACAAATCTTGTTCGGACACGGACATTTCTCTACTTTTTACTTCTTGCGGTGTAGCAAAGTGATAGTAAAGGAAAATATGAAACAATAGTAATTGTGGTAGCACAAGTTTCTCGCAAGAATCTCTCACGAATGTGAATTAATTTTAAAAGTAAAACAGTTATCTACTTTCTTTCTTTATTACTTCTTACTATTAGGGCGCCAAGTATGAAGGACATCGTCTCACTTACCCGAAGTTATGTATTTTATGATGTGTTGATGTGATTATTATGATACTTATAGGATGTGCTGTTGTTTAAATTGTAATAATTAAACGGTTCGTTTTGATGTTTTGTATTTTTTATTTAGGAGGCAGCAGTGTTGCCGCTTCCAATGCTCGATTGTATCTGACCTTAAACATTCTACTTAGGTTCTAAATAAGCCTAAGTCTCGTTGCCGCGATACATAGGGTATGTGTAGTTGAAGTGGAGTGTTGGTGCATATGCATACTCATAAGTGGCCGGCACATGAAGGCGTAATGCTGACACGTACACATTCTCAGAGAGCGACGATCGGCTCATATTTCGTCCTCGCTTTAAGAGCGGGACTGTGTTTATGTAAACACAACAACAAAGAGTTATAGTGTGCACTTTAAGTACTCTTGGTACAGTGGACACTCAATATGTATGCATACTACATCTCCCTCCTATTGAAAAATAACGTAATATTATGGAGTTATTTTATAAAATTTTACATAAGAGATTTTTCAAGAAAAAAAATTTTTTTTTTTTTTTTTATTATTATTTTTTTTTTTAAATTACAAATAAAATTCAAATTAGTGTTTTTGTCTTAGCATGGCCATACTAATGCAATTATGAAATAAACCTTTTAAATCTATCCTTATGTACTGTTTGCTTTTTGTTTTTATCGTTTGTAATTATAATGTTATTTCTATCTCCTATTTCCGATATTTCATACGGACCTGTATATTTATAATCTAACTTATGACCTGTTTCATTTCTTAATAAGACTTTATCTCCTACTGATATATCTATGTTCTTAACTTTCTGATCATATAATGTTTTATTGTTTTTCTTATTTTCTTCTAACATTATTCTGGCTCTTTTATATGCTACTTCTAATCTATATTTACTTTCTTTAGCATAGTCGTCTAAATTGTATATAGTTTCTATATTAACTATACTATTAAATTGTTTTGGTAAATTTTTTGTTTTACCAAATACTAACTCATATGGACAGTAACTATATGCCATTGAGGGTGTAGTATTAAAACAGAAAACAAAATAATTAAGCCATACGTCCCAGTCAGTTTTATCAATCGATATATATGAGCGTATGTATTCGTTAAATGTTCTATGGCTGCGTTCTATCGTTCCTACTGTTTGGTGGTGGTGAGCTGTCGAAGTTATATTTTTAACGTCTAAATATTTACATAGATCATTTATTATTGAATTCTTATATTCTGTTCCCATGTCCGTAATGAACGTCTTCATTGGACCGTACTTCAGAATAAAAGATTCAAAAATTGCTTTAGCGACAGTGTTCGCATTTTTATTTGGAACAGGTATGGCAACTAAGTATTTAGTTAGATCACATATTGATTTTGGTAGCGGACCAATAGTGTCTACTATCACCTTGTCGAAAGCATTTATTGGTGTATCTGTTATTGTTAATGGGGTCTTATTATGCTTTGTTATTTTAGCTTTTTGGCATTTTTGACATTTTCGTATGTACTCAGTAATATCTCGAGTCATACCTTTCCAAAAATAATGTCTTTTGACCTTGGCCAAGGTTTTTCAATGCCGATATGACCTCCTTGTGTGGGATCGTCATGGAATTTAGACAGTATAGCTTCTTTTTCTTTTTGTTTTTCTATAAGGGTCACCGGGTTGAGTAGCGCTACTCTTAATGTATTCAATATTTTATTGCCCATTTGTTTAAAATTATCTACTGAAACATGTTCAAAGATATTTTCCCACGGTGCCAATTTGAGTTGGCTGATTTTGTTTATACCGGCTTGCATTTCAAGCCTTTGGAAAAATTGACCTAAGTCTAAGATTCCATTGGTATATAAATCGCTAACATCATATCTTGCAGTAATCTTCCTACCATGTTTAAATAAACATAGAGTATTCCTTACATGCAAGGTCACTACTTTACGTACTTCATCATTGTTTATGACTTCATATACGTTGGGCTTTGAAGCTTTCTCTATAGATTGCCTAGGCAATTCTATTTCTTTTTTATCCGCGCGGATTTTCTGTCTATTTTGATATCTCGTAGTGACTTTCATTATATTTCCTGTAATATTTTGTAGGTCTTTAATGGTTATTCTTGATAACGCATCAGCTACATGATTATCTTTGCCCTTTAAATATTCGACTGTAAAATCGTACTCTTCTAATTTTAGCCTCATACGTGTCAGTTTAGAACTCGGATTGATCATTGAGAATAGATATATTAAAGGTCTGTGATCTGTTTTGATCGTAAAGTGTTTTCCAAATATATATGGTCGAAAATGTAATATTGCCCAGTGTATTGCAGCTAATTCCTGCTCAGTTGTACATTTATTACTTTCTCCTTTGCTAAAGGCTTTTGACGCGTATGCAATGGGAAGTTGGAGTCCGTTATGGTTTTGAGTTAAAACCGCTCCGCATGCTTGCTTACTTGCGTCAGTTATTATACAGAATTCTTTGTTAAAATCAGGATATTGTAATAAAGTGGGTTCCATTAGCTTTGTCTTTAAATATTGGAATGCATTTTGGCAATCCTCTGTCCATTCAAAAGTGACATTCTTTTTACATAATCTTGTTATGTGCCGTGAATATTCGGCGAAGTTTTTTATAAAACGTCTATAATAATTGCAAAATGCTATGAATCGTCTAGCGCTGTCTGCATTGTGTGGCGTCGGGTAATTCTTAATTACATCATATTTCTTATCATCCGGAAGTATTCCTTTATTTGTGCATTTATGACCAAGAAAAGTCACCTCATGCATACAAAATGAACATTTTTCTGGATGTAACTTTAGATTGTAGCATATGTTTTTCGGAACAACCTATGACTATTAAGTCATCCATATAAAGAAATGCTTGTGTCGGTTCTAAACCGGAGAATGCTATAGTCATCATTCTCTGAAATGAATTGGGCGCAATTTTTAAACCGAAAGGTAATCGCGTGAAGCGATATGAGCCATTGCTCGTTGAAAATGACGTTATATTTCTTGAACTTTCTTCTAATTCGATTTGATGGAATCCTGACATTAGGTCAAGACATGAGAAATATTTTGCTCTTCCAAGTTGATCCAAAATGTCATCAATTCTTGGGAGCGGAAATTTATCGGACAGTAATTTTTTATTAATTTAACGATAGTCAATTACTAATCGCCATTTCCTATTTTCCGAGCCTGGAGATGATTTTTTAGGGACAATTAATAATGGGCTATTAAATTCAGATACAGATTCTTCGACAATTCCGTCTTTGATCAATTTTCCTACTTGTTTCTGTATTTCTTCAATCTGACTGTGTGGGCTTCGATAATTTTTTGTATATACTGGTTCATCATCTTTTAATCTCAGTTTTTGTTTGTAAAAATTATTTGTGCTAATTGGTTCGGATTCCAGTCCGAATATATCATTGTATTGGATGCATAGGTTTGAAAGTTGTGATTTGAATTGTGGCGGGAAGTTCTTTGTTAGTTGAGATAATACAGACTGTGCTCTATTTTCTGGATTCATTTTGACTACTTCGTAGTTTGAAAGTGATTCAAATGCTAAATTACTTGTATTGACTACTTGATCTTTATTTGTTGTATTTAGCAATCTTATAAAAGCGTTTTTAGGAGTTGCTATGATACTTGCTATGTAGATACCATGCTGAAGTTCTTGGTTTGGAATCAGTACACTGTCTTCTATTGAATTTACATTACATTTACATTTACATTTACATTTTTCTCATTACTTGGGATCTAGCTGGCAGAAGTATTGAATTGTTGCCAGAACTGTATGTCATTGGGACATAAATTGGATATTTTAGGTTATTGGGTCTAATTATAAGCCAATCTTCAAGTGGCTTGAAGTCTAATTGACAGTTGTATTTCTTTATAAAGTCGATTCCTATTATGCCATCACAAGGAATAGCGAATTTTAAATCTACGATATGAAAATCGTGTTGCAATATGTATTTAGTGGTCTGTATCTCCATAGAAGTTAATCCTTTGGATTTGATTACTTCTTGACTTATTCCCTTTATGTCTATGATGTAGTTGTTTTGTATGTCGTGAAAGACATCAGAATTTTCTTTAACTATTGATATATCTGCACCTGTGTCTACCAAAAAGACAATTTCTTTTCCTGTAGCCACATGGGTGAATGATACAAATATGTTCTGACTGAGATTAATAGGTGCCTGCTTGCATGATAAGTTTTACCTTATCTATTGTGCAGTTTGCAGTCATGGCTTTGACAGCGTGCTGAGTAGAATAGCTTCTGGCTAACTCTAGAGATAAGCCTTCGTTTATGTATGCTCCCTCTAACATTTTTGTCATCTGCTCAACCTCTTGTGTGTATTGGTTAGCAGTTTTGTTGCGTTGCTGTAAGTTCATCAGTTTTGCTGATAACACCTGTACAGTTTCGCCTTTTACATTGGTTCTTAATTTCAAAATGATTTCAGATATAGATGTTTCATTTTCTAGTAAATTTCTAGCGACACCTTTTAGCCTTGATTTTATTATCGAAATTGCTAATTCTTCGTGTCCGCCTTTTATCAAATTCAATATTTGTAGTGCATCTACAAAACTTTGCAAATTTTCAGCTTTACCGTCAAAAGCTGGTATAAGCTTAGTTGCCGTATTTATGAATTCAATATTTGTTTGTGCCATTTTGATATTGTTATCTGAAGAAGTATCAGAATCTGTAAAATTATCTTGATCTGGCATCAAAACAGCGGGAATAGTAAGGTTATTTAAATCCTGTTCTTCGATCTTAAGATCTGTGTTTAGTTCTTCTGACTCTATTTGGTGTTACAGTGTTACTTTCTTCTGTTGATTGTGGTTTTTCAATCGATAAAGAAGTGTTAAGTATGGTTGGTACCGAAATATCTAAATTGTACTTTAATTTAATAGATATTAAATTGGATCGTAGTCTGATCAAAAATGTTGATACTTGAGACCAATGATGTATAAATCATTCCATTCCATTATTTGCGAACATGAAATGATTCTCTACTTTATTTATTTCTTTAATTGTTCTCAGTTTAGCCATACTTAGTGTAAAAAAAATTTTTTTATTTTAGCAATTTCATATATATTTGTAATTTATTTTTATTTTATTTATTTTTCTTTGTTACCATCTTAAATATATTGCGCTTTCTTTTTGTTATTTTATATATTTATATTTTGTCCAAGTCATTTGCTTGGCTCATATATTTTTTCTTTAAACATTTGTTGTGTAATTTGTATAATTTGTAAATACAATTTGCGCTCATTATTACTACAATTATTATCAATAATATCTTAATCAATTGTAAATCTATATTATTTGATTCTACTTTATTTATTACATTTGCTGTAGAGTCTACAGATTTTAAATCTACTAAACCCATTTTTGTGGTTTTGGTATGTATATTGTCAAATTGTTGTATATTACATAAATTTTCAACAGATTTACTTATTCTGTTGTTGTTCATTAATAAAGTTTTACAGGTTTCTACCTATTTGTTCGTATAGCGTTGCAGGCTATACTTCTAATCGGGCAGAAATGTTTCCGCTCAATTTTGACAATTATATATTATGTTTAATTTTTATGCAGCGCAGTGCATTTTTAAATTAAAAAAAAAAAAATTTGTTGGTGGGCGTTCTTGGTAACGCTGTCGGTCCCTAGTTTGTTGCTGCTGCTGCTGTCTTTCGTTGCTGCTGCTGTCTTTTGTTGCTGCTGCTGCTGTCTTTTTGTTGCTGCTGCTGTTGTCGTTGTTGCTGCTGCTGTTTTCGTTGTTGCTGCTGCTGTTGTCCGGGGCCTATGAGCTCAGGCGTCGCCGGTGCTGGTCATCGCACAGGCTGTATTGTTGCTGCATGTGCCAATGCAGTATGGGCTCCAGACTCCCTTGCAGTCCTTGGGGCATTCCTTAGTCTTGTTCGGTATTGGCTTTTTCTCTGGGGGTTGAGTTTTTTTAGTGTTTTGCAAATTTTGTATATGTGAGAGAGTTGAACATGGTTGTGATTTTGTATTTTTCAAATATTCTTTCAAATAGTCAAGCTCCGCTTGTAGCTTTTGAGCTCCAGGCTGGTGGAGGTTGCTGAGTGTATATCTGCCAATTTAGGCTGGCTACCCTTTTCTTTATCTTATTCCTCACACCGCCTCTTTTGTTTGCCATGCTCACACTCTACTCACTCAGACTTTTGTTGCGTTTGTCGCTGTTGTTCATGATGTTGTCCTTTTAGCTGTCGGATAACGTTACGCCCTCGGGCATGTCCAATGTGGTATTCACAATGTGCAAGGGCTTGTGTTCTGCATCCGAATCGGAGCTGCTATTGTAGGCAGCTTTGTTTTTTGAATTTTTTTTTTTTTTTTTTTTTTTTTTGTAAAACAGGACACACTTAAATTTTGACGAGGACAGCGACAACTGTCACGGTCGCCATGTAATAATTAAACGGTTCGTTTTGATGTTTTGAATTTTTTGTTTAGGAGGCAGCAGTGTTGCCGCTTCCAATGCTCGATTGTATCTGACCTTAAACATTCTACTTAGGTTCTAAATAAGCCTAAGTCTCGTTGCCGCGATACATAGGGTTTTGGGCAGCAGAGAGAGACGATTATGTATATTTCTTATATACTACATATGTATGTCATAAGTATATATATGTGTAGTTGAAGTGGAGTGTTGGTGCATATGCATACTCATAAGTGGCCGGCACATGAAGGCGTAATGCTGACACGTACACATTCTCAGAGAGCGACGATCGGCTCATATTTCGTCCTCGCTTTAAGAGCGGGACTGTATTTATGTAAACACAACAACAAAGAGTTATAGTGTGTACTTTAAGTACTCTTGGTACAGTGGACACTCAATATGTATGCATACTACAAAATTGTCTTCTTCTACCTGTCGGAGATACAAACTTAAATTAGTAATATATTAAAATAATTTATAATTGGGAAAAAGAGAACAAATTAAATAACAACAAAAGGAAACATTTTATTTCATCTTTATTTAAGAGCTTTAAATTTTCATGTGTATTTATATAAAAAATTTATTTTTCGCGCGCAGTATACGAGTTGCAAGTTTTCGTGTCCTCCCCACGGGAGGTCCTTATTATCCTTTTTAGCCTTTTACATCCTACTGGGGTAAGGATGACTCCACGAACCGTTGGGCAGCCGACGGCGATATTTGTATTTTCCAACGGAACATAGCGCTCCGCCACACATCCCGCCATACACTTACCGCACTTGCACTCTTATCCACGCACATTCGTATTTTTTTTTTTTACCCTGAGCCCATTGAAAATGGGAAATCAGGGTATAATGGTTTTGTGAAAATGTATGTAACAGGCAGAAGGAGGCGTGCCACACCCCATAAAGTATATATATTCTTGATCAGCGCGACAAGGCGAGTCAATATAGCCCTGTCCGTCTGTCCGTCCGTCCGTCCGTCCGTCCGTCCGTCCGTCCGTCCGTCCGTCCGTCCGTGTGAACGCTGAGATATTTTTAAGTACGCAACGTAGAGACTTGAAATTTTACATGAATACTCGATAATACCATACGCTGCACAAGTTTATAAAAATTTTCCGATAACTCATTCCATTTCGATTTTATGAGCATTTATCGATAATTTTAATGTGTTTTTAAGGCTTGGTTTGTACATCTTCTGAGCTAAAGACTTCAAATTTGCTGTGTAGTTGCGTGTAATGAATACGGAGATAACGTTATCTTTAGATTTTGGATGCCACGCCCCATTCGCCCCCAATAGCCCCCTATTTGTAGAAAGCGCATATCAAATACTAGAGACTTGTGCTTTGGCACATACACACATATGAATGTCATAAATAAGTTGTGAAAGTTTGATGCACTTAGTCCATCGCTAAGAAAAGTTATTAAACAATTAAGTTCCCATAGTAATGCCCACATTGCAGGCCAAGCGCAGTCGCTGCGTCAACTGCGCAGTTGGCAGAGCGCGCGCTTATGCTTGCGTGCATATGTGTGTGTGTGTATGTGTTGTTTGTATGTATGCATACAAAATCGTAGAATGATTTGATATTTGGCTCTTCACAGGGCTCAGGGTATCCCCTAGTCGAGCAGTCTCGACTAGAGCACTCTTACTTGTTTACTTCTTTATTTATTTATATATTTTTTAATTTATTTTATTTATTTATTTATTTTTCACATCTCCCTTTTACTTCTTCATTATACTTCCGTCTCATTTTATGTTATTTGTTTATATTTAATTTAAAATTTTTTTCTTTTTATTTTATTATTATTTTATTTTTATTATTATTATTTTTCCATATGTTTGTGCACAACACAGGCAAAAGAAAAGTTTTTCACTTATTATTTTACTTTTCTATTCTTCATTTTATAAAAGGAAATTTCGCGGCTCTATTTTTACTTTATTACAGCACATTAAATAACCGAAGTGCTCACTGGCCCGATCAAGAATATATATACTTTGTGGGGTCTGACACGCCTCCTTCTGCCTGTTACATACATTTAACAAAACCATTATACCCTGATTTCCCATTTTCAATGGGCTCAGGGTATAAAAACTACAAAGGCGGCAATAATCAAGTGATTACACAAGCAGATAGAAGAGCAATACTTCGGGAAGCTTCGAATTCGCACGAATCGACCACCAAGATTAGGGAAAACACAGGTGTTATGTCAAGCTTATCAACGGTCCAAAGAGAGAGAAAGCTAATTTCTTAAAGTGAGTAAAATTAAAAAAAAATAAACAAGTGCAATGTGGGCATTACTATGGGAATTTAATTGTTTAATAACTTTTCTTAGCGATGGACTAAGTGCATCAAACTTTCACAACTTATTAATGGCAATTATATGTGTGTGTTTATGCTCATAAAATCGAAATGGAATGAGTTATCGGAAAAATTTTATAAACTTGTGCAGCGTATGGTATTATCGAGTATTCATGTAAAATTTCAAGTCTCTACGTTGCGTACTTAAAAATATCTCAGCGTTCACACGGACGGACAGACGGACGGACAGACGGACAGGGCTATATCGACTCGTCTTGTCGCGCTGATCAAGAATATATATACTTTGTGGGGTCTGACACGCCTCCTTCTGCCTGTTACATACATTTTCACAGGGTATAATTAAATAAATGCCCGTGTTGTTCGAAGAAAGCCGCTCATCTCTGAGCCAAATAAAATCAAGCGGCTGGATTTCGCCAGAAAATACTTGGAAGTCAATCCAGACTATTGGAACCAAGTAATTTTCAGTGATGAGAGCAAGTTCTGTATATTTGGAATCAAGGACAGAAAGCTTGTGTGGCGAAAGAGGGGCACAGCGTTCGACGTCCAAAATCTAGCTCCAACCGTTAAGCACGGCGGAGGTGGCGTAATGGTGTGGGGGTGTATGGCAGCAAGTGGAGTGGGCAATTTGGTTTTTATTGAGTCCACAATGAACCATATGGATTACCTCCATATATTGGAAACCAATTTGCACCAAAGCGCCAGACAATTGGGTCTTGGGTAGGACTTTGTCTTCCAACAGGACAACGACCCCAAACACACAGCCCACAATGTCAAGCTCTGGTTGCTCTACAATACTAGACACCAGCTTCTTTCGTCTCCCCAGTCACCGGACCTTAATCTCATGGAGCATTTATGATATTTTTTTGAGCGCAGGATCAGAGAGCGAATAATTACATCAAAGGACATGCTCAAATCGGTTCTGATGGAGGAATGGCTAAAAATTCCGGTTGATTTCACCCGGAAATTGGTGGCATCGATGCCAAAACGGTTAGAAGAGACCAAGAAGCGAAAGAGTTATCCAACCTCATATTAATTTTGCAAATCCTCATAGAAAAAAGTTATTATTCTTTTGTTTTTTAGTTTGTACGCATACTTTTTCTAAGTGAGTTTTCGTTGTTTTTTTCTTATCTATATATATAAAAGAAAGTCGGGTATGTTACAACACTTATAACTCAAGATCGGCTGAACTAATTTTCATGGTTTTTGATTTGTTGGATTTGTCTCCGCCCCGAATAGCAGAATATATCTTAAAAATACAGAAAAATTGAGGAATACTTGAGGAATGCGCTATTTTCCCTAAAAGTATTTTAATTTCGAAGCTGTCAAATTTTTGTGTCAAAATCTGTAAGTAATGATTGACTTAGATGGCCGTGTTCCTGTTGACGAATCGAGCGGTTTGATTTCATTTCCTCCAAATTTTTTCATTTTCGTTCCATATTCAGTATTACTATTTTATGTGGTTTTGTGCGAGTGCATTTTTACTATTACTATTAATACAAATGCCGCGTCCTAGAAGATCTAATCTTTCCAGCGGACCCGAAATGCAATTAGGCAACGGTATATCGCGAGTCAAATATCTGACGAAGAACGAGAAATCGCCCGAGAACAGCGCCGCGTTAGTATGGAGCAAAGAAGGGCCCTAATTCGTGCTTCTCAAACACAAGAGCAAAGAGAGGCAGCCCGTGGAACGGCTAGATTAGAAGTGAGAAGTCGCCGAGCTTATCGTACAGACGAACAGAGGAATAATCTTCGAAGTGCAAGAAGAAATGGTTCAAGTCTTGATTTGAATCGAGCAGCGTTTCGATATGATTGCACAATGGCGCACACACTCGCATTGGAAGTACTAGACCGAACATTAAAAGATCTGCGCAATGACTCGAGATGTTTTGGTGGTTCATTGATTTTATTATCTGGCGATTTCCGACAAACACTACCAAAAATTCCAAAATCTACTGCTGCCGACGAAATAAACGCTTGTCTCAAAGCATCAAATCTGTGGCGATATGTAAACAAACTTCAACTGTCTGTAAATATGAGAGTTGCATTGTTGAACGATCTATCTGCTGATGATTTCTCGAAGCAATTGCTAAATATCGGTAATGGCCTCAATTTTATAATTCAAAATCTAATCGTATGTACTCTGTATTCATTCAAATCAATCGATTGTGTAACAAACGAAGAAGAAGCCACTAATTATCCAACAGAATTTTTGAACTCCTTGGATGTGCCTGGTTTACCACTGCACAATTTATAACTGAAGGTTGGGTTGGTAGTTATCATGCTTAGAAATTTAAATCAACCAAAACTGTGCAATGGAACGCGTTTGGTGATAAGAAAACTGATGAGCAATGTAATTCACGCGTCGATACTCAAAGGAAAATTTAAAGATGAGGAAGTTCATATTCCAAGGATTCCTATGATCCCAACAGATATGCCCTTTGAGTTTAAACGAATTCAATTCCCGATTCGTCTTGCCTTCGCCATGACGATCAATAAATCACAGGGCCAATCCTTGACTATTTGTGGCCTCAATCTAGAAAATGCGTGGTTTTCTCATGGTCAATTGTACGTGGCATGCTCATGTGTCGGCAAACCATCCGCATTATTTGTTCTTGCATCTGACCAAAAAACGAAGAATGTCGTTTACCACAAGGTGCTTGAATGAAAATCCGATTAATAAATTAATCAGAGTGTATCCCAACCTGAACAACATAGTTTTCAATGATTTTTTTCTGACGAATGGGGGCGAATGGGGCGTGGCATCCAAAATTACACGCAACTACACAGCAAATTTTATGTCTCCAGCTCAAACGATGTACAAACCACGCCTTAAAAACACACTAAAATTATCGATAAATGCTCATAAAATTGAAATGGAATGAGTTATCGGAAAAATTTTATAAACTTGTGCAGCGTATGGTATTATCGTGTATTCATGTAAAATTTCAAGTCTCTACGTTGCGTACTTAAAAATATCTCAGCGTTCACACGAACGGACAGACGGACGGACAGACGGACGGACGGACGGACAGACGAACAGACGGACAGGGCTATATCGACTCGTCTTGTCGCGCTGATCAAGAATATATATACTTTATGGTCTGTGGCACGCCTCCTTCTGCCTGTTACAGACATCTCATTTTCAATGGGCTCAGGGTATAAAAACAAATTGTTGATAAATGTGTGTTTTTAAATTGTTTTCCATTAAAAAACATAATTTTGATAAAAATACCATTATTTATCATATTTATTCTCTATCAAAGTCGCTCATTTGGCCTGTACGCATAGTTTTTCTGGCAAGTATATATATATATATATATATATATATATATATATATATATATATATATATTTATTTATTTATTTACATATTTATACATATAAATACATGTCTGTACATATATTATTTTAATTTCTTTTTACAGTTCCTATAAATACTAATCATATGGTTGGTGCTAAAAATTAACAAATTACCTGATAGCCCTCTTTCCATCAGGGACGCATATTGATCGATAACCATAAGCAAGCATAATTTGCAATCATTTTCACATTTTCGGCATTCTTAAGCGTAGTCTGCTTCGCAGACTCTTCGGGAGCAGATCAAATTTTAACTGCTTCTTTTCTCTTCACATTTCTATTGCTGAAATGAAATGTTTATGTTTATACATACATATGTATATTATTTTAATAATAATAATCTTAAAGCATTCGTCGTGAAAAAACGTATTGTCTTTCTTTTGAAAGTCGTTTATTGAATGAATATAAAAATGAAATCAAATGAAGTCTTAAGCTAAAGTACATAAATGTCTTATATATCTCTGCCGCGGAAGGCAGCAGAGCGAGAGAGCGTAGTATGTGTGTATGTTTATGCAAAGGGCATATACATTAGTTTTGCAATATGAGCCTCTGCTCGTGAGCATATATATATATATATATATATATATATATATATATATATATATATATATATATATATATATATATATATATATATATATATATGTGAGCATATATATAAAAGTATACCAGCGGCGGTCGTTGGCTTGCAAGGCGGTCAAGTGCTGACTCGGCTATTCTCACGCCTCTTGTATATAGGCGGTTCATATATATAATTGGCCGTTCGTCTCAAGCGTTATTATGTTTACTTGATCGCGTCTTGTATATGTACATAGCAACAAAGTGTCACTATGTGTACATTTAGTGTATTAGTTGTCTGGTATATATATTATTATATGAAACATACTACACCTCCCTTTTTAAAAATAACGTAATATATGGAGTTATTTAATTAAAATATATATATACTACAAAAATTGTTTTGTGTTTTTTTTTTAATTAAAGAAATTAAAACTGAACTTCGCCAAAGAGCGAAGAAACGCAAGGGGGCCGCAGAAATGCGCAAGCCTTAACTTGCCATAATTTAAGTTCTACCAGCGAGTTGAAGCACGAAAGTGCAACTTGCGAAACCACTAACCACTGTTAGGCTTTATACTAACACACACGATTGGACAATTAATTGTTTAAATAAAAAATGTCAGCCAATCCTGTGTAATAACACACTAATATTTCCATGTCTGTGGCGCTATGAAAGTAGCAGCAAAAGAACAAAATTTATTTCTTTTTCCTTGTCAAAAAAAAATTTTTTTTCTTTATAAATTAATTTTCATTAAATGAAAGGAAAATAAATGTAACCATTACAAATTTTTAAAGGATATTCCAAAAATTTTACATAAAAAAAAAAGAATTTTCTTTCTTTTATTACTATCGATTCCATGAAATTAGTAGAAAGCAAGCATAGGTTATAGAAAATTTTCATCTAAACTTTTCATTAATTCTTCAAAATGGGTTGGTTCGGAAGCGACGATACGGCCAATGTGGTCAATAATGTCAAAATAGTGGATCACACAGATGATATTCAATCATTGTGGATTCTACTTCTGATCTTAACAATTGTTGCAGTTTGTCAATTCTTATTGACTCTATATGTAAAACACAATAAGATCATAAAGAAAAGATATATAAATAGGGCAAACCATTTGGATCAAATTTAAACGATGAATGTCAATCGAATAGATCAAATTTATGAGAACTTTCCTAATTTTCATATTAATGCAATAAGAATTTTACATTTACACAACGAATACATATCTGTATACCAATTTGAAAATGAGTATAAAGAAGCTTTTAATGAAGACTATAGTCCATTAATACACTGCAATACAGCAGAAAAGGCAATGGTACTAACCACACTGCCGTATGTTAGAGTTAAATTATTTAAGGAATATAATCCAATACTGGGAATAGCAATTATATGGTTAGTTCGTTTACAAAAGTAAAGTTCCATTAAAGAATGGAATGGAACGAAACAGCAAAAAACATAGACGCATTTCGTTATAAATTTGAAAGATCATACAAATGCATCAATAAAGATGCAGTTATAAAAACGAACACATTAATACACCATATAGACATAATAGTAAGAGAATACAATAATATTATTGTATTCTCTTACTATTATGTCTATATGGTGTATTAATTACAATATTGTAACGATAGTAAAAAGGTACGAGAGTAGATTTACAGCCGAACATAAAGAGAAATGCTTAAGAGTTTTAAAATCTCTAAACACAAGATTACTTTCTGTCGCTAATAGACGACACGTTCACATAACAGTACCAAAAAGTCTAAACCAATTGGCAGACTTTAATGACAGTCAATTTAAAGATTTAGACGAATCTATACAGTAAAGCGACGCCGAATCTGATAGTGATATAGAAACACTAGAAGACAAAACAAGTAAATTAGTAGATACAAAACCTAATTTACTCACAGATACAAATATGGCAAATCAAGTCGCTTTAGACAGGGAATATGTGAAGCAAGTATCCGCATCCATTCCTGAATTCGATGGTAAAAAATGATCATTGAATAGATTCCTAACAGCCTTAAGACTTGTAGAAAGAACTAAAGGTGACCAAGAGGATATAGCAGTTGAGGTTATTAAATCGAAAATAACCGGCACAATTTTGTACTAAGTACAGAATGAAACTACTATATCCGGAATCATTAACAAGCTGAAAACTAACGTAAAAGGAGAATCTTCTGACGTACTCAAAGCTAAATTGGCAAACACTAAACAAAATGGAACAAGTAAGAAAACTCTAGTCGGAGGTGCCCGACTAGGAGATACCCTGAGCCCCGTCCGATTTGCATTGCTTAATACGCTATATAGCTTGCATATAACATTAAATTTTCCAAAATTAAATTATAATTTTGAAATTTTATTCAACTAGAATGTATGTAAATCAAAAATAAATTAATAATTAAATAAATAAACAAATTAACAAAAAAAGAAACGAAAAACAAACATCACCGCACCTGGACTCGAACCTGCATATATTTACTACATATGTAACGTTAAAGCGCGGGGGGGGGGGGTAATTAGTAAAAAGAGCCGGTACGCAAAAAATAAAAAAATAGAAATTGCATAAAATTCACGTGAATCTATATGCAAAATTTGAGGAGTCTAGCTCTAAAGGTGTGGCAGATATAATTTTATAACCTGTTTTCGATAAGGTTTAAAATCGATAACAAAACAACAAAAATAGATATCGTTTTTTGGTAACAAACTTGACCTGCGCGTGCTATCCACGGACCCAACAAAAAATTCAAGTCTCTAGGTCAACTACGTTCTGAGATCGACGCGTTCAAACATACGGACAGACGGACAGACGGACGGACGGACAGACGGACGGACAGACAGACGGACAGGGCTAAATCGACTCAGCTCGTCGCCCTGATCAAGAATATATATACTTTGTGGGGTCTGACACGCCTCCTTCTGCCTGTTACATACATTTAACAAAACCATTATACCCTGATTTCCCATTTTCAATGGGCTCAGGGTATAAAAACTGCATCACAATATACAATGGAAATAGACAATTTGCGAAAGCAATTGGAAGCATCGTATATTGATGATGGCCTAGACCCAGAAAATGCAGAAAAATTCTCCACAAAAGAATCAATAACTGCTATGACACGAAATTGCGAGCATGATAAGCTGAAAATAATATTAGAAGCAGGTAACTCCGTTACTTTCAATGATGTAATGGGTAAATATATCCATTGCAGTACTGAAATGACTGGAAGCTCTAGCACAGTATTATTCCAGCAAAGTCGCAACAATAGAGGTGGTGGTTACCGATACCCAAGAGGGAGAGGCAATGGCCGCGGTAACTCCAATTCCTACACCTAAAACAATAATTACAACAATAATAGAAACAACAATAGAGGTGGACGAAGTTATAACCGAGGTAGGAGTAACTCCAACCGAGGCAACTATCCAAATAGAAATAGTAACAACAACAGCAATAACTATGTCCGAGTTACCCAAAGCAATTCGGGAAACGGACGGACTCCTTCAGATACTCAGAGCAATTAAATACAAAAATATACACACTCAATCTCAGTCAAAGCATGTTTATAAAAGTTAATAACGAAAGTACGGGTAAAACATATACCTTACTAATAGACACTGGTGCAGACATATCAATTTTAAAAGAAAATATAGATATATTTGACCATATAAATACAAACATTTCAACACAAATATCAGGCATTGGCAAAGGTTCAGTTTTTTTCAAAAGGTTTAGCATTCGTAGAATTATCTTCAGAAAAACATGTAATCCCACATAATTTCCATTTAGTCAATCAAGACTTTCCTATACCAAGCAATGGCATTATTGGTATAGACTTCATAAAAAAAATATAATTGCCAATTAGATTGCACACAATCAGGTAACACTCTAGTACTACGGACAAACAATTTAAATTATCAAATTAATATACCAATTATCCACACTTGCGATAATAATGCCACAATACTTCCAGCTCGTGCTGAAGTAGTCCGTCAAATTAAAATAATTTCAAAAGAACAAAATGTTCTAATTCCAAATCAAGAAATTGAGGAAGGAATTTTCATTGGAAACACAATTTCCAATAAAAATAATACATTTGTCCGAATATTAAACACAACCAATTCAACTAAAATAGTAAACCTTAATAAAATAAAAATGGAAACGCTAAGTGACTACGAGATAGTCCAAGAAACTAGCGAAGAAAGACAAAATACTGTCATGAAAAAACTAACTCAGAACTTTCCGCCATTATTTAAGCCCATGTTAACAAACCTCTGCACCAAATATACAGAAGAAGAACTAAGATTGAAAGACAAAGAACCAGTGTATATTAAAAACTACAGAATACCGCATGCTCATAGAGACGAAGTAAACAGACAAGTCGATAAACTCATTCTTGATAAAATAGTAGAAACTTCAGTTTCAGAATATAACAGTCCAATATTACTAGTACCTAAGAAAGGTCTACCAGGTTCCCAAACAAAAAGATGGCGATTAGTAATAGACTATCGTCAAATTAATAAAAAACTGTTATCCGATAAATTCCCACTTCCAAGAATCGATGATATTCTTGACCAGCTAGGAAGAGCGAAATATTTTGCATGCCTAGACTTAATGTCTGGATTTCATCAAATAGAGTTAAAAGAACACTCTAGAAATTTAACGTCCTTTTCGACCAGCAATGGTTCATATCGTTTTACACGATTACCTTACGGTGTAAAAATAGCACTAAATTTTTTCAAAGAATGATGACAATAGCTTTTTCTGGATTAAACCCTTCACAAGCTTTCTTGTACATGGATGACTTAATTGTCATCGGTTGCTCGGAAAAGCACATGATCAAAAACTTAACAAATGTTTTTGACTTGTGCAGGAAACACAACCTTAAACTACATCCAGAAAAATTCTCTTTCTACATGCACGAAGTGACATTCCTAGGTCATAAGTGTATTGATAATGGTACTTTACCAGATGACAAAAAGTATGATGTCATTGAAAAATACCCAGTCCCCACGGACGCAGATAGTGCTAGAAGATTCGTTGCATTTTGCAATTACTATAGACGTTTTATTAAAAATTTCGCCGACTATTCACGGCACATAGCTAGATTATGTAAAAAGAATGTCAATTTTTAATGGTCCGACGAATGCCAAAATGCATTCGATTACTTAAAACAAGCTTTAACTAAGCCAACATTATTGAAATACCCAGATTTCAATAAAGAATTTTGCATAATTACAGATGCAAGTAAATACGCCTGTGGAGCTGTACTAACACAAAATTATGGAGATAAACAACTCCCAGTTGCATATGCTTCACGCTCATTCACTAAAGGTGACAAACAGAACAAGAATAAGCAGCAATCCACTGGGCAGCATTTATGGCAAACACTTTACTGTAAAAACAGATCATAGACCGTTAACATACTTGTTCTCAATGACAAACCCAAGCTCAAAACTTACAAGAATGAGATTAGAATTAGAAGAATATGACTTTACTGTTGAGTATTTGAAAGGAAAAGACAATTTCGTAGCTGATGCGCTATCACGCATCACTATCAAAGATTTAAAAAACATAACAAAAACGATTCTAAAAGTCACTACTAGATATCAGAGTAAACAGAAAAACTCCTGCGCAGGAAATGCTCAAGAAGATTTGCCTATGCAAACTCTTGACAACGCTTCTAATCCAACGTATATGAAGTCATTTGTAATGACGAAATACGAAAAGTAGTGGCCTTGCACATAACAAATAATACATGTTTTTTTAAACATGGAAAGAAAATTATTGGAAGAATTGATGTTGATGATCTGTACACCAATGGAACCCTTGACTTAAGTCAACTCTTCAAAGGCTTGAAAAGCAAGCCGGTATACTTGGGATCAGTCAACTCAAAGTGGCACCGCGCGAAAAGATCTTTGAATTAATTTCAATAGAATCTTTCAAAAATATGGGCAACAAAATATTGAAAACATTAGGAGTAGCGCTACTCAAGCCGGTGACCGTAATAAATAATAAACAAGTAAGAACGTTGCCTTAGGACGAAACCTAAAGCGTGATACTCGTTTTCCACAGGGGCATCAGGTATTTTAAATTTAATAATTTATCTCAAATTTTGCATTTATGTAGATTCATGTGAATTTTATGCAATTTCAATTTTTGCAAATATAACTATGTGAATGAATTAGAATTTTTATAAAATGTAAAAAATTCAATAGAATCATATGCTGAAAGTTTCATCAAGTTCCGTTAAGTCAGTCGCAATCTATTAAACAAAACGCGCGCATTTCAGCATTTTCTAAGAATCACATTTACGATTGATTTATGTTTATATTGTGTTTGCATTAACAGCAGCTTCTATAGTTTTGTATTTGTCAAAAGTCGCCCTTGTAGTGATGTAGTTTCGGATTTGCCAACAGGCAATGCAAAACTGATGTGGCGCAGCAGATAGATGAAAAGCGTGTAAGCAAAAGTGTCCGTGTTCGAGTCGCGGCGGCGACGGCATGAAAATAGTTGCGCAGCTGTTCGTGCCTACATACATACATACATGATGGGTTCTATCGTAAATTTTTTTGTGTGGAATAATTTTGTTCGGACTAAGTCGATTACACAAATATCGGTATTTGATATTTACATTTTTTGCTACAAAAAGAAAATAACATAACTGACCTAGGCTATACGAAAAATGATAATTTTAGCAGATAAATTATTTGCAGAACTTCAACATTAAATCGAATTACATATATTTCTCAGAAGTGCCGTTTGTCGTCTTAGCAATTCTTATTAAACTTATTTATATAGGTGGCACAGGCATATGAATTTTGCAGCTGGGCGTTACAAATTTTGTTGCCAATTTGCCACGCCCCCAGTAGGCGTAGACATATCATATTTGGCAAGTTCCTAGAAGGAGTCGAGGGTAACGTAACTGTAAAGTTTGGATACTTACACTCCAAAAATGTGAAAGTTACAGGGTATTTTTTCGATATACCATGCCCCCAAAGGGGCGTAAGATTTATTTTTAGGGAATCAATAAAGGAGGCCTCCAGTAACACAAACATCCAAATTTGAAGCGTCTAGCTCTAAAACTATAGGAGCTATAATATTTTGCGATTTGCCACGCCCCCTGAAGGCGTAGGTATGTCCGCCATATCTTTTTGATCTTGGGTTGCTTATCCAAGTATATATATTAAATTTCAAGTCTCTAGCATCAATAGTGCTCAAAATATAGCTGAATTTGTAAAATCACTCTATATTCAGATCCGATTTGCCACGCCCCCAGTAGGCGTGGACATAAAATTTTTTATGAATCTTTATAGAATCGATGCGTTAAGATACGTGCCAAATTTCAGCATTCTAGCTTTAAAACTGTAGAAGTTACAGTTTTCCCGATTTGCCACGCCCCCAATGGGCGTAGATATATCCGCCATATCTTTTTGAGCTTGGGTGGTCAACGCAAGTATACATTCCAAATTTCAACTCTCTAGCTCTTCAACTAATATGATTTCTTAACTATGGGCGCAACCATTTTCCGATTTACCACGCCCCTAGTGTGCGTATCCGCAAATTTTGACACTTTATAATTCGAGGGTATACACGAGTATATGTTCCAAATTTCAAGTCTCTAGCTTCAATAGCGTAGAAAAATATTGCATTCATACGGACAGACGGACAGACGGACGGACAGCAAGACGGACATTTCACAAAACCAATATACTCTTTTTCCCTTTGGGAAACGAGTATAAAAAGATCAAGAAGCGATACTGTTTACGTACCATGACGATCCAATTCAAGGAGGTCATACAGGCATTACAAAAACTTTGGCCAAAGTAAAAAGATATTATTATTGGGAAAATATGACACGTCATATTAAAGAGTACATAAATAAATGTCCAAAATGCCTGATGTCAAAAACGACAAAACATACAAGATCACCAATGGCTATAACTAAAACACCACAATATGCTTTCGACAGAGTGATAGTAGACACGATTGGTCCACTACCACGCTCGGAAAACGGCAATGAATACGCTGTTACGCTAATATGCGATTTAACAAAATATTTAGTAGCCATTCCAATTCCGAACAAAAATGCAACAACCGTTGCCAAAGCTATATTTGAAAACTTTATTCTGAAGTACGGTCCAATGAAGACGTTCATTACGGACATGGGAACAGAATATAAGAATTCGATTATAAATGACTTGTGCAAGTATTTAAAAATAGACAACATAACGTCTACTGCACATCACCACCAGACTTTAGGGACAATAGAACGAAGTCATCGAACATTCAATGAATATGTTCGTTCATACATCTCTGCGGACAAAACTGATTGGGATGTTTGGATACAATATTTTACATATTGTTTCAACACTACACCATCAGCAACGCATGAATATTGTCCATACGAACTAATGTTCGGTAGACTACCAAGACAGTTCGTAGACTTTAATAAAACAGATAATATAGATCCTTTATATAATTTTGATGACTATGCTAAGGAAATAAAATTTAGATTAGAAGTTGCTTATAAAAGAACTAGAAGTATGTTAGAAAAAGCCAAGGCTTATAGAAAATTAGAATATGATAAAAATGCTAAGAATTTGAGTTTAAATGTAGGCGATAAAGTACTTATAAGAAACGAAACAGGGCATAAATTAGACCCAGCATATGTAGGACCATACATAGTAGAGAAAATAGAAGATAATAATAATGTTTTTATTAGGGATAGTAATAATAAACAAGTAAGAGGGCTCTAGTCGAGACTGCTCGACTAGGGGATACCCTGAGCCCTGTGAAGAGCCAAATATCAAATCATTCTACGCTTTTGTTATGCATACATACAAACAACACATACACACACATATGCACGCACGCATAGGCGCGCGCTCTGCCAACTGCGCAGTTGACGCAGCGACTGCACTTGGACTGCAATGTGAGCATTACTATGGGAAATGAATTGTTTAATAACTTTTCTTAGCGATGGACTAACTGCTTCAAACTTTCACAACTTTTTAATGGCATTCATATGTGTGTATTTCTCTAGTCTGTAGTATTTAATTTGCGCTTTTTACAAATAGGGGGCTATTGGGGATGAATGGGGCGTGGCATAAAAAATCTAATGATTACGCAATCTCCGTATTCATTCAACGCAATTACACAGCAAATTTGAAGTCTCTAGCTCAAACGATACACAAACTACGCCTTAAAAACGTATTTTCGATAAGCGTTGAAATCGATTACATTACAACAAAAATAGTTATTGTTCATACGAAATAAACTTGACCTGCGCGTGCTATCCACGGACCCAACAAAAAAAATTCAAGTCTCTAGCTTGTCTAGATGCTTCAATCGACGCGTTCAAACATACGGACAGACGGACAGACGGACGGACGGACAGACAGACGGACAGGGCTAAATTGACTCAGCTCGTCGCCCTGATCAAGAATATATATACTTTGTGGGGTCTGACACGCCTCCTTCTGCCTGTTACATACATTTAACAAAACCATTATACCCTGATTTCCCATTTTCAATGGGCTCAGGGTATAAAAACAGAAAGTACATAAGGATAGGTTAAAAAAATACAATAATTAAAAGATTTCATGAAATCGGTCTGATCAACCAACTAAAATAAAATAATAAAAAAATTTTCGATGGTTCATTTGTTTCACTTTCATTTTATTTCACTATATAAACATTGACTTTTCTACTTTCTACTTTCATAAAGCCACAACCATAACTATATTGAAAAATATATTCAGAAAAATTATATTTTTAATTAAATTAAAAAAAAACAAGTAAGAAAACTCTAGTCGGAGGTGCCCGACTAGGAGATACCCTGAGCCCCGTCCCATTTGCATTGTTTAATACGCTATGTAGCTTGCATATAACATTAAATTTTCCAAAATTAAATTATAATTTTGAAATTTTATTCAACTAGAATGTATCTAAATCAAAAATAAATTAATAATTAAATAAATAAACAAAAAAATGAAAAGAAAGCAAACATCACCGCACCTGGGCTCGAACCTGCATCTATTTACTACATGTGTAACGTTAAAGCGCGTCGTCTCAACTAGCACGACCACCTCATGTTTATAGATTAAAAAAAAAAATTAAAAAAGTTATGCTGTTGTGACTGAGTTTTGAACCCGGGACCTTTCGTTTACGCGCTTTGTGTATATCCACTACGCCACACCAGTATTACGTTGCTTGTTGGCAAAACGCAAAGTAGTACTACAATGCGATATGTTACAAATACAAAACTAAAGAAGCAGATCAATCGCAATTGTAATTCTTAGAATATGGTGAAATGCGCGCATATGAACGTATGAGTATGTGTATATACAAAAACGGTGGTCTGTTTCAATGTATGCGTGTAAAGGGCGAAATATGACAAATACAAAACTATAGAAGCGGCTGAAAATGCACAGAAGCGACTGTGCACATGCATAAGCAGACGCGCTTGCACGTTTCAATGTATGTGTATGTGTAAATGATTTTTGCTGCGCGTCGCTGCTTACCACGTGCGTGTGATTATTGGCCAAACGTTTTGTTTAATAAATCGGGACTGACTTAACGGCATTTGATGAAACTTTCAGCATATGATTCTATTGAATTTTTTACATTTTATAAAAATGCTAATTTATTCACATGGTTATATTTGCAACAGACTCTCAATGGGTGTTTGATTGCATGGGGGGGGGGGGGGGGTGGATTAGTAAAAAGAGCCGGTACGCAAAAAATAAAAAAATAGAAATTGCATAAAATTCACGTGAATCTATATGCAAAATTTGAGGGGTCTAGCTCTAAAGGTGTGGGAGATAGAATTTTATAACCTGTTTTCGATAAGGTTTAAAATCGATAACAAAACAACCAAAATAGATATCGTTTTTTGGTAACAAACTTGACCTGCGCGTGCTATCCACGGACCCAACAAAAAAAAATTCAAGTCTCTAGCTTGTCTAGATGCTTCAATCGACGCGTTCAAACATACGGACGGACGGACAGACGGACAGACAGACAGACGGACAGGGCTAAATCGACTCAGCTCGTCGCCCTGATCAAGAATATATATACTTTGTGGGGTCTGACACGCCTCCTTCTGCCTGTTACATACATTTAACAAAACCATTATACCCTGATTTCCCATTTTCAATGGGCTCAGGGTATAAAAAAAATTTTTTTTTTGACAAGGAAAAAGAAATAAATTTTGTTCTTTTGCTGCTACTTTCATAGCGCCACAGACATGGAAATATTAGTGTGTTATTACACACGATTGGCTGACATTTTTTATTTAAACAATTAATTGTCCAATCGTGTGTGTTAGTATAAAGCCTAACAGTGGTTAGTGGTTTCGCAAGTTGCACTTTCGTGCTTCAACTCGCTGGTAGAACTTAAATATTGGCAAGTTAAGGCTTGCGCATTTCTGCGGCCCCTTGCGTTTCTTCGCTCTTTTGGGGAAGTTCAGTTTTAATTTCTTTAATACGCTCTATGTAGCGTTGCCGGTCCTCCGGTGTCCTTGCGGTGACAAGCGAATCCTCCTGTAGTCGCTTCCGCTGTAGTAGTTTGCGGACCTGACCTCCTCTTTTGTCCCGGCAGATGCCGGGCCCGGTACTCAGCTATTGTGAGTGGGCGTGGTCCATCGGTGGGATGCACCTCCAACGCTTCTTGGAGTGTTGGTGCGTCCCTTTGCTCGATAGGAGCAGCTTCCTCCAGCAACGTAGTGTCGTTTTTTTGACATTTAAGTTGCTTACTTATGTCTTTTTGTTCATCTTATATATGCGCGGTATGATTTTGTTGTTAGTGTTGTACTGCTGCTTTGTTAGCCTTGTGCTTGGCCGCTTTGGACTTTTTGTTCTCTGTTGTTCGTTTTTTGGTTTTTCTTTTTCTCTTTCTTCCTTTTGTACTTATGTTGTTTTTTTTTTTTTATGCACTTCACATTTTTATGCGTAGCCAAAGGCGCGTAGGTGCCGCATTATGCTATATGAGTTCGATTCCGATTGGGGCAGGAAACAGGTGCAACAGCCCTGTGACGCCTTTTATCCTGTCACGCCTTTTATTAATTCCAATCACTTTTGAAACTTTTCATAAAACACACCGTTCGTGACACTTGTCACGGTCGCCATGTAGAAAAAACGTATTGTCTTTCTTTTGAAAGTCGTTTATTGAATGAATATAAAAATGAAATCAAATGAAGTCTTAAGCTAAAGTACATATATTTCTTAGCAGAGCGAGAGAGCGTAGTATGTGTGTATGTTTATGCAAAGGGCATATACATTAGTTTTGCAATATGAGCCTCTGCTCGTGAGCATATACATATATATATATATATATATATATATGTATATATATATATGTGAGCATATATATAAAAGTATGCCAGCGTCGGTCGTTGGCTTGCAAGGCGGTCAAGTGCTGACTCGGCTATTCTCACGCCTCTTGTATATAGGCGGTTCATATACATATATAATTGGCCGTTCGTCTCAAGCGTTATTATGTTTACTTGATCGCGTCTTGTATATGTACATAGCAACAAAGTGTCACTATGTGTACATTTAGTGTATTAGTTGTCTGGTATATATATTATTATATGAAACATACTACAATATACCTATCTATATCCTCCCCCTTTTCTTTTCCAACCAAAAAACAAATATTTTGTATATGTTAGTAATGCTATAACGGTTGAGTGCCTTGAGTGCTAAGCAGAAAAAGTTGAGTGGAAACAAGTAAGAGTGCTCTAGTCGAGACTGCTCGACTAGGGGATACCCTGAGCCCTGTGAAGAGCCAAATATCAAATCATTCAACGCATCTTTTATGCATGCATATAAACAACACATACACACACACACATATGCACGCAAGCATAAGCGCGCGCTCTGCCAACTGCGCAGTTGATGCAGCGACTGCGCTTGGGCTGCAATGTGGGCATTACTATGGAAACTTAATTGTTTAATAACTTTTCTTAGCGATGGACTAAGTGCATCAAACTTTCACAACTTATTAATGGCAATCATATGTGTGTGTTTGCCAAAGCACAATTCTCTAGTATTTGATTTGCGCTTTTTACAAATAGGGGGCTTTTGGGGGCGAATGGGGCGTGGCATCCAAAATCTAAAGATTACGTAATCTCCGTATTTATTGCAACTACACAGCAAATTTGAAATCTCTAGCTCAAACGATGTACCAACCACGCCTTAAAAACACATTAAAATTATCGATAAATGCTCATAAAATCGAAATGGAATGAGTTATCGGAATATCGTTTTATAAACTTGTGCAGCGTATGGTATTATCGAGTATTCATGTAAAATTTCAAGTCTCTACGTTGCGTACTTAAAAATATCTCGACGTTCACTTTATGGTGTGTGGGGTCACTTATGGGGTGTACTTTATGGGGTGTGGCACGCCTCCTTCTGCCTGTTACATACATTTTCACAAAACCATTATACCCTGATTTCCCATTTTCAATGGGCTCAGGGTATAACAAGTAAGAGTGCTCTAGTCGAGACTGCTCGACTAGGGGATACCCTGAGCCCTGTGAAGAGCCAAATATCAAATCATTCTACGATTTTGTATGCATACATACAAACAACACATACACACATACATATGCACGCACACATAAGCGCACGCTCTGCCAACTGCGCAGTTGACGCAGCGACTGCGCTTGGGCTGCAATGTGGGCATTACTATGGGAATTTAATTGTTTAATAACTTTTCTTAGCGATGGACTAAGTGCATCAAACTTTTACAACTTATTTATGACATTCATATGTGTGTATGTGCCAAAGCACAAGTCTCTAGTATTTGATTTGCGGTTTTTACAAATAGGGGGCTATTGTGGGCGAATGGGACGTGGCATCCAAAATCTAAAGATTACGTAATCTCCGTATTTATTGCAACTACACAGCAAATTTGAAATCTCTAGCTCAAACGATGTACCAACCACGCCTTAAAAACACATTAAAATTATCGATAAATGCTCATAAAATCGAAATGGAATGAGTTATCGGAATATCGTTTTATAAACTTGTGCAGCGTATGGTATTATCGAGTATTCATGTAAAATTTCAAGTCTCTACGTTGCGTACTTAAAAATATCTCGACGTTCACTTTATGGTGTGTGGGGTCACTTATGGGGTGTACTTTATGGGGTGTGGCACGCCTCCTTCTGCCTGTTACATACATTTTCACAAAACCATTATACCCTGATTTCCCATTTTCAATGGGCTCAGGGTATAACAAGTAAGAGTGCTCTAGTCGAGACTGCTCGACTAGGGGATACCCTGAGCCCTGTGAAGAGCCAAATATCAAATCATTCTACGATTTTGTATGCATACATACAAACAACACATACACACATACATATGCACGCACACATAAGCGCACGCTCTGCCAACTGCGCAGTTGACGCAGCGCCTGCGCTTGGGCTGCAATGTGGGCATTACTATGGGAATTTAATTGTTTAATAACTTTTCTTGGCGATGGACTAAGTGCATCAAACTTTTACAACTTATTTATGACATTCATATGTGTGTATGTGCCAAAGCACAAGTCTCTAGTATTTGATTTGCGGTTTTTACAAATAGGGGGCTATTGTGG
Organism: Drosophila meridionalis; assembly: GCA_035045145.1. NCBI lineage: Eukaryota > Metazoa > Arthropoda > Insecta > Diptera > Drosophilidae > Drosophila > Drosophila meridionalis. The sequence goes on along the minus strand of JAWNPG010000012.1, from coordinate 1,233,783 downwards.
GCGAATGGGACGTGGCATCCAAAATCTAAAGATTACGTTATCTCCGTATTCATTACACGCAACTACACAGCAAATTTGAAGTCTCTAGCTCAAACGATGTACAAACCACGCCTTAAAAACACTTTAAAATTATCGATAAATGCTCATAAAATCGAAATGGAATGAGTTATCGGAAAAATTTTATAAACTTGTGCAGCGTATAGTATTATCGAGTATTCATGTAAAATTTCAAGTCTCTACGTTGCGTACTTACAAATATCTCAGCGTTCACACGGACGGACAGACGGACAGGGCTATATCGACTCGTCTTGTCGCGCTGATCAAGAATATATATACTTTATGGGGTGTGGCACGCCTCCTTCTGCCTGTTACATACATTTTCACAAAACCATTATACCCTGATTTCCCATTTTCAATGGGCTCAGGGTATAAGAAAGTTATTAAACAATTAAGTTTCCATAGTAATGCCCACATTGCAGCCCAAGCGCAGTCGCTGCGTCAACTGCGCAGTTTGCAGAGCGCACGCTCATGCGTGCGTGCATATGCACGTGTGTGTATGTGTTGTTTGTATGTATGCATACAAAATCGTAGAATTATTTGATATTTGGCTGTTCACGGGGTTCAGGGTATCCCCTAGTCGAGCAGTATTGACTACAGCACTCTTACTTGTTTCTCTTTGCCTATTGCACGCATCTTCTTAGTTATACCCTGAGCCCATTGAAAATGGGAACTGTCTTCAGATCACCTTCCACTCATAGTGACAGTGCACGCACAGCCTCAACCTTTTCCTACCAGAAAACTACTTCTGCCTCCAGGATCCGATCTTGGAGCCTTCAGACGCCATCTGAACTCTTCGCTACACCCGGAAATGGAACTTAACACACCCGAAGATGTAGACTATGCAGCAAACAGGCTGCAAGAAACAATAATCGAAGCTGCACTCCTAGCAAAATCTCCTCGCGTACAAAAGGTGGACAAGACGACGTTGGATGCGCTCAAGAACGTCAATGGATAAAACGAGGTACAATGAAGGCACCAGGCAACTCAAAACTGCTCTTAATGCGCTTCAACACAGACGAATAAGCAATGCTTTGGAATAAGCGGACTCTCCGTCCGGTGCTGAATTTGAACTGTGGAAGTTTACCCGAAGCATTAAAAGGCAACCAATGCGTCGTTACCCTATCTGCAGCACATATGGTGCTTGGCTAACGGGTGATGAGCCACAAGCTGAAGCTTTTGCCCTTCATCTGCAGCAACAGTTTACGCCCCTGATCAGTGCTGAGCTAAATGAGGTAGAAGACACAGCAAACAATATACTCTCTCCACTCGCAGCAGACGACGGGATTAGGACTTACACCAAGGAGGAAGTCGTAGACGGAATCTGCCGGATTAAGAAAAATAAAGCGCCCGGACACGACCTAATAAACAGCAGAGTCTTAAGATCGCTACCTGACTCGACTATAGACTACATCGTCAAGCTGTACAACGCCATTTTTCGCATCCGGCACTTTCCAGCTTGCTGGAAGCGGGCTATGATTGTGATGATCCCCAAACCAGGGAAACCACTAGGCGAAATCGGCTCGTACAGGCCAATTAGTCTGTTGCCTGTACTTGCTAAAATATTCGAAAGAATACTCTTAGCTAGAATACAGCCGCATCTGGAATGCAGGGGGATCGTACCGAATCACCAATTTGGCTTCCGGAGGCAGCACGGAACGCCGGAACAGGTACATAGGGTTGTACATCACATCCTTGACGCCTTTGAACAGAAGATGTATTGTTCTGCCGCATTCTTAGATGTCAAGCAAGCCTTCGATCGTGTATGGCATTTAAGATTGTTGCAAAAAGCAAAGACAGCCCTCCCGGCTTCTATTTTTATGCTGCTGTCTTCATACATCACTAACAGAAGCTTTCAAGTGGTTAAGGGACAGGCTATTTCATCGACAAGACCTATCAAGGCTGGTGTCCCTCAGGGCAGTGTACTGGGCCCAACACTGTACACACTGTACACAGCTGACATGCCACTTCCACTGGATAACTACGGAGCTGCAGACACGGAAGTGCTAATAGCAACGTATGCAGATGACACTGCCATCCTTTCGCGATCTCACTCTGCGCAAGAAGCTACTGAAAGCCTCCAGAAGTACCTGGACGCATTTGGGTGTTGGGCAAAACGGTGGTGCATAACCATCAACGCACAGAAGTCAGCTCACGTACGTTTCACAACGCGAAGAGGAGACTGCCCTGGTGTAACTCTGGGAGTGCAAATACCGAAAGTCAACAAAGTGAAATATCTCGGTGTTACACTTGATAAAAAATTGACTTATAGTGCGCACATCACGCAGACAGTTAACATAGCTAGGACAAAAATCAAAAAACTGGATTGTATGTTGAGACCGTCCAGCAAACTGTCGCTGTGCAGCAAAATATAAATTTATAATGCCATCGTCGTCCCAACACTCACATACGCTATCCCCATTTGGGGTACCGCAGCGAGGACACACATAAAAAAAGTGCAAACTCTGCAAAACAAAGCGCTACGGTGACTCACAGGTGCCAGCTGGTACGTTCGCAATTCTGTGCTGCACAGCGATCTCAGAATTCCAACAATTGCTGAACTGACCGGACGTCACTCCTCAAGGTACGCGGACAGGCTCTTGGCGCACCCAAATCAACTGGCTACTGACCTGGCACACAACAACAGTAGGCGAAGGCTTAAAAGGCTTCACCCGTTGGACCACATACACTAATAACTAATAATCATAACAACTAATAAATATAACTACTGTAAATAATGTAAATACCGGCTTCTAGCCCACAATGTAGGTTAAGGTTTAATTATAACTGCGCTGTAGAGTCGAAGACAAGAAGCTGTAATAAAGATTTATTAAAAAAAAAAAAAAAAAAAAAATTTCTCTAATTTTTGAACCTAGATATAAAATAAGATATTATATTTAAAGTCCAGACAGGGAAACTTCTTAATGTATTTTCAAAGTCATAACTTATATGTTTATAGGGTCAAGCCCATTGAAAATGGGAAATCAAGGTATAATGGTTTTGTGAAAATGTATGTAACAGGCAGAAGGAGGCGTGTCACACCCCATAAAGTATGTATATTCTTGATCAGCGCGACAAGACGAATCGATATAGCCCTGTCCGTCTGTCTGTCCGTCCAGTTTGCAATTGATAGTCGCCGTGAACAGACGTGGTTGCGCATCGTGTCGTTTGTATTTTGATTTTAATTTTGATTGTCCGCAATAAATAACGTTGAGCGCGCCGCTTAAGACTGCTTATTTCGAGCATTTCGCGATAAGAATCTTCCGATTTGCGCGTGTATTAGTGCGTGTGTGAGCGTTTACCGCTACGCTTCTCTGATTGGCCAGCCAATCAGAAAAGAGATAATTTTTCGCGGAATACTTTTGTGCGAGTCCAATTAAAGTGTTGCATACTTTCGTCGGCGTGAGAAAGTGTTGCTTACCATAAAGGCGAATATGGACTCGGAGAGTAGTGGCTCAGCGCGTTCGACGCGTTCGGACCGGGCCATAACGGTGGACGCGGATATTATGCCGCCGCCCTTTGACTCCCCCCCGCAGAAGATGAGAGCGCGTGTGGATAGCTCTGCGGATGATAGCGACGTTTCGCTGGCTGCTATCATACGTGGTTCTGCTGCTGATGCTGCTGCTCCTGCTGTTGCTGATCCTGCTGCTGCCCCTGCTGTTGTTCCTGCTGCTGCCCCTGCCGCCCATGCTGCTGCTTCTGGACGTCCAGTTGCCTCGGTGTCAGCTGGAGCTGTCACCATGAGCATTACTTCGCCGATTCATGAGCTGTTGCACATCCAAGAGATGACTCGACAGGTCGTCATTGCTGATGACGTGCCTAGCAAAGTCTCACTTGGCGTGCTGAGTTGGGTCGCAAAATACCAGGAATTGGTTTTGACGACACATGACAGCAATAAGGAGCTTGAAGGCAAGAATAGGGAGCTCGAAGGCATTATTCGTTCTCGTCCCATGCCCGCCGCCGTCCCCGCTGTTGTCTACGCTGCTGCCAACGCCACTACCACTGCCGCCGCTGGTGTCGCTGCTCCTATTGCTGCACCCCGAACCCGCAAGATTGCGGAGACGTGGTCAGCAATAGTGACGAGCAACAATCCTGAGGAGACACCTCAGTAAGTTGCTGAGCGTGTTCGCAAGGAGGTTGCGCCCGTACTTGGTGTCCGTGTGCACGAGGTGCGTGAGCTTAAGCGTGGTGGTGCGATCATCCGCACACCATCCGTTGGCGAAATGAAACGTGTTGTTGCCAACACGAAATTCAAGGAAATCGATCTGGAGGTGAAGCAGAACGCTGGAACCAAGCCCAAAATTATGATCCGAGATGTTGATAGCAGCATCACGCCGAAGCAGCTGATGGATGGCCTGTTCAAGAACCACTTCCTGAGTTTCTTGTCGAGTGGTACCTTCGAGAAGTCGGTGTCAATCGTGTCCAAGCCATGGAGCAGCGTCGGGGACCCACGGTCAGCGTAGTACTTGAAATGGAGCAAAAGGCGTTAGACATTCTCGAGGATTCTGAGATCTACGGCGAATGGTTCTCCTTCAGATGACACAACCTGACGTAGACCTACGCCTGCCACAGGTGCCTGGGTTTTGACCACAGGGTGGCAGCCTGTACGATGAAGGAGCAAACCTGCCGAAGATGCAGACAAGTCGGACGTAGGGCCTACAGCTGCACGTCTCCTGTGCGCTGCAGGAACTGCAGCTTCAAGGGTTTACCCGCGGAGCATTATATGCTCTCGGAGGCCTGCCCGATTTACGGACGTGTGCTCGCCAGGGTGGCTTCTAAACATTAATAATGTTTAGAGTCATCCAGGAAATTTGCGGTCGCAGTAGAGCTGCCGTCATCGATTTCGGAGTCCGGATGAGAGACTCTAGAGCGACGTTCGCACTACTTCAGGAGCCGTACGTTGACCGTGGAGGAAGGATTACCGGATTGCCGGCAGGCATGCGAGTTTTCTCCGACCGAAGAAATATAGCTGCAATTGTCGTAGACGACCAGGAGGTCGTCTGCATGCCTGTCGAGTCGCTCATTACCGAGTTTGGCGTATGCGTGAGTGTGTCGGGAAATTTCGGCTCGATTTTCCTCACCTCCGTATACTGTCAATTTAACGCAGAAATGGAACCGTACCTACTATACATGGATGCGGTGTTGCTGCTGGCCAGCAACACGCCAGTCATCTTCAGTAAGCTTCCCGAGCGATCTCGGGGCTATCTGAACAGGCAGCGGGGTGAACTGCTAGCAGATTGGGTTCAGGGCAGTCGAGCCGGCGTTCTAAATGTCCGCAGTAGTGTGTACACATTCAATAATCGAAGACCTCGAAGCGATATCGAGGTGACAATCGTCAGTGATTCAGCATATACGTGGGCTGCGTATGACTGGAGTGTAAGCGAGTGGGATCTAAGTGATCACAACATCATTACTGTTGTTGCAACACTTGATCCGGAAAGCGCAGTTGAGAGCTATGCTCCTGTGCCCTCGTGGAAACTCAAGAATGCTGACTGGCGGCGTTTCGGTAATGAGCTTAGGACTGCATCGATGGAAGTTCCTCTGGACGAGTTTCGCTAATGACATCTGATGCTCAAGTGGCTGCACTCCGCTCGCTGGTACATCAGGTGAGCGACACTGTGTTTGGACGTCGGCAACTGCGAGCCAAACGTCGTGTGGGTTGGTGGAATGCCGCCCTCACCGACGAACGCCGTGTGCTCAGGTGAGCCCGACGAAGGCACTCACAGTGGGAGTGCATATGCCCTTGCCTCGCATTTCAGGATCACCCGAAAAGAATACGAGAGGATGATGCTCAAGGCGAAAGAGGACGACTGGAGACGATATGTCGGCGAACACCAGTTTACCGGATATGCCGAGGCCGCAAGACGTGCACCGATATCGGTTGCCTTCATTGGAACAATGAGCAGGTCGTAACATGGCACGACTGTGCGAATGTCCTGCTTCGCAGCTTCTTTCCTGCTGCGGAGAGACCAGTGGACGTTCCCGTTCCTAATGAAGTACCCCTAGCCCTCGAAATCTTCGAGGTTGAGACGTGCATCGCCAGAGTTCGGAGCAGGCGCTCACCTGGTTTAGATGGCATAACTGGGGGTATGGTCAAGGCGGCTTGGCGCTCTATCTCGGAGTACATGACAGCGTTGTTTTCCCGCTGCCTGGCAGATGGGTATTTCCCCACTGAGTGGAAGCGCCCACGAGTGGTTGCGCTCCTCAAAGGCCTCGACAAGGACAGGAGCGATCCAGCGTCCTATCGGGGCATCTGCCTGTTGCCCGTGTTTGGCAAAGTACTGGAGGGGATTCTGGTGAACCGCGTGAAGGAGGTGCTCACGGACGAGAGCCGATGGCAATTCGGCTTTCGCCCCGGACGCTGCGTTGAGGATGCTTGGAGGCATGTCACGAGCAGTGTCGCAGCCAGCCCGGCTCGATACGTGCTCGGGATATTCATTGACTTCAAGGGAGCATTCGACCATGTCGAATGGGGCGCAGTGCTACGTCGACTATCGGATCTACGATGCAGGGAAATTGGGATCTGGCGCAGCTTCTTTTCGGACCGAAAAGCTAGCATCGTCAGTAGTTTTGACGAAGCCAACGTTGATGATTCACGTGGCTGCCCGCAGGGCTCCATAAGTGGTCCATTTATATGGAACCTACTTATGGATGTCCTTCGTCGCCTAGAGGAGCACTGCACGTTTAGTGCATACGCTGACGACCTGCTGCTGCTCATCGAAGGGAATTCCAGATCCCAATTGGAGCTCAAAGGCGCCCAACAAATGGAGATTGTTGGAGAATGGGGTATCGAGGTAGGCGTCTCAGTCTCGGCAACGAAGACTGTGACGATGCTCCTTAAGGGCAAACTGTCAGCTGGCAGATATCCCGCTGTAAGATTTGCAGGAGCAAACTTACGGTATGTGACGCAATACCGTTACCTTGGTATCACGGCTGGCCAGCGGTTGAGTTTTCTCCCGCATATCGCGTCTATACGCGATCGGCTAGCCGGAGTCGTCGGAGCCCTGACCCGTGTGCTACGCGTTGACTGGGGATTCAGTCCGCACGCACGGCGAAGAATATATGCCGGACTCTTGGTGCCTTGTGCACTGTTTGGTGCCTCGGTGTGGTACACGATGGCGATGAGACTAGTCGGCGCCAGGAGGTCGCTCAAGTCCTGCCATCGGCTCATTCTGCTTTGATGTTTGCCTAATCACACTTCATTTCTGAATGCAACTGGGTTTGTGCATCAAATAAAAATTATGTTGTATATTAAAGTTCATCCACATAATTTCTATTCATTTTGGCAAAAATTCAAATTCATTCCTGACTTCTTAAAATATTTCACACGCTTCGCACATACACTGATGACATTTCCTATCGCGGCAAAATCATTAATAGCTTTATTATTATTATTATTATTATTTGTTTTTTCTTTTCAAAACAAATTTCTCTTATTTTTGAACCTAGATATAAAATAAGATATTATATTTAAAGTCCAGGCAGGGAATCTTTAATTTTCCGTGTGCCTATGGTCTTTATTTTTTCATATTCCTCCATTATGACTTCTTAATGTATTTTCGAAGTCATAACTTATATGTTTATAGGGTCAAGCCCATTGAAAATGGGAAATCAGGGTATGATGGTTTTGTGAAAATGTATGTAACAGGCAGAAGGAGGCGTGCCACACCCCATAAAGTATGTATATTCTTGATCAGCGCGACAAGACGAATCGATATAGCCCTGTCCGTCTGTCTGTCCGTCCAGTTTGCAATTGATAGTCGCCGTGAACAGACGTGGTTGCGCATCGTGTCGTTTGTATTTTGATTTTAATTTTGATTGTCCGCAATAAATAACGTTGAGCGCGCCGCTTAAGACTGCTTATTTCGAGCATTTCGCGATAAGAATCTTCCGATTTGCGCGTGTATTAGTGCGTGTGTGAGCGTTTACCGCTACGCTTCTCTGATTGGCCAGCCAATCAGAAAAGAGATAATTTTTCGCGGAATACTTTTGTGCGAGTCCAATTAAAGTGTTGCATACTTTCGTCGGCGTGAGAAAGTGTTGCTTACCATAAAGGCGAATATGGACTCGGAGAGTAGTGGCTCAGCGCGTTCGACGCGTTGGGACCGGGCCATAACGGTGGACGCGGATATTATGCCGCCGCCCTTTGACTCCCCCCCGCAGAAGATGAGAGCGCGTGTGGATAGCTCTGCGGATGATAGCGACGTTTCGCTGGCTGCTATCATACGCGGTTCTGCTGCCTCTGATGCTGCTGCTCCTGCTGTTGCTGATACCGCTGCTGCTGCCCCTGCTGTTGTTCCTGCTGCTGCACCTGCCGCCCATGCTGCTGCTTCTGGACGTCCAGTTGCCTCGGTGTCAGCTGGAGCTGTCACCATGAGCATTACTTCGCCGATTCATGAGCTGTTGCACATCCAAGAGATGACTCGACAGGTCGTCATTGCTGATGACGTGCCTAGCAAAGTCTCACTTGGCGTGCTGAGTTGGGTCGCAAAATACCAGGAATTGGTTTTGACGACACATGACAGCAATAAGGAGCTTGAAGGCAAGAATAGGGAGCTCGAAGGCATTATTCGTTCTCGTCCCATGCCCGCCGCCGTCCCCGCTGTTGTCTACGCTGCTGCCAACGCCGCTACCACTGCCGCCGCTGCTGTCGCTGCTCCTACTGGTGTCGCTCCTCCTATCCGAACCCGCAAGATTGCGGAGACGTGGTCAGCAATAGTGACGAGCAACAATCCTGAGGAGACACCTCAGTAAGTTGCTAAGCGTGTTCGCAAGGAGGTTGCGCCCGCACTTGGTGTCCGTGTGCACGAGGTGCGTGAGCTTAAGCGTGGTGGTGCGATCATCCGCACACCATCCGTTGGCGAAATGAAACGTGTTGTTGCCAACACGAAATTCAAGGAAATCGATCTGGAGGTGAAGCAGAACGCTGGAACCAAGCCCAAAATTATGATCCGAGATGTTGATAGCAGCATCACGCCGAAGCAGCTGATGGATGGCCTGTTCAAGAACCACTTCCTGAGTTTCTTGTCGAGTGGTACCTTCGAGAAGTCGGTGTCAATCGTATCCAAGCCATGGAGCAGCGTCGGGGACCCACGGTCAGTGTATTACTTGAAATGGAGAAAATGCGTTAGACATTCTCGAGGATTCTGAGAGGATCTACGTCGAATGGTTCTCCTTCAGATGGCACAACCTGACGCAGACCTACGCCTGCCACAGGTGCCTGGGTTTTAACCACAGGCTGTCAACCTATAGGATGAAGGAGCAACCTGCCGAAGATGCAGACAAGTTGGACGTAGGGCCTCCAGCTGCACGTCTCCTGTGCGCTGCAGGAACTGCAGCTTCAAGGGTTTAACCGCTGTTTATGTCAGGTTCCATTAAACAGAACTGCTCCTCCCTCCACATCCCCATGCTATGTTATTAACAGCTCTGTTAATAGCATAAGCTCCAACTCCAGCTCTCCTGCTGGTTCTCTGGAGTTTTTCTGTGTACTTTCCTCCTCTCTTCCTTTTTTTTTACTTCTCTCTATCTTCGATTCCTACTTGTACGCACGTTGACTGTGTACTTTTTCAACTTTAAATAAAAGAAAATTTAAACCAACAAAAGAAAAAAAGTGTTCATACTTACCACGACGCCCCCCTACAAACATTGGTCCTTCGAGCCGGAGATCTTCAGCATCTTTAACCCCAGCGATTCACAGGCAACGAGATAAGTAACAATTTTTTTCTTTTTCCTCCTTTTCCGTGCACAGAGCAAATATATATAGTGGCACCTAATCCGCCATATTCGAACTCTATATATGCTCATAGTGCAAACGTTTCTATATCTATATATTCTTATAGATATAGATGCGTATCCAGCTGTGCTAAATTTCTATTTGCATCAGCAATCACTTCTTCGTGTGTGTGTGTATATGTAGGTCATTAACCTCGCGTCCGTCAAATACGTATGTATATATTTCTCCACAAATATATACATATGTACATATGTACTTGGTATATAACTCCTATATATCAGTCCGAACCGCAGTCCGACAACAAAGCGCAACTAACCGACTCCCGGTCAGCTTGCATGCGCATATATACACATATATATATATATATATTTATATATATATACATATATATGCAACTATTCCGTTTATAGGCAGACTTGCTCTCAGCTGTTCACGCAATTGCAGAGCCACAGCTGTTACGGTTGCGCACTTGTCACTTGCACGAACTTGCTCGCATGTGTTCTATAAGTCTATATGTGTGCGCATGATTTACAGCACCTATATTTCACTCCCACTCCTGGTCCGACGTTACAGATTCCATATACCATATACACAAACACACACACATGTATCCATACATATGTATGTACATATGTACATATGCCATTCTCCGACTAAATGTTAATAAATAAAAGGACAGTATTCTCTGTGTTTTATTTACATAACTTCAGTCGTTTAAATTCGTTTCCGTAAGCCTTTCTCAAAGCTTCAAGTCCGTTTGAGTGATGTGTTGATTTATGTGCTAATTGTGTCAGCTGTTTATGCTATCGGCTGCTCGTATGTACATATGCACATACGCAGCCAACAACAACACAATTAATACACAAGCAGTTGTCAAACTTGTGCATATCCACGTGCACAGCACATATCAACACATTCACGATATTATCCGAACACATAAGAGCACATAACCCTAAAAATTAAGCGCAGAATTAATAAACTCGTTTGTTTTTGGTTCCTAGCGTTAGCGATCGTGCTTGCACGTCACAAACTATCGATAATTATTCCGACACTCAATTCAGGGGTGGAACGCTTTTTTTTGTGACGTCATTGCTCCAGCAGGTACACTTTGAGAACAAATAAAAATAATAACAAGAATAAACAGGTTTTTTCGACTTTCTTTATAAATATATAAATATTTTCGTTTTCTTCAACCATTTTATTATTTTTGTTTAAATTCTTGGAAACATACATATTTTTTATTTTGCATTTTCAGTTTATTTATTTTTATTCTCTATGTTTTTATTTTTTATCTTATTGCTTCTCTTCGCTTTCAAAACGCAGTGTATCTATAGTTGTGGCCTGTTCGGTTGACAAATCCTGCCATTTCGTCAACTTCTTTACTCACTCTCCAAGTAATCGTCTGTCGCTAACGCAAACCTTTCCGACAGCTAACTTCTAGTTAGTCTCCATGTCAGATCGTTCTAGCCGATCGCAACTGAGTGCACCTCCTTCGCGTTTTATCAAGCGCAGTTCCCCTGCGTCTCCCATTCCGTCCGGGAAACAGCAGACTTCCAGCACACTCAAGCGTAGTCCGGTGGTAACTCGATCCGCTCCAAAGCCCATCATTCCGTTGACTAAAATGTCGCTGTCCGAGTTTATTTCTGCTGCGGACAGGCTCATTAAGTTTGAGGCCCGCATCGACCATTCCGGCGAGACTGTTTCGACCCCTGCAGATCAGCTCCAGGCCTTAGAGATCCGACGGGATCGAGTCAAGGTCCTGTGGGAGAAAGCCGAACTGCAATATAAAGCGTGTTCCAAAGCGCTTAGTCAGGGGGCAGGCAGTGGAGAAGTTGAGGCCATGGAAGCCCAATTCGACCACTGCTATACAGTTTATGAGCGGAGTGCCACCCAATTGGGCAGGCAAATTGCCGCCGTATCCGCACCGAGTGCACCGCCCGCTCCTGTGTCCACTATTGTTTCTTCGAGCGGCTGTCGCCTTCCTCCCATCGACACAGAAGTGTTCCACGGCGATTACTTGCGCTGGCCAACGTTTCGCGACCTCTTCACAGCCATATATATTGACAATCCCCGGCTGACTGCGGTGGAAAAACTCTTCCACCTTAATTCCAAAACCGCAGGCGATGCAAATGCTATAGTATCAGAGTGTCCTCTCACTAACGTCGGCTTTGCATCGGCTTGGGGCGCCTTGTGCGACCGGTTCGAGAACAAGCGGCTGCTAGTCAACAGCCAGCTTAAAATCCTTCTCAGCCTAACCAAGGTCCCCAAGGAATCAGGCGCGGCTCTCAGAGAGTTGCATGGCACCATGAGCAGATGTGTCACTGCGATCGAGCATGCTCAAATCTCCAAGGAGAATTGGGACTGTATCCTTGTGTTCCTGTGCACTTCCAAATTGCCAGAACACACTCGATCTCTCTGGGAGCATTCTCTGACAAATAAGTCAGAAATCCCAGCTTGGCAGGACGTGAGTCGTTTCCTCAGCGAGCGTGCGCGAGCACTCGAAGCTATAGAAACTGACAGGACCAGTCCTGCCGAGCCAACACCTGCCCCGAGGTCCGCGAACCCTGCCCCTTCCAAACGGAAGAACTGTTTTGAAGCCCACGTCATCACTGAGAGCAAGAAATGCGATTTGTGTTCAAAGGAGAACCACCCAGTCCGACTCTGCCCTCGCTTCCTCCAAATGTCTGTTCAACAGCGAGAGGCCTACATAAAGCAGAAGAAGCTGTGTCTGAACTGCTTCGCACGCGGTCATCTGTTGCACGGATGCACCAGTGCGCACAGCTGCCAGAAATGCAACGGTCGGCATAATACCCTGCTCCATAAAGAGCATGAATCCGAGAATGGCGCTGCATCCGCAGCTGCCGTACCCTTTCATTCGCCCAGAGATGTCTCACATGTCCAGACGTATTTCTCTGCTAACACTCAAGATGTCCTTCTTGGTACGGCAATAATCAATATATGCCATCTAGGAGCTACATATCCCGTGCGGGCACTGATCGATTCGGGATCTGAGGCGACTTTCATTTTTGAGCGCCTGTTCCGTCTCATCAAATTGCCCTTCCGGTCTGTGCAGACGCGAGTGTCAAGCTTAGGCCAAGCTATAACAGCCCGATCGCAAAAACTTTGCGATCTCCATATTGAAACTCCGCTGAAACCAAGACTACAGATTGAAGCATCTGCTCTCGTCCTTCCAAGTCTCCCAACCTCCCTTCGTCTCCAATTCCGCACAACTTGTTGAACAAACTTTCTAATATTCAGCTAGCTGACCCCGAGTTCTACAAGGGTGCGAAAATTGATGTTCTAATAGGCGCGGATATCCTTCCGTCTATTATTCAGGGAGGTTTCCACCCTAATATCTGTGGATCCATTCTTGGCTTAGAGACTGTTTCCGGTTGGGTAGTCACCGGCCCTCTTTCGCAAACATCACCGAAAATGGTCTCGTCCTTCACAGCTCAAGTTTCCGTTCCGAAAAAGACAAAATTTGAGTTTCCGACAATCTCGTCTAGGCTACATGACTCATCTGCCGTAACTCTCCCAGTACGAGATCTCGACAGCATCACTACCAAAGTGAAGGCCGGCTTCATTGCACTCTGTCCAGCATTGAATGATAAGGGGCTGGATGATATTCTTCATCCAGGTCCCGACCCCGGTGTTCCCTGTGATGTCCAACTAACTTCCATGTTCGACAAGCCAGCCATTCATTGCCCCACACGTATCTCTCCTTTCCAGGTTATGATGTCATCCCCTCAAGCCAGCCAGCCATCCGGCGAAGATTCATTCCGGTGCCGCGTGTGCAGAGGTATCCACGCTCTGCGCAAATGCCGGCGTTTTCTGGGGCTTCCCGCGGAAAAGCGGTTGCGCGCGGTTCTAGCCAACCGCTACTGCGCGAACTGCTTGGCACACCCGCACTCTGGGCAATCTTGACGCAGCAACAAAGGCTGCAAGACGTGTGGCCACAACCACCACACGCTCCTGCACCTCCCAGGATCGCGCCGGAAGCGACGAGGCTCTACAAGTCGTCCCACTCCAGATCCTACACAGGCGGCCAATCCTCCGCTGACGACGCTGATGCAGCACAAGATGGTCAGCATTCTTCCTACGGCGGTCATCGTGCTCCAAACGACGACCAAGGATTTCGAAGTCAAGGCGCTGATTGACCCGTGCAGTCCCACCAGTCGGATCAACGCTTCATTGGCAAAGACATTGGGTCTTTCCGTCACAAGCGTTGGTCCAGGGCAAGTCTGCACGAGTCTCATTCGGTCGAGGACCTCGCGCTTCGAGTTCGACGCGTTGTTCCAACTGGACCCCCAGCTGAACGCTCGGACGCCAATCCGGGCCATCGAGCGGGAAGCTGGGCCTCCAGGGATCACGCTCGCCGACAGCACCTGGTCACGTCCCGGATCGGTGTCAATTGCGCTGGGGGCTGACGTGTATCCTCACGTCATCCTTCCGGGGATCGTTCCCAGCACCGACGGCCTTCTAATGGCCCAAAACACCGTGTTCGGATGGGTCCTCTCGGGCGCCTGCTCATAGACCCAGCCCAGGTCTTGCAATCCTTGCAAGGGGGGGAGTATGTTTATGTCAGATTCCATTAAACAGAACTGTTCCTCCCTCCACATCCCCATGTTATGTTATTAACAGCTCTGTTAATAGCATAAGCTCCAACTCCAGCTCTCCTGCTGGTTCTCTGGAGTTTTTCTGTGTACTTTCCTCCTCTCTTCCTTTTTCTTTACTTCTCTCTATCTTCGATTCCTACTTGTACGCACGTTGACTGTGTACTTTTTCAACTTTAAATAAAAGAAAATTTAAACCAACAAAAGAAAAAAAGTGTTCATACTTACCACGACGCCCCCCTACAAACACCCGCGGAGCATTATATGCTCTCGGAGGCCTGCCCGATTTACGGACGTGTGCTCACCAGGGTGGCTTCTAAACATTAATAATGTTTAGTGTCATCCAGGAAAACTGCGGTCGCAGTAGAGCTGCCGTCATCGATTTCGGAGTCCGGAATCGCACTACTTCAGGAGCCGTACGTTGACCGTGGAGGAAGGATTACCGGATTGCCGGCAGGCATGCGAGATTTCTCCGACCGAAGAAATAAAGCTGCAATTGTCGTAGACGACCAGGAGGTCGTCTGCATGCCTGTCGAGTCGCTTATTACCGAGTTTGGCGTATGAGTGAATGTGTCGGGAAATTTCGGCTCGATTTTCCTTACCTCCGTATACTGCCAATTTAACGCAGAAATGGAACCGTACCTACTGTACATGGATGCGGTGTTGCTGCTGGCCAGCAAAACGCCAGTCATCTATGGCTTTGATACGAACGCAGTATCCCCCCTGTGGTTCAGTAAGCTTCCCGAGCGATCACGGGGCTATCTGAGCAGGCAGCGGGCAGTCGAGCCGGTGTGCTAAATGTCCGCAGTAGTGTGTACACATTCGATAATCGAAGAGCTCGAAGCGATATCGATGTGACAATCGTCAGTGATTCAGCATATACGTGGGCCGCGTATGACTGGAGTGTAAGCGAGTGGGATCTAAGTGATCACAACATCATTACTGTTGTTGTAACACTTGATCCGGAAAGCGCAGTTGAGAGCTATGCTCCTGTGCCCTCGTGGAAACTCCAGAATGCTGACTGGCGGCGTTTCGGTAATGAGCTTAGGACTGCATCGATGGAAGTTCCTCTGGACGAGTTTCGCTAATGACATCTGATGCTCAAGTGGCTGCACTCCGCTCGCTGGTACATCAGGTGAGCGACACTGTGTTTGGGCGTCGACAACCGCGGGCCAGACGTCGTGTGGGCTGGTGGAATACCGCCCTCACCGACGCACGCCGTGTGCTCAGGAGAGCCCGGCGAAGGCTTCAGCATGCGCGCCGCACTCACAGTGGGAGTGTAAGTGCCCTCGCCTCGCATTTCAGGATCAGCCGAAAGGAATACGAGAGGATGATGCTCAAGGCGAAGGAGGACGATTGGAGACGATATGTCGGCGAGCACCAGGATGACCCATGGGGTCCTGTTTACCGGATATGCCGAGGCCGCAAGACGTGCACCGATATCGGTTGCCTTCGTTGGAACAATGAGCAGGTCGTAACATGGCACGACTGTGCGAATGTCCTGCTTCGCAGCTTCTTTCCTGCTGCGGAGAGACCAGTGGACGTTCCCGTTCCTAGTGAAGTACCCCCAGCCCTCGAAATCTTCGAGGTTGAGACGTGCATCGCCAGAGTTCGGAGCAGGCGCTCACCTGGTTTAGATGGCATAACTGGGGGTATGGTCAAGGCGACTTGGCGCTCTATCCCGGAGTACATGACAGCGTTGTTTTCCCGCTGCCTGGCAGATGGGTATTTCCCCACTGAGTGGAAGCGCCCACGAGTGGTTGCGCTCCTCAAAGGCCTCGACAAGGACAGGAGCGATCCAGCGTCCTATCGGGGCATCTGCCTGTTGCCCGTGTTTGGCAAAGTACTGGAGGGGATTCTGGTGAACCGCGTGAAGGAGGTGCTCACGGACGAGAGCCGATGGCAATTCGGCTTTCGCCCCGGACGCTGCGTTGAAGATGCTTGGAGGCATGTCACGAGCAGTGTCGCAGCCAGCCCGGCTCGATACGTGCTCGGGATATTCATCGACTTCAAGGGAGCATTCGACCATGTCGAATGGGACGCAGTGCTACGTCGACTATCGGATCTGCGATGCAGGGAAATTGGGATCTGGCGCAGCTTCTTTTCGGACCGGAAAGCTAGCATCGTCAGTAGTTTTGGCGAAGTCAACGTCTATGTTACACGTGGCTGCCCGCAAGGCTCCATAAGTGGTCCATTTATATGGAACCTACTTATGGATGTCCTTTTGCGTCGTTTGTTAGTGCATATGCTGGCGACTTGCTGCTGCTCATCGAAGGGAATTCCAGATCCCAATTGGAGCTCAAAGGCGCCCAACTGATGGAGATTGTTGGAGGATGGGGTATCGAGGTAGGCGTCTCAGTCTCGGCAACGAAGACTGTGACGATGCTCCTTAAGGGCAAACTGTCAGCTGGCAGAAACCCCGCCGTAAGATTTGCAGGAGCAAACTTACGGTATGTGACGCAATACCGTTACCTTGGCATCACGGCTGGCGAGCGGTTGAGTTTTCTCCCGCATATCGCGTCTTTACGCGATCGGCTGGCCGGAGTCGTCGGAGCCCTGACCCGTGTGCTACGCGTTGACTGGGGATTCAGTCCGCACGCACGGCGAAGGATATATGCCGGACTCTTGGTGCCTTGTGCACTTTATGGTGCCTCGGTGTGGTAAACTATGGCGATGAGACTAGTCGGCGCCAGGAGGTCGCTCAAGTCCTGCCATCGGCTCATCCTGCTTGGATGTTTGCCTACGTGCCGAACGGTATCTACGGATGCCCTTGAAGTGCTTGCTGGAGCTCCGCCGCTGGACCTGGTTGCTATACGCAACGCCATGCAGTTCAAGCTGAAGAGGAGTTATTCTATGGAAGAGGGCGATTGGCTCTACGGTCAAGATGTTTCTACCCTTGACCGTAGTATGAGGAGAGCCTTGCTGGACGAACGCTTACTGCGTGAGTGGCAACTCCGGTGGGATGACAGCGAACACGGCCGTGTTACGCATAAGTTCATCCCGGAGGTATGCTTCGTCTTTAGCCGCCCGGACTTCAGGTTCACGATGCTGGCCAGTTTTCTCATAACTGGCCACGGCTCGCTGAACGCTTTTCTGCATGCGCGTGGTCTGAGCGAGACTGCTGGATGCCTATGTGGTCATCCCATAGAGGACTGGCAACACGTCTTGTGTACCTGTCCCCTCTATGCGGATGTGCGCCACCTGGAAGGACTTGGGATCCAGCAGGATTCATCCGGTGATTGGATTGTTGCAGAGACGCTGCGCACACAGGAGAGCATGCAACTGCTTGAAGGCTATGCTCACGTAATCTTCAGCAGGCGGCGCATGCTCCGGGAAGACGCGATGCTTGGACCTGGTCGACCAGTACCGGACTGACGTTAGTCGAAACTGGTAGTAGCTTCGTCTACGCAAGGTTCACCAATACCTCTCAAATTGGCAGAAAATCTCTTCGGAGTGAGTCGAAGGGCAGACCAGAGCCTTAATCTGGAAGATGCGCCTCTTGCAGGCAAATCGAAGGTCAAACCAAAGTCCGTAAATTTGGTAGACAAATCTTTATGATGAGTCGAAGGGCTCACCAGAGCCTTAATCTGGAAGATGCGCCTCTTGCAGGCAAATCGAAGGTCAAGCCAAAGCCCGTAAATTTGGTAGACAAATCTTTATGAGGAGTCGAAGGGCTCACCAGAGCCTTAATCTGGAAGATGCGCCTCTTGCAGGCAAATCGAAGGTCAAGCCAAAGCCCGTAAATTTGGTAGACAAATCTTTATGAGGAGTCGAAGGGCCCACCAGAGCCTTAATTTGGAAGATGCGTCTCTTGCAGGCAAATCGAAGGTCAAACCAAAGTCCGTAAATTTGGCAGGCAAATCATTCGTGATGAGTCGAAGGGCCTACCAAAGCCCCAATTTGGCAGGCTACCTCATTAGAGGATGCCGCAGGTGCTCACCCAGCTCCAGGTTGTCGGAAACCGAATCTGGGCAGTAGTCTTTTGACTGCGAACAGCCGATCAAAGCTGTAAATTTGAACCACGGGATGGGCTGGTGGCCAAGGCCAGCCCAATGAGGTTGGCCCCCTTTAGTGGGAGTATCGTGGTGGTTGTGGTGCTAAATGGTCGCGATTCAATGTAGCATTGGATCATGACTGATGCGATTCAAGGTGTCAATTGAATCACATCCGGATACTGTACCCGTAGTCAGTAGAGGTTATGATAGGCCTCGCCTCTACCCAAGAGGGAATTGTGCCCGACAGCACAATTCGAATTGGTACGTAAAAGGGCGTTGGTGGACGCATTGTATTCACCCGCTGTACTATGTGTCACATATGTGGCACAAACGTGTACCGTGGTTTTAAACCCCCAACGGGGTACACGCCACGTTAAACAAACAGAGGATTTCTGTCCGTCCGTCCACAGTTTGCAACTGATAGTCGCCGTGTACGGACGTGTTCGCGCATCGCCTCATTTGGAAACTTTTATTGCCCGCAATAAAATACGTCGAGCGCATCGCTTAAGATTGCTTATTTCGAGCGTTTCGAGATAACGATCTTCGGAGTTGCGCGAGTATTAGTGCGTGTGTGAGCGTTTACCGCTACGCTTCTCTGATTGGCCAGCCAATCAGAAAAGACATAACTTTCGTGGAATACTTTTGTGCGATAACGTATTAAGTGTTGCATACTTTCGTCGGCGGTGAGAAAGTGTTGCCTATCTCCAAGGCGAGAATGGACTCGGAGAGTAGTGGCTCCGCGCGTTCGCGCGCTCCGCTAGGAAGAAGCGTGGTGCGACCAGAATGGCGAGCCGGGCCGTAACGGTGGATGCGGATATCATGCCGCCGCCCACCGACTCCCCCCGCGGAAAGTCAGAGCATATGTTGATAGTTCTGCGGACGATAGCGACGCCTCGCTGGCAGCTATCATACGCGGTTCTGCTGCCTCTGCTGCTGCTGCTCCTGCTGCTACTGATCCTGCTGTTGATCCTGCTGCTGGCTGTGTTGCTGCCCCTGCTGCCGCCCCTGCTGCTGCCACTGCTGCTGCCCCCGCCGCTGCCCCTGCCGCTCGTGCTGCTACTTCTGGACGTCCTGTGTCCATGAAGTCGCCGGTAAAGGAGATGTTGCACATCCAAGAGATGATTCGGCAGGACGTCATCGCTGATGACGTGCCTAGCAGAGTGTCTCTTGGTGTGCTAAGTTGGGTTGCAAAATACCAGGAGTTGGTTTTGACGACTTACGACAGCAACAGGGAGCTAGAAGGGAGGAACAGAGAGCTAGAAATGAAGAATAAGATGCTCGAAGGCACTATTCGGTCTCGCACCGCGCCCGCCGCCGCCCCCGCTGCTGCCAACGCCGCTACCACCGCCGCCGCTGCTATCGCTGCTCCTATTGCTGCACCCCGAACCCGCAAGATTGCGGAGACGTGGTCAGCAATAGTGACGAGCAACAATCCTGAGGAGACACCTCAGCAAGTTGCTGAGCGTGTTCGCAAGGAGGTTGCGCCCGCACTTGGTGTCCGTGTACACGAGGTGCGTGAGTTGAAGCGTGGTGGAGCGATCATTCGCACACCATCCGTTGGAGAGCTGAAACGAGTTGTGGCCAACTCCAAATTTAAGGAGATTGGTCTGGAAGTTAAGCAGAACGCTGCAACCAGGCCCAGAATTATGGTCCGGGATGTGGACAGCAACATCACGCCGAAGCAATTTATTGATGGTCTTTTTAAGAACCACTTTTTGAGTTACCTGCCGAATGGTACCTTTGAGAAGTCGGTATCCATTGTGTCCAAGCCATGGAGCAGCGACGCGGGACCCACGGTCAACGTCATATTGGAAATGGAGCAAAGGGCGCTAGATATTCTGGAGGACTCGGAGAAAGTCTATATCGAATGGTTCTCGTTCAGATATCATAATCTGACGCAGACCTACGCCTGCCACAGGTGCCTGGGTTTCGACCACAGGGTGGCAACCTGTAGGATGAAGGAGCAGACCTGCCGGAGATGTGGACAACTTGGGCATAGGGCCTCCAGCTGCACGTCTCCTGTGCACTGCAGGAACTGCAGCTTCAAGGGTTTACCCTCGGAGCATTATCTGCTCGCGGAGGCCTGCCCGATCTACGGACGTGTGCTCGCTAGGATGGCTTCTAAACATTAATAATGTTTAGTGTCATCCAGGAAAACTGCGGTCGCAGTAGAGCTGCCGTCATCGATCTCGGAGTCCGGATGAGAGACTCGAGAGCGACGTTCGCACTTCTTCAGGAGCCGTACGTTGACCGTGGAGGAAGGATTACCGGATTGCCGGCAGGCATGCGAGTTTTCTCCGACCGAAGAAATAAAGCTGCAATTGTCGTAGACGACCAGGAGGTCGTCTGCATGCCTGTCGAGTCGCTCATTACCGAGTTTGGCGTATGCGTGAGTGTGTCGGGAAATTTCGGCTCTATTTTCCTCACTTCCGTATACTGCCAATTTAACGCAGAAATGGAACCGTACCTACTATACATGGATGCGGTGTTGCTGCTGGCCAGCAACACGCCAGTCATCTATGGCCTTGATGCGAACGCAGTATCCCCCCTGTGGTTCAGTAAGCTTCCCGAGCGATCACGGGGCTATCTGAGCAGGCAGCGGGCAGTCGAGCCGGTGTGCTAAATGTCCGCAGTAGTGTGTACACATTCGATAATCGAAGAGCTCGAAGCGATATCGATGTGACAATCGTCAGTGATTCAGCATATACGTGGGCCGCGTATGACTGGAGTGTAAGCGAGTGGGATCTAAGTGATCACAACATCATTACTGTTGTTGTAACACTTGATCCGGAAAGCGCAGTTGAGAGCTATGCTCCTGTGCCCTCGTGGAAACTCCAGAATGCTGACTGGCGGCGTTTCGGTAATGAGCTTAGGACTGCATCGATGGAAGTTCCTCTGGACGAGTTTCGCTAATGACATCTGATGCTCAAGTGGCTGCACTCCGCTCGCTGGTACATCAGGTGAGCGACACTGTGTTTGGGCGTCGACAACCGCGGGCCAGACGTCGTGTGGGCTGGTGGAATACCGCCCTCACCGACGCACGCCGTGTGCTCAGGAGAGCCCGGCGAAGGCTTCAGCATGCGCGCCGCACTCACAGTGGGAGTGTAAGTGCCCTCGCCTCGAATTTCAGGATCAGCCGAAAGGAATACGAGAGGATGATGCTCAAGGCGAAGGAGGACGATTGGAGACGATATGTCGGCGAGCACCAGGATGACCCATGGGGTCCAGTTTACCGGATATGCCGAGGCCGCAAGACGTGCACCGATATCGGTTGCCTTCGTTGGAACAATGAGCAGGTCGTAACATGGCACGACTGTGCGAATGTCCTGCTTCGCAGCTTCTTTCCTGCTGCGGAGAGACCAGTGGACGTTCCCGTTCCTAGTGAAGTACCCCTAGCCCTCGAAATCTTCGAGGTTGAGACGTGCATCGCCAGAGTTCGGAGCAGGCGCTCACCTGGTTTAGATGGCATAACTGGGGGTATGGTCAAGGCGGCTTGGCGCTCTATCTCGGAGTACATGACAGCGTTGTTTTCCCGCTGCCTGGCAGATGGGTATTTCCCCACTGAGTGGAAGCGCCCACGAGTGGTTGCGCTCCTCAAAGGCCTCGACAAGGACAGGAGCGATCCAGCGTCATATCGGGGCATCTGCCTGTTGCCCGTGTTTGGCAAAGTACTGGAGGGGATTCTGGTGAACCGCGTGAAGGAGGTGCTCACGGACGAGAGCCGATGGCAATTCGGCTTTCGCCCCGGACGCTGCGTTGAGGATGCTTGGAGGCATGTCACGAGCAGTGTCGCAGCCAGCCCGGCTCGATACGTGCTCGGGATATTCATTGACTTCAAGGGAGCATTCGACCATGTCGAATGGGGCGCAGTGCTACGTCGACTATCGGATCTACGATGCAGGGAAATTGGGATCTGGCGCAGCTTCTTTTCGGACCGAAAAGCTAGCATCGTCAGTAGTTTTGGCGAAGCCAACGTTGATGTTTCACGTGGCTGCCCGCAAGGCTCCATAAGTGGTCCATTTATATGGAACCTACTTATGGATGTCCTTTTGCGTCGCCTTGAAGAGCACTGCACGTTTAGTGCATACGCTGACGACCTGCTGCTGCTCATCGAAGGGAATTCCAGATCCCAATTGGAGCTCAAAGGCGCCCAACTGATGGAGATTGTTGGAGGATGGGGTATCGAGGTAGGCGTCTCAGTCTCGGCAACGAAGACTGTGACGATGCTCCTTACGGGCAAACTGTCAGCTGGCAGAAACCCCGCCGTAAGATTTGCAGGAGCAAACTTACGGTATGTGACGCAATACCGTTACCTTGGCATCACGGCTGGCGAGCGGTTGAGTTTTCTCCCGCATATCCCGCATCTTGGTGCCTTGTGCACTTTATGGTGCCTCGGTGTGGTACACGATGGCGATGAGACTAGTCGGCGCCAGGAGGTCGCTCAAGTCCTGCCATCGGCTCATCCTGCTTGGATGTTTGCCTACGTGCCGAACGGTATCTACGGATGCCCTTGAAGTGCTTGCTGGAGCCCCGCCGCTGGACCTGGTTGCTACATGCAACGCCATGCAGTTCAAGCTGAAGAGGAGTTATTCTATGGAAGAGGGCGACTGGCTCTACGGTCAAGATGTTTCTACCCTTGACCGTAGTATGAGGAGAGCCTTGCTGGACGAACGCTTACTGCGTGAGTGGCAACTCCGGTGGGATGACAGCGAACACGGCCGTGTTACGCATAAGTTCATTTCGGAGGTATGCTTCGTCTTTAGCCGCCCGGACTTCAGGTTCACGATGCTGGCCAGTTTTCTCATAACTGGCCACGGCTCGCTGAACGCTTTTCTGCATGCGCGTGGTCTGAGCGAGACTACTGGATGTCTATGTGGTCATCCCATAGAGGACTGGCAACACGTCTTGTGTACCTGTCCCCTCTATGCGGATGTGCGCCACCTGGAAGGACTTGGGATCCAGCAGGATCCATCCGGTGATTGGATTGTTGCAGAGACGCTGCGCACACAGGAGAGCATGCAACTGCTTGAAGGCTATGCTCACGTAGTCTTCAGCAGGCGGCGCATGCTCCAGGAAGACGCGATGCTTGGACCTGGTCGACCAGTACCGGACTGACGTTAGTCGAAACTGGTAGTAGCTTCGTCTACGCAAGGTTCACCAATACCTCTCAAATTGGCAGACAATCTCTTCGGAGTGAGTCGAAGGGCAGACCAGAGCCTTAATCTGGAAGATGCGCCTCTTGCAGGCAAATCGAAGGTCAAACCAAAGTCCGTAAATTTGGTAGACAAATCTTTATGAGGAGTCGAAGGGCCCATCAGAGCCTTAATCTGGAAGATGCGCCTCTTGCAGGCAAATCGAAGGTCAAACCAAAGTCCGTAAATTTGGTAGACTAATCATTAGTGATGTGTCGAAAGGCCCACCAGAGCCTTAATCTGGAAGATGCGTCTCTTGCAGGCAAATCGAAGGTCAAGCCAAAGCCCGTAAATTTGGTAGACAAATCTTTATGAGGAGTCGAAGGGCCCACCAGAGCCTTAATTTTGAAGATGCGTCTCTTGCAGGCAAATCGAAGGTCAAACCAAAGTCCGTAAATTTGGCAGGCAAATCATTCGTGATGAGTCGAAGGGCCTACCAAAGCCCCAATTTGGCAGGCTACCTCATTAGAGGATGCCGCCGGTGCTCACCCAGCTCCAGGTTGTCGGAAACCGAATCTGGGCAGTAGTCTTTTTGACTGCGAACAGCCGATCAAAGCTGTAAATTTGAACCACGGGATGGGCTGGTGGCCAAGGCCAGCCCAATGAGGTTGGCCCCCTTTAGTGGGAGTATCGTGGTAGCTGTGGTTCTAAATGGTCGCGATTCAATGTAGCATTGGATCATGACTGATGCGATTCAAGGTGTCAATTGAATCACATCCGGATACTGTACCCGTAGTCAGTAGAGATTATGATAGGCCTCGCCTCTACCCAAGAGGGAATTGTGCCCGACAGCACAATTCGAATTGGTACGTAAAAGGGCGTTGGTGGACGCATTGTATTCACCCGCTGTACTATGTGTCACATATGTGGCACAAACGTGTACCGTGGTTTTAACCCCCAACGGGGTACACGCCACGTAAAACAAACAGAGGATTTCTGTCCGTCCGTCCGTCCGTCCGTCCGTCCGTCCGTCCGTCCGTCTGTCCGTCCGTCCGTCCGTGTGAACGCTGAGATATTTTTAAGTACGCAACGTAGAGACTTGAAATTGTACATGAATACTCGATAATACCATACGCTGCACAAGTTTATAAAATTTTTCCGATAACTCATTCCATTTCGATTTTATGAGCATTTATCCATAATTTTAATGTGTTTTTAGGGCGGGGTTTGTACATCGTTTGAGCTAGAGACTTCAAATTTGCTGTGTAGTTGCATGTAATGAATACGGAGATAACGTAATCTTAAGATTTTGGATGCCACGCCCCATTCGCCCCCAATAGCCCCCCATTTGTAAAAAGCGCAAATCAAATACTAGAGACTTGTGCTTTGGCAAATACATACATATGAATGCCATTCATAAGTTGTGAAAGTTTGATGCACTTAGTCCAACGCTAAGAAAAGTTATTAAACAATTAAGTTCCCATAGTTATACCTACTTTGCAGCCCAAGCGCAGTCGCTGCGTCAACTGCGCAGTTGGCAGAGCGCGCGCTTATTCGTGCGTGCATATGTGTGTATGTGTTGTTTATATGCATGCATAAAAAATCGTAAAATGATTTGATATTTGGCTCTTCACAGGGCTCAGGGTATCCCTTGTCGAGCAGTCTCGACTAGAGCACTCTTACTTGTTATACCCTGAGCCCATTGAAAATGGGAAATCAGGGTATAATGGTTTTGTTAAATGTATGTAACAGGGACAGTATGTAACAGGGACAGACGGACGGACGGACAGACGGACAGACAGATGGACGGGGCTAAATCGACTCAGCTCGTCGTCTTGATCAAGAGTACATATGTATATATACTTTGTGAGGTCTGCCGCGCCTCCTTCTGCCTGTTACATACATTTAACAAAACCATTACACCCTGATTTCCCATTTTCAATGGGCTCA
The DNA here is from genome assembly GCA_035045145.1 of Drosophila meridionalis. Classification (NCBI taxonomy): domain Eukaryota; kingdom Metazoa; phylum Arthropoda; class Insecta; order Diptera; family Drosophilidae; genus Drosophila; species Drosophila meridionalis. The sequence goes on along the minus strand of JAWNPG010000012.1, from coordinate 1,208,303 downwards.
TGATATAGAAAAGGGAAACTTGAAAAAAATGAAGCTTGAATAAAAAATCTGTTTATAATGTTAAAAATCGCACGAACCTGAAGGAAACTTTAAACAAAATTGTATAGATGGGCGTAAAGAGAACATATACATTGGAGCAAAGCGCTTAATTAGGCATAAGATAGAGCAAAATTTACAAATATCAGTACGGACACTTGCAAGGGCCTGAAGCAAGAATGTGACTTATACGATTCGTATGAAATAATACGCCAAGCCATTCTACGGTATAGGTAGTTTTCAACAGTGGCACAAACATTACATTAGAATACAGAACATTATTAAATATTTTTTTTTTTTTTTTTTTTTTATATATATTTTATTTGCAACCTGTCTTATACAAAACAATAAGCTAATTTTTAAACTATAACTATAAATAACCGGATGGTTTTAACTCCAACGAGATCAATCCATATATTTACATATTTACATATTTATAGCTAATCTACTAGTTTAACTCTCTACTAGTCTATTCTCTATTTGGCAAATCTAATACATGGAATCTTTCTAAGCGCCGTTCGCTGTTATTTGTATTGTCGAGGAGTCCAGAAGCTAGAGCATTGCAGTGGTCATGTAGCCTATTTAAATACCTCTCTGCGGTTTTTTGTATTTCCTCTTTGATAAGAGGAAGTTTGAGGTCTTTATGGATGTCAAAGTTTGTCATATACCATGGAGCACCTGTTATTGTTCTCAGTGTTTTAGACTGGTAACGCTGAAGAATTTCAATGTTTGATTTACTGGCTGTTCCCCAAAGGTGCAACGCGTAGGTCCATATTGGTTTTAAAACAGCCTTATATAGCCGTATTTTGTTTTCAAGGCTTAGCTGCGAGCGCGGTCCTAATAGCCAGTACATTTTTGTTGTCTTGATTTTAAGTTGTAATTTCTTTGCATTTATATGCTGTCTCCAGGTAAGCCTCCGATCCATATGCACTCCCAGGTATTTAACCGTTTCGCTAACTGGAATGGTGATTCCATTGAGTGAGACTGTCGGACAGTTCCCGGGTCTGAGAGCGAATGTTACTTGCACAGACTTTTGGGCGTTCACCACAATTCTCCATTTGTTCAGCCAAGCTTCAATCAGACCAAGTTCTTCTTGAATAAGATTGGATGCAACTGTTGGGTCATGGCTGGTAGCAACGACTGCGGTGTCGTCAGCATATGCTACAGCATTGGTAGAAGGCAAGTCGGCTGTAAAAACAGTATAGAGGACTGGGCCTAATACACTGCCTTGAGGGACTCCAGCGTTTGCAGTGCGTATACTGGACGATTCATCCTGCTCTTGGACGACAAAAACTCCTGTTTTCCAGATAGGACTTGATAATCAAAAAGTATGGTGCAGGCAACCATTTCTTAATTTTATAGAGTAGACCTGCATGCCACACTTTATCGAAGGCCTGTTTGACATCTAGGAATACTCCTGTGCAATACTTTTTTGATTCAAACGCATTTATAATTATATTTGTGATGCGATGGCATTGCTCTATCGTACCGTGTCCTCTTCTAAACCCAAACTGGTGTTCGGGTATGATGTTTAGTTTGTCCAGCACTGGTAACATTCTTCTTTAAAGTTACCTTTCGAATACTTTAGAGAACGTCACCAGCAAACTAATGGGACGATAGGACGATGTGCAGCCTTCCGGCTTGTTGGGCTTAGCAATCATTACTACTTCCGCGCATTTCCACTGACTTGGAAAGTATTCCAATATGAGCATCGCATTAAATATATATGTAAGCAGACGAATGCATTTTCTCGGGAGATACCTAATTGTAGTCGCGCAAATTTTGTCGTATCCTGGGGACTTTTTCCTATTTAGGTTTTTTATATTTTCTTCTACTTCAGAAAGAGTCGTTTGGTATATCGGTAGACTCATTTGACAAGGTGATTCTAAAAAATTTTCTACCATTTCTACGGTTTGAGTATCATGTACATCATTGGGCTTAAAAACCGAGCTTAAGTGTTCTGCGAATGCTTCAGCCTTCTCAGCATTATGTCTGCAGCGTTGGCCCCTGCTGTCGACAATTGTGGTCATTCTTCTGGCCGGTCTCTTCAAATATTTCGTCGCTTTCCAGAGACTATAATCTAGGTCACTCGTATATGGATCAAGATTCCTTAGATATTCTGATGTCGCTTCATTTTTTATTTCCCAAAGTCTCCTGTTTAGGTCTTTGGCAGCCTTGTTGAATCTGTTCCTGTCAATCGGGCTTCGAGTTGATTGCCATATTTTCCAAAGTCTTCTTTTTGCAGCTATTTGTGGTCTCAGTTCTAGTGGCAGAAAAGTTTGCTGATGAACATTTGCATTTGGTGGTGGTGTGAACATGCATCCAGCCATGTGAATTGAGTTAGTGAGTTTTTCAATCACAGATTCAATTTCATCCCCTGACTATAGTGATATGTCTAGACAAGTTCGTTCTTCAAGCCAGTTCTGAAATGCATCTATGTTTGTTTTGCATTAATGATCCTATAAGGTCTCTGCTTGAAACAAACTGTAGAGCCGTAGGTCACAATAATTGGTGAATGATCAGAGTTTAGATCGAAATTCTCCTCTATTTTGAAATTGTTCTGCGGTAGTCCAGAGTATACAATAAAATCCAGTAAATCTGGGATTTTATTCAGATCACTAGGCCAGTATGTTGGCTTTCCGGTAGATAATATTGAATAGTTGTTATTTTGTATACATTTATATAGCTCGGCACCTTTTGGGTTTACCAGCCTTGATCCCCACCAAGGGTGTTTAGCATTATAGTCGCCACCAGCAATAAAGTGCCTACCAAGCTCTTGAAATAGAGTGTTAAAGTCGGCCAGCTTGCACTGATATCTAGGTGGAAGATAAACTGCTGCAACGGAAATACTAAACTGCAAACATTGAATTTGAATCGCTGCAGCTTGCATTATATTTGTGCTAATGCTGTCCAATATTTTGTATTTAAGAGTACCTTTAATAATAATGGCACTTCCACCCTGTGCTCTACCTGATGGATGATTGGAATTTAAAACATCGTACCCTTTGATATTTATATAAGTTTTCTTTGTGACGCACTTCTGATATTAGAAATATGTCAATGTTGTTGGTTTTTATAAATACTTCTATTTCGTTTCGATGGTGGGAAAGCCCATTGGCATTCCATATGGCTATTCGAAGATAAACTTGCACAACTTGTTCACTAACAACATTATCATGTTAAGTAGATTAGTTGTAAGCTCAGACTGTTTTACTAGTAGTTGCTCGATTCTATCCAGTGCTGATTTTTCTTGTGTAACTGTCTCACCTCGTAGTGCTTGTGCATAACTTACTTGATTTGAGTATATAAGTTAACACGACTAGAAACAACATCGCACAAAGCTTTGTAATGCAGCCCTGCATGCTGACCAGGTGATCTTAAGATCGAAAGCTATCAGCCAAAGCTTTAATAACTTAAAGCTTTGCCAGCTGATAAAGCCACGTGGATTCTGACGTGGCGTGCACCCATTGGTTTCTCATCTCAAAGCTTTAATCATTTAAAGCTTTGCCAGCTGATAAACGCACGTGGACGCAGGCCAAGCAGGCAGGAAGGCATGACAAGAAAGCTCTCTTTGAATTTGGACCTCGAGGCGACAACATCATAGCCATAAGCTAGGGCTAGCAATAATAAATTAAAAATGATAAAATTATTATAAAATAAAGAATAATTAAATTAATAATTTATATTCTCTTGACTTGGTTTTGCTTGTATATTAGCTGTTGCAGACAGTCGATCACGAAAAGCAGATGTAGTTGGCCTGTTATTCAGTACACCAGATTTTCTTTTGGTAATCTCTTGATAGATTTTACAACCTTTGTAGCTGGCAGCGTGATTCTCATTGCAGTTGGCACAAGTTGCTGGTTGAGTTTTTTCTTTGGGACAGTTGACGCTTTGGTGATTTTCAGCACATTTAACGCACTTGTACCGCTTGTTGCAATATGTTTTAGTGTGCCCGAACTCTTGGCATCGGTAACACTGCACCATGTCATTCACTTTTCTTGGAGGCTCAACAGTAACAATGGCATTGTTTATATGTTTTATGTTGTAGATTTCATGATTGTTTTTGTTTGGCTCTAAGTCTATGAAGAACATGGGTAGCGGCTCCTTGGTAATACGACTCCTTATGTTTTGAATCGATCTAACTACATGACCTTGCATTTCAATAGCTCGTTTTATTGACTCAGTTTGTGTGGAGTGATGGATATTTTTTAATACAACCCTAAATGCCCTTTCTTGTTTAAGCTGAAATGTATGGTAATTTGCTTTATCAGCCTTTAAAACTTTAATTATATCCCTATATTTTTCAATGCTTTTTAGCATGATTCAAATATGACCGTCTCGCTGTGTTTTGTAAGTAAATTCAGTAGCATCAAGGTATGAATTGAGGTACTTCAGCAATCCATTTATATCATAAACATTGGACACGAAAATGGGAGGTGGTTTTTCAGGTGTTGGCTTGTCTGTTACCATTTCTTCATCTAGTTTTGGGTTGTCATCTTCTGAGTCTGCTAATAGGGCAAAGTGGTTGGCTCGTTTAGATGTCGAAGGTTCGTCTATAACCATGATCTTTCGCACTAAAGCTGGGGAACTTTCATTTCTTCTCTTCGTTAATCGTGGATTAGTGGGCACCTTTTGCCATGCTAAGTTGTTGTCATCGTCGTCTGGAGGCATGATCTTTTGCTGCTTAGCAGCAGCAAACTTGCAGCCGCTTATCAGCAAATTATATTTTTAGAACGGGCGACCGTTACTTTGCTGTAAGTTGTTGTTTTACTATTTTGCTGTTTTGTTTTGGTTTGTATATTTTATTTTATTTTTATTTTTTTTTATTACGAGTTCAGGTACTATGCGCGGGCGCATCCGTACTCAATGAGAGTTCGATAGCTTTGTATTATTAAATATGAAAAGCTTTCGGTCAAGGTTTGAGGATGTGTATCAAGCCGAGGAGTCGGAGAACTGGCGTTTATCAGTATCTCCAAATTTTAAAGAGTAATTTGTACAGAAGTGTATAAAAATGTGGCTTATTAATAAAAAATAAACCAAACTTGAAATTTTACCAAGATAATGATAACAAGCAAGCAATGTGAGGACTTGGCTTCTTTAAGAAGATTAATGAGAGGACTTGGCTCCTCTATAATTGTGGCAAAGTCAATGCGACACTATTTTAGAGTCCTCATCGGAGCCGCATAGAACAAGTGTGAGCCTACTTAAAGAAACGAGTGGGAATATGGAACCTAAAGAGCTGCACACAACTGAAAGCTAAAACCGCCATCAGCCTATCTCAAATGCTACGTCTTGCAGTAAATATTGAAACTATCATTATTAACATGCACATTTTTAGCATATACATTTTAATGCTATTTTGCTTGGTAAATTTAAGCTTTGGAAAAGAAACTTCAAGTTATTCAGAACAAGTAAGAGTGCTCTAGTCGAGACTGCTCGACTAGGGGATACCCTGAGCCCTGTGAAGAGCCAAATATTAAATCATTCTACGATTTTGTATGCATACATACAAACAACACATACACACATACATATGCACGCACGCATAAGCGCGCGCTCTGCCAACTGCGCAGTTGACGCAGCGACTGCGCTTGGGCTGCAAAGTAGGTATAACTATGGGAACTTAATTGTTTAATAACTTTTCTTAGCGTTGGACTAAGTGCATCAAACTTTTACAACTTATTAATGGCATTCATATGTATGTATTTGCCAAAGCACAAGTCTCTAGTATTTGATATGCGCTTTCTACAAATAGGGGGCTATTGGGGGCGAATGGGGCGTGGCATCCAAAATCTAAAGATAACGTTATCTCCGTATTCATTACACGCAACTACACAGCAAATTTGAAGTCTCTAGCTCAAACGATGTACAAACCACGCCTTAAAAACACATTAAAATTATCGATAAATGCTCATAAAATCGAAATGGAATGAGTTATCGGAAAAATTTTATAAACTTGTGCAGCGTATGGTATTATCGAGTATTCATGTAAAATTTCAAGTCTCTACGTTGCGTACTAACAAATATCTCAGCGTTCACACGGACGGACGGACAGATGGACAGACGGACGGACGGACAGACGGACAGTCAAACAGGGCTATATCAATTCGTCTTGTCGCGCTCATCAAGAATATATATACTTTATGGGGTGTGGCACGCCTCCTTCTGCCTGTTACATACATTTTCACAAAACCATTATACCCTGATTTCCCATTTTCAATGGGCTCAGGGTATAAAAAAAGTTAAGGCGGTCAATGAACTACGTGAGCAACAACAGCTTAGAAACAAGTATGAAAGATCTAGTCCCTGAATATGATGATTCCCTGAACCCCGTCCGATCTGCGCTGTTAGTTTAACACAGGGGCGGCATCTATCAAATACAAGACAAAAGAAGCAGCTGGAAATGAAAACTTAGTGCAAACACAAATCAATCGCAATTGAGACTCTTAGAATATGCTGAAATCAGCGCAGACGAATGTATGTGTAGGTGTTTGAATGAATGTATGTGTATTGGAATAATGTTTATGTCAACTTATTCACATTGCTATATTTACAACCGACATTTAACGGGGACTTGGCTAAATTTGGAACCGGTATCCAAAATATAACAATAAAATCAAAATTGCATAAAATTATCATGAGTCATGAGCCATGCTATGCAAAATATGGGTACGCTAGCTATCTTTATGCAGGATATAATTTTAAAACATATTTCCGATAGGGTTTTATGTAAATCAATAACAACAATAGTTATCGGAAACATACGGAAAGATGGACAGGGCTAAAGCTCGTCGCCCTGGTCAAGAATGTATATACTTTGTGAAGTCTGCCACGCCTCCCCCTGCCTGTAAGAGTATAAAAAAAACAATTTCGTATTTTTTTTTTTGAAAAGGGAAAAAATGCAATTTTATTTTTAATAAATTGGTATTTTTTGTTCATTTTCTTTTATTTCATTTAGTTGTCGGTTTTTGCTTTTACTCTCTTTGATTCGTTTCGTTTTGCTATTGGTGTTTGCTTTTGTTCTTTCTTTTACAAATGAGTTCACGTGCCTTTATAATATTCCCTTATATTCCGTTATATGGCACGCACTCGAGCTTTTTGTTTAATTTTTTTTTTTTTTTTTTTTTGAATGATAAACTTTTGTTTTAAATGTTGAATTAGGCGCATATTTTGTGGTGAATGTGTTTTATTTTGTATTCCTTAAATTTGTTTATTTATTTAAGTTATGTTTATTTAAATGTAATTTTTAAATATGTCAGAAAACATTGATATTCAAATTTTTACGCTTTCGCTATGTTTTTTTGGAATGTTTGTTTATGCTGCTCTTCAATCTTCGATCTTCTTCTACTTCCTGCTCTTCTTCATGTTTTGTTTGTTGCTATCAATTGGTTTGCTCAAGTTATTTTTGCTGGTGTTGTTGTTGCTATTTTAATGGTACAAATACAAATTCAAATTCGAATACAAATGATTTGCTTACTCGTTAAATATGTTAACATTTTCTCTCATATATTTATTTCATTTCTTCCTTTTTTAATTGTTTGCGGCTCGTCGATTTTTTTCTTTTTTGTTTTGCAGTTACTACACAAAAGGTTAAAACAAAAAATTGAATATAGACATATATAGCGTAGCATAATTATTTAATTTATGGAGCAGTACATAATAGAATAAACATATACATATATCATAATAATAATAATAGGTATGGAATATACATAGTTAATAACAACTAAAGAAAACGTAAAACGTTCGCGCTACAGTAAATGGCCAAAGGGCGTGTTCCTTTTGCTTTTGTTTATAATGTATTCATTTTTGTTGTAATTTATAAAGTTTGTATTTCATTTAGTGACAATTTCTTCCAATTTTTGAGACACTGAATATATGAATATATATATTTAGGATTGCGTAAGTTTAATAAATATATATTTAAGACAAAAAAAAGTGTAAAAAAATCATATATAATAATCATATTGGTAATGTGTATATATATACATATATATATATATATATATATTGATAATCATAATCATAATTGTGTAAATTGTAAATATCACAAGCAGACGTCACTTGCATCGTTGATATATATATATATATATATATATATATATATATATATATATATATATATATATATATATATATATATATATATATATATATATTGTAATGTATATGCTTGAATGTGTTTGTGGGTTGTGTGTGTGTGACTGTGTGTATGATCGCTAGTATTTCTAATACTTAAATTAAACGAATTGTTGCTCTACAAAATAATATGCTTTATTTTCTACACACACACACACGCGCGCAAACACAGTTGACTAACCTTTGCCTCGATTTAACCAAAAAAAAATTGTTCTCTGTTTTTGCATATTTTGTTTTTTGCTTCATTATTATATGAACAACTCTTAAGTGTAACTAACATTTTTGTTAATTTTTCTACTAGAAAAATTCAAATTGAGTACATAATCGTCAACAAGTAATGTTTTTTTGCTTTTGTTATTTACTACATACAAATGATGCTTCAGACAAAATGTATATATATATATATATATATATATATATATATATATATATATATATATATATATATATATATATATATATATTTATATATATATATATTTATATATATATATTTATATATATATAAACAATATAGTTATATTTGATTGTATTTTCTATATAAAGTTCTATGCGTTTCGATTTTGTTGTTTTTTGCTATATTTAAAATTGACTTTTTACATTGTTGTAGCAGTTTTGTATATATTTTGTTTGTTTCCATCTACTGCGAATGAATGAATGATAAATAATAAAAAACTATACATATATATAGATATATATATTCATGCATGTTTTGTGAGTGTGTGTGTGTTATAATATGTCTAAAAAATTTTATTGAACTTTTTTGTATATATTAATAGAGTTATAATGAGAATTTTTAAACTTGATTTGCTTAACATTTGCTTAATTGGTGCTTTGCTCTGTGTGTTTATGTGTGTGTGTGTGTTTTTCTATTTTTTTTTTCTTTTTTTTATCTTTTTATTTGATGTTCAACATTCTTCTGTTTTCTCTGTCTATTTCTATCTCTAACTCTATGTGCTAAAGTGCTGTTAATAAACTTGAAACATTTTGTTGCCGCTGTTAACATTTGTTTTCATTTTCGTTTTTATTTTGTGTTGTCGGTGTTAAACCCATTGCATAATTTACAAATATCATATGTAGCTAACATATATATATATATATATATATATATATATATATATTTTACAATATACATAAGATATATAGCACTTAAAACATAATATGGTTCCATTTCTCTCAGTGTCGATTGCTGTGATTGTGTTTGTCTCTGTGTCTGTGGCTATGGGCATCTATATCATGTTGGACTAAGTTAATTGGCCTTATCTATTCTCAATTTCACTTTTGATGCTTAGGTTAACGAAACAATAATGAAAACGGAACGGAAGCGAAAACGGAAACGGAAACAGGCACACGGCCATATACACAACACACAAATCGAATAATCAGGCATACGTAATACACAAAATTGTGATTTAAATACATAGAACTGCAAAGGTATCTTAATGTGTAGCTGTCAAGGTGTACGTGCGTGTGTATGTGTGTGTGTGTGTGACTAAGATTGCATTGAGCCGCTCGCTGTGATGCTGCTGGGATGGTTAAGTTGCAATATATATGTATATATATATATATATATATATATAGATCTGATCAATGCGCCTGATGAGCCTTCTAAGCGAAAGATGCGCTCCTAATCGCCGCTGTCCTCCCATTTGCGCTCCTCCATAATCCGATCAAAGCAGTCCGCAAGAAATGCGTGCTACAAAAAATGTATAACAGTAAGCACAGGCAGCGTGTATAACAGTCTTATACTATATATATTTACATATGGCGTGTAGACTTTGACCCAACGTGCTGGCTTGTCTGGACGATTGTACTGAAAGCAAAAAGACATGGACTCCTCGTCGCTCTCGGAACTAGTAATGCTATCCCATGTTAGCTCCACCATTTGCGCCTCCAAGGAGCCATCCTCGCGGCAGGCGTGCAGGCGAAAACTCTTCATCCCTGCAAACACAATACAAAATACATTAGTATTCATAACGTGGTAAAGATAAATTCATTTTCTTAGGAATCTTTCAAGCCATGTTATTCAGAACTAATTATAAGATGGATGGAACTAGTTCAAGCACACTGCACACCATTCGAACCATTATGTAAAATTAAATCAGTTTAGATATCCTGCAATAATTTTAACCAATTGTGAACCTTTAAATTATTTCTCAATGATATGAACCGCTATTTAATTATGATGCATTCAATTTTAATCAACTCCGAGTTATGACCCATGTGTGCTAGCTCCAAATACCCGATTTAGATCATTGAAGGAATGAATTGCATAACTAGTGTATCAATTCTAAGCATTTTTGAACTAGTTTTTGAAGACAGTAGAATTTTGAAAAGTTTTTCTTGTATGAACATACGAATATACGAATAAAAGTAGCATAGACTTCTATTATTGATTGGAACCAGATTGGCTTATATATAAGAGCTCAACGCTTCTACAATGTATCTATATTATTTGAATTCTAAGCAAAGGCCTTTCATTATTCTATTATCTATACTATCTAATTATATATAGCTACACTCTTTAACAATTCACCAAAATCTACAAGCTGTCTAGATTGAGCGAACTTCTGGGACTCACCCACGGCGGGCACGACATGACCCTCCTTGCGACTATCACAGGAGCAGTGAGGAAAGACAACATCACCATAGCCGGGCAGCGTGCGGGCTAAGGCGAGATAGTCGTTGGCCTTTTTGGCATCCTGCAGTGCTTTCAGCTCGTAGAGGCGTCCCTCGGCGCGTATGTTGCCGCGATTCACCTCGTCAACGGCCTGGTAGAAGATGAAGCGTGCCGCCTGCTCGCCATCGGGCAGGGTCAGCTCCTTGCCAACAGAGAAGAGCCAACGGCGCACGCACAGACATGTGGAGGAGGCGGTGCTGTAGTTCTGAACATAGAGCTGGTGCGGTATCTCGTGTGGCTGCAGCTTTCGCTCGAAGTTGTACTCGACTATCTCGAACAGATAGAAGTATTGTTGCGTGTAGGCTGTGAGGTTGGCGCGCTGCACCAATATCTCCCACACGACCTGGGCATTGGATGACTTCTTAACTGAAACGCTGGTCACCTCGTGGTCGGGCAGCATCACCTTAATATCCACCGGGGATGCGGAGATGTCATCTTCCGTGTCGGTCAGGAAATCCTGTACTGAGTCGCTCTCAGCTATCACACGCACCGCGCACACCTTCTCCAAATACTGCTCGAGACCACGTCGGCGTGTGTCCAGCTGTTGCTCGCTAAGCTGAAACAGCCACTTGCCCGGCAATTTCGGGAAGTTGAAGCCGCTGAACTCCTTGCGGAGCGCCGAATGCAGATTGGCGAACTCGCGATAACGACGCGAGCACAGCTGCCTGCCAGCCATGTGGATGTTGAAGACAATGTAGCGTTCCCCATTCCGATTCACAATGCTGTAGTCGGGAATGCTGGACGGAGACAGAGAGAGATCATAATTAGACTGATATCGAGGACGGTCTATAGCACACTCACCTGATGGGCAAGGAGCGCTTGTCCGAGTAGTCTATGTAGGAATAGCCAGTTTGATCCTCCTGCGGCTCCAGTCGGTCAGCCTCCTGCTGCGTGACAGATATCACCGTTAGGGTCAAGCAATCACCCCCAGACTTGATCAGATCCACCACCTGTTTGTGTGTTGCACCCTCCACGCTGACGCCATTGCTGCAAGATGCACAAATAGAGATAAAGAATTCATGAGTAACTTCGGCATTTAATGGGTCCAATACCGCCTGCAACGCTGCTCCATCGCGCTGAGCTGCGCATAGTGAATGCAATGAAAGGGCAACATTCCAAAGGATTCCCTATACTCCACTCTCTGACTGCTGCCGCGGCTGCTGCCGGAGTCTGATTAATAAAAAAGGCAGTGGCTCTGGTCTGAGGTGGTCTGATAGAAGCTCTGATTGAGCGCTTGGAGCACCTTCTGCCACTTGGCTCGCTGATAAGACACCGCAGTCCCAGTCACAGTCAACAGACTTGCCATTCGGGTCAAGTTGCGTTTGTTTACGATAAACTCGAGCATGTTCAATTGAGTGCAGCTGCGGCTCTTACTCGAAAACAAACAACTTATAGCTGCACGTTTACTACGGATAAATCCTGACAAATCATTCTATACGAAAGTATATACGTATCTGCATATATGTATGTATGTAGAACGTGAATTAAATTCAAAACAAAGCAGCTTGATCCACCATTGCAAAGAATGGCGATATTTCACGGATAGCGAGATTACCGAGTGCATACTCAATAGAAAGAAAAAGAACCCGAATATAAGAGACAGCGAATGTGACAAAGTAAGAGACACAAGTGATATATGCATGGGAGAAAGAAAGATAGCATGTTGGGAAAGGAACGAGAACAAGTCAAATACCTTGAAAGAGTGAGATAGAAATATATTTGCAGTAAATACGGTTAGACAGAGGGCATAAGAAAGAAAGAGATAGAGAGAGAGAGAGAGAGAGAGAGAAAGAGAGAGAAAGAGAGAGAGAGAGAAAGAGAGAGAGAGAGAAAGAGAGAGAGAGAGAGAGAGTGAGAGAAAGATAAAAAATAGAGAACCATAGAAAGCGAGTCAGAACAATAAAAAGTGAGAGAAAAAGAATAGGAAAGATTCATAAAGAATTGCACACAGTTGGTTATCAAGTAATTACCCATATCTACATACATATCGCTAATAATAATACAAACTTGTATGCGTTAATAGCTTTGATATTTGATTATTTTTTCAATTGATTTTATATTGAGTCCAACGATAGTTCAACGAGTCTTTAATTACATTACATACACGTCAAGGCGGTGTTAGCCATGACGAAAATATGTTTTGATATATCTATCTTTCGGTACCATTCATCAATTTAAAATACAAGCGTGTGCATATGCACAGACACACGTAATATGTATAAATCAACGACGGGGAATTTATTATATTATCAAAAACTCAACCCCTTGCATAAATGGCTTCAACAATTTTTAACTAGAATTATACAACCATTTTAAATCGATTAAAAAACTGATTCATTTGGCACTTTTCTTATTTCTGCTCCAGTCTGGCAACGCTCAAAGCCGCATATGTGACGTCACAAAATCTCACGAAACTAGCGCCAGCCAATTTGTCATTGTTAGCGAGCAAAAGCAGAGAAATAAAACAAGTTGCAATTGCACGTGGGCTCATTAGAGTGAACGACTGCGAGATACCCTGTTGACTTATGAACAAAAGACAAGCACTGTTTGGTCTGAGTTGCCCACATAATTAGATGTAACTCAAACCATTTGCTGCCTGCTGCATACATTTGCGCATAACTAAGATACCCTGCAATTGCCATTATTGATGGGTGTTCAGCTAGATAAGCCCGCAAACGCTTTGCAATAAAGTATTTCAATTTTTTAACACTTGCATGCATTAGATTAAATTGTATAATATATATAAATATATATATATATATATATATATATATATATATTTATATATATATATATATCATACATATATTTATGTGCATGTTGTATGGCTTATGGCGCAGCTTGCTTTAGTTTCGATCAAGTTTTTGCTTTCAGCCAATTCATTGGCTGCGCTGTCGCTTGTTGGCTTCCTTTTGGCTACCTTTGGACACGAGCAGGCGACACTTCTTAGCCATTGTTATTGTTGTTGTTGCTCTGTGTGTGTGTGTGTGTGTGTGTGTGTGTGTGTGTGTGTGTGTGTGTGTGTGCGCGTCTTTCCGGTTTGACTTTTGCCACTGCAGCACAAATAAATAAATCGCAAATATCATTGCTTTTCGTGCCGCTGCTGACGCACAGGGACAACAATAACAATAACAATAACAAAAACAACAACAAAGAGCAGCAATATGACATGAGTCACATTAAAGCATACCTATCACACATACACACATATGTATGTACGTACACACACACACATACATGCATGGCAAGTTTGTATCCATTTTGTGGATGCGCGACCAGCTAGATACTCTTTAACTTTCATTAGACTATAGTGCACTCCTAAAACATGTGTTTAAACACATAAAGGTGCGAAAACTTAAAACATCCTTAAACTTGATCTAAGCTCGATGTTAAATTAGCAAGCAGCTTCATTTTCTTTGCAATTATCAAAGCATGTTTCCAATGGCACATCCTACAAGTTAGCTATGGGCAACTAATCGGATACTCTTTAATTTAAATTGAAATTCATGTTATATTGACAAGAACTTATAAAGAGTTCTTTTCAGTGAATGGCAAACAAGTTAACAGATACTCTGTAAGTGGTACAAGCGCACACCATATTAAGTTCAGGTTAAGTTAAAAAGAACTTTTAGCATGCTCTGTTTCTTATTTTAAACGAATATTAAAGTAGTATTACATTAAGTTGAATTGTTTAGGTAAGTTCTGAAATTAATACTGAAGTTAGTTAAAGATCAAGTTAACTCTGACTGGCACTCTCTATAAAAGCTTTAAAACTGTCTGTTAACTTTGACATAGTTAGTCTACGCCTAGTTATGTCACCTAGCGCACATAGTTCTCATATAACCTTCTTTATGTACTGAGGTAACCTAGCTCAGGCTGAAGATGAAAATGTGCAGGAGACCAGCACAGACAGAGATTGGAAGAGAGACGCAGACACTAAACGAAACCAGTTTCAGCAGCTAACAACTAGAATATATCTATTTGACAGGCAGTGTAAACATGTTCAAAGCATTACAACACTTTTGTAAACTACAGATGGCGCTGCAGTGCTGCACATGCATACAAACATTAAAGCTCTCTTCACAAAAGACTTTTCATTTCAGAAGAAAACAGGGATGAAACCGAGTTGGGTTATTTTACGAGATTTAAAGACGGTTTAACACTCAACATTTTAAAACAACTAAAAAGTTTGCATTCGGGATATATAATTTTTTCAAAGATCTTTATAGAATCGTAACAATAACTTACTCAGCGTTCTAGCTTTAAAGATATAGTTTTACTCGGCGTAGGTATATCCGACATATCTCTTTGACCATGGGTGGGCAACGCAAGTATACATTCCAAATAGCAACTCTCTAACCCTTCAATTAAGACGATTCTGGCACACAGGAAAATGCATTTTGCGAACTAATATATTTGGTAAGATCTAGACATCTTGACTTATAATTCGTGGAAATACACGAGTATACGCTCCAAATTTCAAGTCTCTAGCTTCAATAGCGTAGAAATATTTTGCACAAATATGAACTGGCGGACATTGCACAAAGCCAATATACTCAATTTCCCTTTGGGATATAATAATAATAAAACAATATAATAATACAAATTCTATTATAAAACAGATAAATATACATATATGTATGTATATATTTATAACACTTTCGTAGGCCTTGTATATAAGCATTTTATTGTCTTGTTCGAGAAACTTTTTATGGATGTAAAAAGCGACTTAAACTTAGAATTATATATATATATATATATATATATATATATATATATATATATATATATATATATATATATATATATATATATATATTCAATAATTTAAAATATATATATCGAGATATCTAGTTTAATCTGCATATCTCAATCTTTATATTTTATGATAACTAAATATGGATTTATACCCATCGTCAAACAGATTACAATATTATTAATCATTTTTCTATATTGTTAATTGTTTGCTAGTTTCCTTATTAAATTCACTTTTACATTCATTTTCCTTCCCTTTCTTTTTCCTTCTCTTTAGCTTGACTTTTGTTAACAATTTGTCCGAGCAGTTGCATCTTCCTTTAGAAATTTGATATTCTTTTCGCTCTTAACTACACTTGACTGTCAACTCCAAAAAGAAGTTGTTTAAATGTTTAACTACCAATCCGAAATATTTAGCAAATACAAAAATAAAGAAAAGAAATTGTTAAATAAAGACCAGAATAAACACAATTAATTGGGTAGAAAAAAATCAGTTTTGCTTTCAAAATTTTCTGCGTATTGCGTATTATCTGAGATCTACGATTTACTAGTTAATCAATTGAGCTCGCACAGAAGCGCACGTAAATTAAATAAACTGAGCATAAAAGTAACGTCAATCAAATTGATGTACTCCAACAATGTCCCACGCAAGTCTAACGCTCAATTGGCGTTGGCAAACAACATCTATCATGGATTATATATATAGTATATATATATATATATGAGTATATATGGAAAAATCTCAAGAGTAGCGATTTTTGTATATCATTTAAAGGGTTTGGGTATGTAGATGCATTATAAGAATTATGAAAAAAAATAGTTTACGAATCTCTCTTCAAAACCCAACTTCCTTAATTCACGCATAGACAGATATATATGAGATAGATAATATTTGAATAAAAAAAAAAATAAATAAAAATAAATCATGTATACGCATATCACTATATTCGTCTGGTTTTTTTTTCTGGGTCATGTTCTACAGCTTAACAGCTTAGCTGTTTGTTGCCACTTGCACACAATTTAGCTTTCATAAGTAACGAAATCTCCATTACTCACTCACTCACTCACTCACTCTCTCTCTCTCTCTCTATCTCTTCCTCTTTCTCTCTTTTTATCAAAATTATTTTTTCTTCAGGAAGTATTGCTATTTTGATTGCCTTTATTTTCGGTTCATGTTTGCGTTTTTTTTTCCTCTTCTTTTAGGACTAATTTAAAGCAAAAAAAATAAAATAAAAATAAAATAAAAATAAAATAAAAATGAAATAAAAATTAAAAAAAAAAAACAGGGGCTTCTAAGCCTTAAACCAAATCTAATTCTAAATGTGATACAACTCCCGGAAACCACAAAACTCATCAGCTTAAGCCCAAGGGCCGGCGGTTCTAACCGCCGAGCACTTTTACCTACCTCTGCCAAAACCAATACACTGACGCAAATCTATTGATTATTCTTTGGACATATGGCAGCCGAGCAAACAACAACAACAATTTGAACATGGGGATAACAACAGAACATGGAGCACATAACCACAAAAACACAAAATTTGTGGTAGCATTAAATAAATTCAAACAAAAATTACCAAAAACAACATAATCGACGAGTAAATACGCTTACCCTGACATGTTAGACAAGAGAGAAACAAGTATAATACACAATTTTAATTGGGTCTAAATATTAATATAGAATTATTTCAGAAACAGTTCATTTATGGCTGTAAGCGGAAATACATAGTTTCTCAACGGGAAAACCGCCTTCAATTTTCAATGAAAAACATTGATTTATGTCATTTTACCACGAGAACAACTTCAAACCCGTAATTTATGCTCAGTAACTTAAATTTTTCGAGAACTAAGCCAGAACCCTTTTTTTAACTTTAAGTCAGATGTTTTTATTTATAAAAATGACATTTATTCGATCAGTAATTTAAAAATTTTTCAATTTTAATAAAATATAAAGAGGACAACGTAAAAAAGGAATAGAGAAAAATGTTTTATGTAGCTTTTCCCAGAAAAGCATCGAAACACTATGTAATCGATCAACTTTAAGCTCTTAAGTTCCTTAAGCTCTAGCAATTGTTTGTAAATTGTTTGAGAATCAGTACATGGGAGAAAGAGCGAGAGGGAGAATCAAACAAATTAAGCAGTCTTTAGCAGCTAAGCCCTTTAAGCTAAAAACCCTGAACACACACCAAACTATATAAAACAATATCTTTTATGGTTTAATGACTAACGATTAAATACTCTACCATGAAGCTTACATGTAACTCATTTATATTATGAGTCAAAATAACAAAGTTTGAGAAGTTAGCTAAAGTAAAACATCTAAAGATTTTGACGGTAGTGCCCCACTCATGAGTATTTGAGTATTTCCCACTTTAAGAAATATAATATGAATGTGCGTACGGCTTAAAAGAGTTTATAATTCAAACCTGACTCTAGACTATGTAGCTGCCAAAACTGCTTTACCTGATCAAATATAAATATTTATAGCTATAAAACGCTATCATTTTAATCGATAAATTGCTCATATGCATATATGTGTAAACAGCAACCCAAAACTTGCTTTTGGTTTTAGCAATGTTAAAAGATTTCGATATATTTTTAAGTCGAATTATATTTTTAATATTCCTCTGTATGCCCTGATTCAGTCTGCCGATGATATTCCACCTATTCAGTATGCCCCGCAGCCATTCGAGTGTATAAGCACAGAAATACCCTCGCCTGTCGCATGGAAAACAACTAACTAAAGTTCAACCCTAAGCTTATTGAATTTATGTTTTTTTTTCATGTTTAACGTTCGTTATGTAGTTGTTGTTGGCGAGTGGGCTGCCAGGGTGGATGGATGGATGGATGGCATTGTTGTCGTAAATGTTTTAACGAGCCGCACGTCGAACAACAAGAAATGAAAATAGTTCATAATCCCCATTGATTGCAGTGCCTCGACCGTGCACCATTCCAAAATTGCAAGTGCAACAGCAGCAAAAACCCAAAAAGCTTGGCAAAATATCTAAATGTAAGAACCAGACAGACAGACACACACACACACGCACACACACACACACTCATTGGCTTCGCTGATGATGTAGCCGTCGTTGCCATAGGAAAGGAGCTCAAAGATACAGAGGATATGTGTAGTGCAAGTATCAGCTGCATCCAAGGCTGGTTGGGAAGAGCTGGACTCGAGCTAGCGGCACACAAGACTGAGGTCGTTTTAGTCAGCAGTCGCAAGACTGTCGAAATCGAAATAAGGATTGGAAGCGTCACCATCGAGTCAAAGAGGGCCATAAGATATCTAGGCGTCATGCTAGATACAAGATTGTCTTTCCGCGAGCACCTGGAATACGTGCATAAAAAAGCAGCTGATTCGTGTAGAGCCCTCTCCCGAATCATGCTGAACACGCGGGGCCCTAAGCAACAAAGACGACTCCTTCTGATGAGTGTCGTCAGGTCCGTCATCTTCTATGCCGCACCAATCTGGGCAAGAGCGATGGCGTCTCCTAGCTACAGCCGAGGAATGTGCGCCACATACAGACTGAGCGCAATTAGAGTGAGCTGCGCCTTCAGAACCGTATCTAATGACGCGGCGCTTGTCATAGCCGGCATGACGCCACTGGAGGACTTGGTCGCCGAAGCTGTGGAGCGGAGCACAAACGAGCTTGTGCGACGAGACACGGCCAGGACAAACAGCGTCGCACGATGGCAAGCAAGGTGGAGCAGATCGACTAAGGGGCGTTGGACTCACACGCTCATCCCGGAGCTGGAACCGTGGGTCAACCGCAAACATGGCGAGACAAACTTCTATCTCTCGCAGATCCTCTCTAGTCGTGGATGCTTCAGGAGTTATCTGAAGCGGTTTGGCCATGAGGAAACTGAGGAATGGCCATAAACCGCCTTAAGTCTATAGAAATTGTTTTACGAATCAGTCCATGGGAAAATTCGGTACGGTACTAATTACATTAACTGTAAGGAAATAAGTTTTAGAAAAGAAAATAATAATGATAGTAATTCAAATTGACGCAGTCTTTAATGGAGAAGTCGGATAACGATACAACCATAAAAAGAGAATTTGATTCTAATCGTATTGAAAGCTGTAAAGGAATGCAGATTTACGAAGGGGTTCATGTTCGAATCACATTAAGAAAAGGTGAGTGATTTTTAGAAAAGAAAATAATATTAAATACTTTAATAGATCCTCCTCTCAAGTTTACTAACCTACTCTTAAGTTTAACGAACTAAAGGCTATACTGAAGCCCGGGACTGTGTGTCGATACATAAGATAGGAATTTGGTTTTATTATATTAAGACTAATAAAGGAAATACAAAAATGAAAATAATGTAATAAATAATAAAAATATTTTTTATAGCTTAACATCCTAAGGCAATCGAGCTCAAAGTGCGTTTACGATACTATCAACAAGATATGATTGGATCCCAACGATCAGTGAATTAAAGGATTAATGTAACCTAAAAGAAAACTGACATTTAATACATTTAATTGTTAATTAGGAAATTGAACTTAATGCCTTGAATCTATGCAGGGGATATTCAAGTCAATACAACATATAGAAAGATTTTATTATAGGCAAATGATAAAATGTATATAAGTAGTATATGAAATCAAAGCACACAATGGAACAAAGAAGCGGCTGCGAACATTATTTTGGACGAACCACTTGATAGTCATCGAGCTAATCTAATCTGAACTAGTGGCTAAGTCCAAATCGTTTGGGTCGTTAGACAGTCGAAGAGTTGCAACTGCTGCGAGAAGATGCGAAGCTCAAGGCGCTTGTTATGGACTTTGACACTGATGCAGTTGCTCCTGGCTGCCGTGGGCCTGGAGTGCTATGCCTGCGACTCGGCCGAGGATGCGGAGTGCGCTACACGGCCGGGCCAGCAACTGGAGGTGGAGGAGTGCAGCCAACCGAACGATGAGTGCGTGACCTCCATTACGGCAGGTGTGACGCGCCGTGGCTGTCTGCGTCGCCTCTACCCGAATGGCTACTGCGCCGAGCCCTGCGATCGATGCAAGACGAGCCTCTGCAATCGCCACATCTTTCCGGCGGATCGCCTGCGCTGCTATCAGTGCAGCGGAGCCGCCTGCATCGATGTAAGCACACGGCCCGAGCTGCTGCTGCCCTGCCCGGTCTACGACGAGAAGGATCGCTGCTACACCAACATTCTGCATCTGAGCAACACGCAGCGCGGCTGCGAGCACACCAACCTGCCCCCGGACTGCCCCCACGTCTGCCTCAAGTGCAACTACAATGGCTGCAACGCAGAGCTCACCGTTAGCGAGAGCCGCTGCCTGCAGTGCACGTCGAATCGGCTGTCGGGCAACCCCGATTGCCAGCGCGAACAGCTGCCCGCGCAGCCGAACCAGTGTGCGCTGTCCAATGCCACAGTGGCGCAGTGCGTCAACAAGGTGATGTTCGGGCATCGGGAGCACTGCTACACGCACCGCAACAGCCAAACGGAGGTGCTGCAGCGCGGCTGCTCCACCACCATGGGCTTCTTTCCCACCGGCCAGCTGGAAGAGTGCTACGGAGACAACTGCAACGCCCAATGCCAGGACATTGCCTGCGCCACATGCAACTCCACCAGCAATCCGAATTGCCGCAGCGGACATGCTCTGAAGAGCGATCAGTGTTCCCCGGGCACCACGGCCTGCTTTTCGTGCGAGCAAGGTTAGGGTGAGTCTGGCGCCGCGTGAATGTGAATCAGTTCCGATTGTGAACCAAGCATGTTAGGCAACTCATTCTGACAACTTCAACTATTAACCAAGCAATAAACTACTCGCTTGTTAAGTAGCTTTTACAGTTTCAAACTTTAGCTCATTCGGTAAAGAAATTCCTCTAATTTTAAATGAAAACCAAGCCAATATCTAAATATGAACTACTCTCCAATTATGAACCACTTTGTGATAAAGTAATTGCGATCAATTAATTCCTTCAGTTCTAACTGTGTGTTGTTTTTTTTGCAAATTTAAGACTCAATCTATCAACACCTTCAGATCTAATTATGAACAACTCTGTAAATTTGAACAATTAACTCCTTCAGTTCCATTTATTAACCATTCTGTTATTTAGTTTCAGATGCGAAACAATTCGTAAGCTAACTATTTTAAATTAACTCTGTCAGTTCCAATTGTGAACCAAACTGTTATTTTATAGTGCGTCATTATTTTTGTTCTATAAATCTGTATAATTTTATTATAAATAACTTTGTTAATTAGTTTTTTTTTTCCATAAATTCCTTCAGTTCCAATTCTAATCCACTCCGTTGATATAGTTCCAAATAGAAACCACTTTGTAATCATCTCTTTCAGCTTCAATTACGAACCACTTTTCTAATTAAATATAAACCCCTTTGAGCAGCAAGTAGCAATTCATTCCATTTAAATTAACCCCTCTGTAATGTACCTCTTATCCGTTCTTGGAATCCTTGAATACTAGAAATTGAATAAATTTATTTATCCAGCTTCAATAATTTCCTATTTCGAACTAGTTCGTAGTGTTTGCCAACCCAGAGACTGTTCATTCACTGCTTGCAGCCCTGAATTTCACACCCAAATGCATTAGTCACTCGCAGCCAACTTAATGTATTAACGTAACAGTTATGCTTGCTTCGATGTTGTTTCTTTTGCCCCGTTATTCCTTTTCCTTTTCACATTCCCATTTCTTTCCAGATACGCTGCTGCGTCGCGGCTGCGTGGATGCTAGTTTCGTAGCCGGCAGCGGCGAGGCGTGTCAGCTGTGCCGCAGCAGCGACGGCTGCAACCGCTGGTCAGTGCGCAGCTGCTATCGCTGCAATTCGCAAGAGCACGGCGAGGACTGCGCCGCCATGCACCTGCCGAGCGCCATGGCGCTGAGCAATTGCAGCAGCATGAACGAGCTGTGCGTAAGCACCGTTATTAGCCGGCTCTCTACGGTCTATACGGTGCGAGGCTGCGCCGGCGAGGTGCCCGAGTGCACCGCCAACGATCCCTACTGCGTCCGCTGCAACGGCACCCTGTGCAACAGCGCGCCCACCCAGTGGCTGCAACAGCAAAAGCAGCAGCAGCAGCAGCAACCGGCGGTGGGCGTTATTAGGGGCGTGCAACAACTGCTCGAGCATCTGTGGCCCGATCTTTGAGTAAATAGCAATACATTGTTATAAACCTCTTTTTTCTGATGAATAAACGAGCAAAATAAATTTCACAGACACACACACAAACACACCCCAAACCTTATCCCTGTAATGTTGATAAGCGCGCCGACCAGGCGGATGTGGAGGAAGCGAGGCGGCGGCATTAACCGTTGGCTGCCGGCAACAGAAAAGCCAAAAACAAAAGCAAAAAACGCCTCCCGAAGCCAGCGCAAACGAAAAGAGAGAGTGGAAGAGCAAGTGAGACGAATGGAAGAGAAATGCGAGTATGAGAAACACTCAAAAATAGGGCTGCGCAAGCACAGCTGCAAGCGATACAAACAGAACCTAAGCAGTTCCTGTTCTTATGTGAATAAGATTTTATTGAAAGCTATAATATAAGAATGTTATAAATAAATTAAATTAACAAGTAAGAGTGCTCTAGTCGAGACTGCTCGACTAGGGGATACCCTGAGCCCTGTGAAGAGCCAAATATCAAATCATTCTACGCTTATTTTTTATGCATACATACAAACAACATATACATACACACATATGCATGTACGCATAAGCGCGCGCTCTGCCAACTGCGCAGTTGACGCAGCGACTGCGCTTGGGCTGCAATGTGGGCATTACTATGGGAACTTAATTGTTTAACAACTTTTTTTTAGCGATGGACTAAGTGCATCAAACTTTCACAACTTATTTATGACATTCATATGTGTGTATGTGCCAAAGCACTAGTCTCTAGTATTTGATTTGCGCATTTTACAAATAGGGGGCTATTGGGGGCGAGTGGGGCGTGGCATCCAAAATCTAAAGATAACGTTATCTCCGTATTCATTACACGCAACTACACAGCAAATTTGAAGTCTCTAGCTCAAACGATGTACAAACCAAGCCTTAAAAACACACTAAAATTATCGATAAATGCTCATAAAATCGAAATGGAATGAGTTATCGGAAAAATTTTATAAACTTGTATGGTATTCTCGAGTATTCATGTAAAATTTCAAGTCTCTACGTTGCGTACTTAAAAATATCTCAGCGTTCACACGGACGAACGGACGGACGGACAGACGGACAGGGCTATATCGACTCGTCTTGTCGCGCTGATCAAGAATACATATACTTTATGGGGTGTGGCACGCCTCCTTCTGCCTGTTACATACATTTTCACAAAACCATTATACCCTGATTTCCCATTTTCAATGGGCTCAGGGTATAATAAAGATGATCAATTTGATATTTAACTTTACATTTAAATGCATAAATATACCTAGTAATAGTAAACGAGTTCAAAGCAAAAGTTTATACGTAAATGCAAGGGTGAACTAGTGAACTAGTTCAAAGAAAGTGTTTCTTGCAAAATAAATCATATAACAATATACACATATATAAGTAGGGCATATAGCAAATACATGCATTTTAATGCCTTCATCAGTTCCAAGAGTTTATTGATTCATTCCATATTTTGTTTATTTGTTGTATATATTTTATAAACAATTGGTCAAAAGAATACAAATGTATACGACTAGTTTGACTCCACATTAAATCTATCTAGGACAATTCAATGCAGATTACCAATAATTTTCTGTATTAAAGAACTGAAGACTGAAGCGAATGTAAACATCTACAATATATGCGTATGTGGCACAATAAACTAAATTTATGTGAACGGAAGCGAATCAGATTGCATTGCAATAAACGCAGTCAAATTGCAGCTAAACATTTAAAATATTTGCATATATAGACATATATATTATAATATATATATACACGTTCAGATAAGCAGACGTTTCATTATCAAGGTACAGCTTAAAGAAAGAATTACAAACTATAGAATGAGTCTATAAACGTGTATACATATAAAGACATACACATATAGACTCGCATATCAATGCATACTATTATCAATGTGTAAACAAACGTATGTCAGAAATAGCCATATATATGAATATAAATAATAGTAATTCGTAAACAAAATGAGTAAGAACATAAAAATAATTAAATTATAGCATTTCTGGTTAAGCCGGGAATGCCAAATTTAATAATTACCAGATAATATGCCTGGGGAATATGACAGTAAATAAATCACTTGTACAACTGAAATATGAATTATAATGCGCTTTTTCCATTTGAGTTCCGCATTAATAGCAGTAGTTAAACAGGTTCACACACGAACTTAGTTCCGAAAATAGCAATAAAGATTGTGAATAATAAATATAAACGTAAAGTTGAGGCTATCTAATTATTTATTTAAAAATTAAACAAGGAAATTTCTATTTGAACTGGTTCAATTTGAATGAACCGCTAAACGCAATGCTCTTAACTAATGACAGTAATACTAACACGACACATAATTATATACACATATATGTACATAATTATATGATCTGAGACCGACATATCTATATCTACTCGGCTCGTCGCCTTGATCAAGAAAATATATGTATATTTAACATTTTACGAAACTATTTCCCATTTTCAATGCGTTCAGGGTATCCAAAGAAACAAGCCGAGTTCTATTTGAACTGGTTCCATTTGAATGATCCGCTCTAATGATAGTAATTTTAAACGAGTAACGAAAATAAAACAAAAATAAAATTTTAAAATCAAAAAACAAACACACAAAAATCCCCTCGTTTCGATGTTTGTGCAGCGCTGATTACTGTTGCTTTGTTTGCACACGTGCGAGCGAATCATAACTGTAATTGTTGCTCTTGCCACAGTACGTAATCAAATGATGTGCCACCCAACAACAACAACAACAACAACAACAACAACAACAACAACAGCAGCAACAACAACAACAACAACAACAACAACAACAACAACAACAACAATGATGTGCTGCCAGCTGTGCCGCAGCGCAAAAAGTGCGAAAACCGTAAAATAAAAAAGTTTATATGAAAAATAAACATTTGCCAATTTGTGGCGTGTGTTTGCAGGGAGCGAAGGACTAGGGGCGAGGGGCGTGGCACACTAAGCTATGTACAGTGGGTGAATCGTGGGAGGACAGCGGGAGATGCGGGCGTGCGATGCCAACGATTATTAAGTTGTTATCCGCCGCGCAACAAAATAGCTAAATTTATTAATTGAATTTGTGCGCAGGTTTCCGCAGCTGTCAAAGGGACAGAGAGCGAGAGAGAGGGAGATAGAGAGAAGGAGAGGGACATGGCTGAAAAGGTTATCGCAGCATGGGCGCCGACCAAACTCAATTATATGCAACACGCTTTGATCGATAGCATTTAGCTGAGCGCCGATAACACAAAATGTCAAAGATGCAAACAAAAACAGACTGCAAAAAACAAAAACAAAAACAACAGTATAAAAGACACGAAAAGAAACTGAGAGCGCACATAAATGAGTGGCTGAGCGGTGCGACAGCTAAAGAGACGGAGAGAGAGAGAGAGAGCGGCGGGAGCGAGGGCAACATTTTAATTAGCTTGCGCTGTGGGCGCGCGTGCATGTGTATGTGTGTATATATGTATACGCAAGTGTGAATGCTTGCATGTAAGTCTGGCCAAACAATGGCATAAATATTACGCCATAACAACAACAAGAACAACAACAACAACAACAACAGGAGGCTAAAGAAGAAGCAACGACAAATGCTTGCCAGCTATGACGAATTTCAGAAACAGCCCTCTCTCTCTTACACACACACACACACACACGCACACATACAGCGAGCAGTGTTTATTGATTCCAGGACTTCCAAACGGCACTTTTAAGCTTCTTTTTCATTTCGAGTGGAGACGTTTTGTGGGTGGATAGCACTCACTCGCTCTCACTCGCACTCGCACTTGCACTCGTGGTGCGGGGTGGGGCGGGGCGGGGCACGAGCAAACAGGTCAAACTTGAAGCTTCTGCCCGTTCTTTCATTGTTGGCTTTGACGAACGAGTGGGGCTAAGAGGACGATATACTTACACCTCGAGTATGCGATCGCCTTTCTTGATGCCCGCCTTCTCGGCGGCGCCGTTCTCTAGCACAGCGCTGACGTGCTGCAACGGAGCGTACAGCTCGCCGTTGATTGAGCGCAGTTGGCCGCCCTCGGACACCTGTCCGCGCACGTTGAAGCCGAAGCCAGTTTCCGTCTTGTAGATGGTGACGACGCGCGGTCCATTGGCGGCGGTGATGGTGGTGCCGCTGGTGCCGTTGTTTTCGCTCATCTCTGTGCAGCCGGTGCGCTGCGCTGCAAGCAGAGCACAGCCGAGACGCACACACACTCGCAGACACAGGCACACCCACGCACACACGCAGACTCAGGCGCACACACACACACACGCGCGCGTTTTGTTATTTCCACAATTTTGCTATGTTTTTGCGTAACTTTTGTATTTTTGCAATGTCTTTTTACACACAAACATTCGCGCGCGCACACACACACAAACGCAAACGAACGAACATGAATGCAATGCAGACGAACACAAATACACATACAGGCGCAGGCAGGCGGCTGCGGTGGCCACTTTTACTTTCCGCAGCAAATCATACACACAAAAAAATAATCATACATAAATAACACGGAAATTCGCCAATCGCAGTAACTTGCAAGTGCAACAGAAATCGGTATCGCACGCCGTTTGATAAGTAAATTAGACGTGTGTGTGTGAGTGCGTGGTTTCGGCTAGCAATTGCAATTGCTTATAGTTTGCATTACGATTGAACAGTTAACAGTTAACGGCAAACAACGTGCGTAGCGCACATTAATTTTGCATATTTCTTCTGCTTTCCTTAATTCACTTCTGCTTTCGCCTCTTTCGCCTTTGCCTTTGCCACTCGCCCAACAACTGTCAGGCGTTAGTGTTGGGTTTGTCCATTAGACGACAGCTCGATGAACGAACAAATGAACAAATGAGCT
Source organism: Drosophila meridionalis (assembly GCA_035045145.1). Lineage (NCBI taxonomy): Eukaryota > Metazoa > Arthropoda > Insecta > Diptera > Drosophilidae > Drosophila > Drosophila meridionalis. The sequence goes on along the minus strand of JAWNPG010000012.1, from coordinate 1,180,706 downwards.
AGATCTGCATAGCCGGTTCATTATCGAACTAAACAACGGGCAGCTCGCAGCCAGGTGGCAACGCTGACCACGACCCGAACCGGCCAAGCAATAACATATAATATGATATAAACTTGTTCTTATTATGCAACTATTTATTAAGATCACATTTGATTTGTTTTTACCGTATCTGTAAACATAAAACTGTTAAATGGGCTTTGAAACAATTAAAAAAGTCGTGTTCGAAGCTTACTGATAATAATGAACTAGTAATCGATTGCAACCAGCTGCTTTTGTTGACGTTTTTAGATAAATAAAACTAGTATTGTATTTCGATTTTTTTTTAAATGTCATTTAACATTTCGAGCACTGGAGTAGCAGAAACTGCAGCGAACTTTACTGAAGTACTACTAGATCGCGTGTTAATATTTCGTTTGTGTTTAAGCGATTGTTGTGTATTGCTTGTGCTTTCAATAATCCTTCAAATATTGCCTCCAACATTTAAATATACATTTAATATAAAGTTCTGGAACTGCAAGTTAACTAAACACAAAACTTAAAAACCCGTTGTTTAAAGAAACCGTGCTACTCGGAATATATTTAAGGTTAGGAATTTGAATTTGTACCAAACATTGCTAGAAACAAAATGAGCGGGTAATACAATAAAATTGCATGTGCAAGCATTAATTATGATGGGGGAAGAGAGATATATGCAAGGGACGGCGGC